>CAXITT010000046.1:633927-660603 GCA_964033795.1 Lymnaea stagnalis | reverse complement strand
AACACACCCCCCCCCCCCCCCCGCTTTAAAAAACAACTCCTATATTATACTTTTATGATCTTGGGAAATTTCATGACCAAATCTTGGGAGATTTTAAAAAAGTGAGTGGCAGCCCTGCCGCAGGGGGAATTTCGGATACAGTGAATGGCTGTCGTATGCCGGCCTCACTTTCTGCTAATCCAAATTAAATCTGTTTTCCTTTGGGAAGTTATGTGATAATGCAGTTACTTTACGTTATATTCATTTTGATAATTTGTTCCTGTAAGTGAAAATTACATTTTAAAAATGTTAAATTTCTACATAATTAATGATTCATTATCAGAAATTATCGTAATTCAATTAGTAATTGCACACATTTTGATACTTGTATTGCACCACTAAGGACCACTTGGATTTTGCTTGGGGACACTAGGCACTGGTCATTTCATTTTCAGTCGAATTGCTATGTATATTACTATTAACTACAATTACAGTTTATATCAATAATCATTAAGATTAATATTGATTTTATATCTCAATGTTTTATATTATTTTCACCTATTTTTTGTGGGCTGTGGCTATTCGGACTCAGGTATCAGAATTGAGAGTTTGGGTTTATTTTTATTAGAAAATATTTAAAATATTATTGTAGTGTTTGCAATACAAAATTAGATATTAAATAAAATATAATTGAATGCACTATATTTTTGTAAACTTACTTCTTCAGTTTAACTAAAATAAACTACCACAAATGACATCTGAATCTGAATAGTATTCAGTCTAATTTATAATAATAATAAAGCTTTTGTTACATTATTATTACTAAGTCAAATATCATATTCACACTCAAACATTAAAATTAAATTTAAATTATTTTAATTAATTTATCAAATAAATATACAATTTTTTTTTATTACATATATATATTATTAATATGATATTATGGTGCCACAATTCTGTATTAAAGATAAATGTAGAACATGGTTAAATTGGAATAATATTAAATAATAGTAATATTATTGTTATTAGTAATAAAGTAAAGCAATGCTCATTATTATTGTATTATTATATTAACTGTAGTTTATATCAAATTGATAACAGCCATTTCCATCAACCCATTTTTTTTTAAAGTGGGGTTACCACTGATATATTTAATTTTCTTACCCATTAAAAAAAAATTTTTTTTTTTTTTTTTTTAAATTCATAACTTTTTTTTGAAATAACCTATCATTACAAATTAGGGTTATTTTTTTGTGGGAATGATCACAACATTAGAACGGGTAAACAACTTTGTAATACAAATTTACACAAAAAAAAAATAATATTGATAACAGCCATTTCCATCAACCCATTTTTTTTTAAAGTGGGGTTACCACTGATATATTTAATTTTCTTACCCATTAAAAAAAAATTTTTTTTTTTTTTTTTTTAAATTCATAACTTTTTGTTGAAATAACCTATCATTACAAATTAGGGTTATTCTTTTGTGGGAATGATCACAGCATTAGAACGGGTAAACAACTTTGTAATACGAATTTACACAAAAAAGTAATAAGCTATTAAGTACATACTTCTGTATGAAATTAAATGCGTTGCCGATCACAATGTTCACCATGCAGTAAAAATGGTACCAGCTTGCTCAGAAAAATATGCGCCCCACGTCACTGATGACAAAATAATTTATTATTAGAAAACTGACATGAAACGCAAAAAATCGAAAGCCTCAGCAAGCCGTCTGTTATATTGCCACAAGAGTTTTCATCAGTTTTCGGTTATGCGCAAACGGTATGCCCGAGAGGCTGTCGATATACCTATAAGGAACTTGGTCACGCATAGCCGCTATTTGGACCAGGGTCCCTACTTTAGACTAAATACTAAACTAAATTCTATTCGGATGTCATTTGTGGTAGTTTATTCTAGTTAAACTGAAAAAGTAAGTTTACAAACATATAGTCCATTCAATTATCTTTCATTCGATTACCATATTTCGTCTTACAACCCAACAATAATATTTTTGTAATCCCAACCTCTCACTTCTGGGACCCAGGTCCCTATAGCCACTTTGTTTTTTGTGAACAGTTTATAAATTATGAATGTTGTTTTAATTTAGTCTACTAGTGCATTTTTACATGATAAATGAAATTTAATGATACTGATACTACAATATTGGATAATAATATAATATATTATAAAATATTTTAAAATAATTGAAATGGTTTTTTTTTTCTTCAATATTTCAAAAGATTCAGGGTATTGTATGTCAATAGAATTGTTAGGGCATATTCAAAACACCAGCATCACAAATTGTGAAAAGGGTCTTATTAACACAGATGTTGTAGTGTCCAAATTCGATGTCAATTACTCCCAGGAGGATCCAAGCCCCAAGTTTGCACAATTTTACATAAGAACCTTAAAAGATGATGGTCCAAATCTGGTAAGTTTATATCAGAACATCGATTTTAAATTGTAAATTAAAAACTTTATTGTAAATAAATATTATATGCATCAGCCTTTATTCCAATGTGTGTATGAGTATGGGAGTGCTCAGTTTTGACTCATTATTTAATTAGGCTACACTTATTAGACTTATTATTTTGTTTACATTTTATTGAGGTATAATTTTTTTCTTTTATAAATGACCAACTGAAAGAATCCCATATTTTAAATCAACATTATTAAGTAGGCTATTAAATTGGCTAAATATATTTACTTTAAGAAAAAAAATATTTTCTTCAGATACATCTTACTTAGATTTAATTATTTTTCATAATATAGATAAATTTTTGGAGAATATCTTAAATTTTATGCAAAAATGTGAAATATTATTATTACTGTATATGTATCCCATTTAATGTGTAATTTAATTTTGTTCATTGGGTTTTTAAAAGCTTATTATTTCTGAAAAAATATCATTAAATTCTCTTGCAAGTAAACATTGCTCAAAATTTATACTATTTTTTAAATTCATCTAAAAATGTGTTTTAATGCATAACATAGCCATAGCATTAAAATGATCCCTTATCACTAAAATAAGTTAAATTGCTTGTATGTATATATGTATGGCATCTTTCCGTCTGCGGGAGACGATAGATTATCTTTATTGCTTGCAGCTCTTGGTGTGGCTGGTTAGACCAATACTCAAATGGCAGTCTCTGTTACATTTCCCACACACGAATGCGGTGGAGCAGTATTTACAGGCCTTCCTCCTCGATCTTTTTGCAGCTGTTTCCGCCCTGTTTTGATCCTCGGCATGTAGTGATCCTGCCTTCGCGATGTCCCGCCATGAGGATCAATCCTCTGCCAGCTCCTCCCAGTTTGAGATGTCGATGTTGGCCGACTTCATGTCTCTTTTGCATATGTCTAAGTATCTCAGACGAGGCCGTCCAACTGACCTTTTGCCTGTGCCAGCTCGCTGTATAGCACGTCCTTTGATATGCGACCAGGTTGCATTCGCTTGACATGTCCAAGCCAGTGGAGGCGTCTTTGGATTGACATGGCTGGGATGCTACACGTTTGTTTGGGACAGGACATCCGTGTTGGGGACTTTGTCTTGCCATTTAATGTCAAGGATGTGACGCAGGCATCTGAGGTGGAAGCCATTCGTGTTTAGAGTATGTGGTCCACGACTCTCATCCATACAGGAGTGTGCTCAGTACGCAGGCCTGGTACACCTGCAGCTTAGTTCTTGTTGTGAGTTTGGCGTTTGACCAGACTCTTTTCTTCCGTCTGGCCATGACAGTTGCGGCCTTCCCTATCCTTCCACTTATCTCATCCTTCATTGAGAGGGTGCTCGATATGTTGAATCCCAGATATGTGAAACTGTTGGCATTCGTTGGCAGGACAGGGTGCCTAACGTGGAGGTTTTGGAACGTGCACACATGTTTAGCATATTCTCCTTTCTTATCAAGAGACGCCTTTGCTGGTTAGGTCATGTACGGAGAATGGAGGAAGGACGTATCCCAAAGATTCTGCTGTATGGAGAGTTGGCAGAGGGGACAAGACATATTGGACGACCGCGCCTGAGATTTATTGACGTTTGCAAACGAAGCATGAGGGAAGCCGATATTGAAACAAACGAATGGTAGTTCATTGCCAAACATCGCTCCAACTGGCGTACAGCAGTGTTTGAAGGAGTGAAAAAGGCAGAAGTTACTCGAAACGAGGCCCTCGAATCAAAAAGAACAATTCGAAAATCAAGAATTTACCGGGATTCAACATTCTCCTGCGAGAGATGCAGCCGTGATTGCCATTCTAGGATTGACCTAGTGAGCCACTCATCAAAGTGTAGAACTATATAGCTACTCCATCGTCTTACGAAGACGTAAGGGTGCCATATTATTATTATAACAGAAATAGTTAAATGTGGTAAAGCATCACAAGTTATTAGATAGGTGCAGAAATTCCCAAAGGATATTTAAGCGCAACATTTTTTAAATTTATATTGCTATGTTCCATTAGGCTTTTGAATTTGTCCAGTCAATATTAAACTGTATATCTGATTAATCACTAGTTTAATGGGATTATATACTCCCTTTTTTCAAAGCTGTTTTAATTGAAATTTTATTTGACAAATTTCTAGTCTCATTATTTGCTATATTAGAAAGCATGAAATCGCTTAAATTTCAGTTGGAAGATGATGTTATCGATCTAGAGCAACACTGTACCAGTGATCAAGACTCAAAATGTTTTAGAACAGGACCAGACAGAGTAATTATCACCATTAAGCTAAAAGGGTCAACAAATTACAGTGGGGCAAGCATTCATGCTAAAATAGTTACTTCATCAAATGAAGAGGACATAAAGAGTCCTCCATATAAATTTCCAGACATACATGGTAAGGCATAAATGTATTTATTTTGCTGAATTATCTAGACTTTCGATTATCATGATAAATTTTCCCTTAAAGCTGCGCAGCCACCCAGCTATGTCATAGCCGCCGTGCAGCAGTTTTGAGTATCAGCGCAGCACATTTTTATAAAAATAAATGCGAAAAGATATGCTGTACTCTGCAGCTGGAATTATACAGTTTTCATAGCATATACATCCATCTTTTTAATTTGATTCAGATCTATATTTTTGTCTTCTGTTTTTTTTTACATAGAACTATTGATTTACATACTCACTGATACACACCGGATCAAGCTAGCCTTGTTCTGAACCACCGCTGCCATTCATGTAAATTTCGTGGCGCATACTGTGCATTGATTATATATAAAGTAAATAAATCGCATATCTCCAGTTTATTATAAATATAGTAGCTAATTATTTTTAATAATGTATTAACCATTATGTCTAAACATTAGTTAAGCCAACTGTCAGTGTCATCCCTTGCTAAGAAAAAGTGTAGATAAAATTTTTAAACGGAATGGCTCCATGAATTTGTGCATGCAGCACTACCATATTCGTCATCAGAGCAAAGTGTCAAAATGGGGGATATTTTTAAATATTGTGAAATTGGTGATGATTTTGTCTGTGAAATGTGCTTCAAATGGGCTTCAAAGCTAATGCAGCTGGATTATCTTTAACGACATATCAAGTAAAAAATACACACACATGCTGTACAGAGACTTCGTTCTATACAGTCAGAAGGTGTACTGCGAATGCTTACAGAAAGTATCGCTGACTGAGGCATGAGATAAAAAGCAGTGCAATGTAAAAGTGCTAAAGAAGACCAGGTTAAAATTTTGATTGACTACGTCCTCTTGGCTATCAACATGAACACATGTATGAATGGGGTTCAATACATACACAACCATATGGCTAAGTATATCCCAGTAGCTGATAGCTGGCGCAGTAAGAATTACACTTTTTAGTTTGTTGATTCTATCGATTCTGTAGTGAAGGATGCTATAATTAGTGAACTTCGCAATGCAAAATTCCACACATTAACAGTAGATGAGAGCACTGATATATCGCTGAAAAAATGTTGATCTTATGCGCAAAGTTTCTGCCATATTTCGGTAATGTTTACACGATAGTGTTGGTTGGGATTTAGTCTCTGTCAGCATGTGACAGTAAATCTGTGTTTCCGGCAATAACAGAGTTTTATCAAGAGAATTCATTGGACATGCAGAAAATGGTCATGTTCACCTCTGCATCGGTTATGCTAAGCAAGAACAATGGAGTTGCAGCACTTCTTTGCTGAATGTATTGCTCATCAACTGGAACAAAATTGCATTGCTCATCATGAAGATTAAAGCATTGAAGATGCTTGCAAACATATAAGTTTAATGGCAGACATTGAAACATTCCTTGGGACAACGGACACATTGTTCAGTAGGCTATAGGTCGACATTACGGAAAGCCCAGTTTACTGAACTAGCTACGACTTTGGAATGCGATTCTGTAGCCTTTAGACCATTGAACGAAATCGTGTGGTCCCTGAGATGGCTTTCGCTGCACTTTTCT
Organism: Lymnaea stagnalis; assembly: GCA_964033795.1. Taxonomy (NCBI): domain Eukaryota; kingdom Metazoa; phylum Mollusca; class Gastropoda; family Lymnaeidae; genus Lymnaea; species Lymnaea stagnalis. Next base: position 654,216 of record CAXITT010000046.1, on the reverse strand, counting down.
TTAAGAGCTTTGCCGAGAACTATACAAGTGTTGACTGAATACTGTGAGGAGCAGGTGGGCCTGTATAATGATCCAGTTCATAATCGCTGTTTGAAGAAACTAAGGCATCAGCAGTTTGGAACTTCACTGATTGTCTTTGATGATAAGTTGTTGGTGAAAAAATCTTACGACCATCGAGGCATACCAGTTTGTAAAAGCAAGGATCGCTAAGTTCTGTGCCCAGTACCTTGGTGAAAATGTGCCCTGGTAAGAAGAGTTTGCTGAATTGGGTGCTAATGAAGAGGATATAAGCATGAGTTCCATCCTAAAATTCATTGAATGTTTATGTTTGCACCTGGACTCTCGTTTCCTTGAAAGTGAGTTGATGAAATGGCGAATATTTAAGATATCAGGGTTAATCGACACTTCATATTTTAATTTTTGACAAGAAGAACTTGCAGCACTGGTTTCTAGATATGCAGCATTCCTGGAAAACTATGATGACATTCTCTTGATTTAAAAGTCAGGGGACTATATTACCAGCACATTCCAAAATTAATATTATAATAGTGAATCACAAGTTGGACACTTATTAGAGGGGAATAACTCAACAAAGTTTTACTTCTCCCAGAAATGAATTGAACAAATAAAGGGATATTTTGTGTTTGCAAAGATGTTAGTCCCAGGCAGTAATAGCCCTATCTACTTTACTGCTCAATAGTAAAATTAGTGAGAAATACCGTGCCATCGTAAGGCATGGGGACACTGCGCACCTTCCCAGGGTCTTGCACTTTAATATGGCCTCATGCTCGATGGACCTCTTGCCTCTTGGGGAACCTCACACCTCTAGGGTGCCTCACACTTGAAATATTTTTGGAAATTTATTTTGCTTTTATAATGAAAGCAACAATGCCATTTCTCAAGTTTATTTTAAAAAGTTTTTCAATTCTCACATCATTTCAATTTCTTGGTACAAGTTTTTGAAAAAGTTTTTTTTTATTAATTATCAATTTCCAAAAAAATCCATTACTTTTCTTCTTGGTGGGGGTTTTGGGAAGGAGTAAATCAAAGAGTCTTACAAAAAGGCACCAAACGTTCATTATTTAGTAATTTAAAAATTAAAAAATGTTATAGTTTTGTAGTTTTAAATTCCATATAAACTTTATCAATTACTGCATTTATTTTGAAAATTATGTTTTCTCTTTTTCTTTCAAATAAATTCACATAATAAATATTTGACGTCTGTCGTGAATATTTTCTTTCTTCTTTTTTTTTTACACCATTTAAATACAATTTATTTTAAAAAATGACCTGTTTTAAATAGTAATGCATAATCTATTGTCCTTCTCTACAAAACAGTATTTTTTTCTCATTTTTATGTAAATTTAGGGAAATCCTACTTAAGTTTTAAATTAAATCCAAAATGATAATGTGATAGTTATATACTAGCAGCAATAGTTCCGTTTGTGTGTGATATAATTAAGTTGGTTTCTGAATTTGTACGATCATTTTGCAATATTTAGTTTTGGACCCAGTATCCTAAATTATTTTTTCACTGATATGAGCTATTTAAGTATAATTTCCTTGCGCGTTCCCATACCATTCATCTGATTGTGATAAAACTTTGGTTAGTTGTGAGCATGCCCGCAAAAGGTTTCTAAATAAGTACAACCATTTTCATTATTAGGGGGCCATAAATTCTTTTTTTTCTTCTTATATTAGCTATGTAAATATAATGTCAAACAGAGCTATTGCATGGGTAGATGGCATTGAATCAAATACATATGTTTCTGAATTAGTACATCCATTTAACAATATTCCGTTTGGGGCCAGGGGCCCTAAATATTTTTAACATGTACTAAATGAGCTAGACCCTATATAAATATAATTTCGAACAAAGCTATTGCATGGGTGGATCAATGGCTACTACTGTGTGGACTACATTTCAAAATCCATGTTTCTCGCATGGATAACTGTTTGTGGCCTGCTCATGTTTCCAAAAATCTTCTAATTTTTTAGAATACGCACCAGACGGTAAAAACAAAAAAGTGTGTATATAAAAAGTATTTCAAAAAACATAATTAAAACACAAACATTTATTTATTTGGCTACAACTGTGTAAACTAAATTTTTTAAGTATGCCCCAGATGGTAAAAACAAAATATTATGCATATAAAAAGAACTTCAAAAAACATAATTAAAACAGAAACACTATTTCTTTGAGTGGCATGCCGGGTTCTTGCTAATGTATATATATATATATATATATATATATATATATATATATGTAATAAATAAAGCCCTCTGTGATTAATTAATATAATGCTTTATTTAAAATTTCACAGATTCCTCAGAAGTTGATTTTAAAAACAAAATATAATATATATAAAAAGAACTACAAAAAACATAATTAAAACAGAAACACTCTTTCTTTGAGTGGCATGCCGGGTTCTTGCTAATATATATATATATATATATATATATATATATATATATATATATATGTAATAAATAAAGCCCTCTGTGATTAATTAATATAATGCTTTATTTAAAATTTCACAGATTCCTCAGAAGTTGATTTGTCAATTGATGGTAAAAGAACTTCTGAGATTAAAATATTTAGGAACCTCACATCGCCTGAAACAACTGTTGCTTTTGTATGTGAAAGCAAAGTTAAGCCATGTTGGATACAGATCTCAGAAGACAATAAAGTTCTAAGTGAAAACAAAGATTTGATTAACTTTGTCGTAGTTAGCATAGCTCAAGGGAACAGGCTACTTACAATAACTTATGGATGTTGCAGTTTAAAGGGCTATGTTAAAACAATCTTGTATTACGCTCATGGAGGTAAGCCAAAGAAAGCCACAACCTAAAGCCTTGTCATTTTCTTTTAATTGGCTATGTCAAAATTTAGCTATATTTTAATGTAATACTAATAGCAATATTTCTTGTTATTATGTATTTTAAACTCATATATATACATATTGTCATTTGTTTAGTAATGGAATTTTCTTCAATGATTTCAAGACATAAAGTCCCAGTAATTGCTATGCTGTTTGAATATCATTAAATATATACAGTATAGTGTTGATTATCTTAAACGCCATTTTAGTGACCTGACACTGTATTTTTATCTCCTTCTCTTCTTCTATATTTTGAGGACCCATGATCAATGAATTGATCATTCTGGCTTCTATGTATCAGAGTGGTTCACAATGTAATTGTGCATGGTTTTGAAAGGGATACTTCACTGGTTGCAAGGTTTACTCAGTAAATAAAAGATAATAATTGATGACCTGCATTCAAGTTGTGTAAATGAAATATAAGGACAAGGTATACTAAACTTGAATTAATAGACTTGTTTGCTGATGAAGGCTCTAAGCCGAAACGTCCAAATCTTTTGTCCTGTCTATTAATTCAAGTTTAGCATAACTTGTTTTCACATTTGATTTACTCAGTAATGGTATTATTAACTGGGGATTGGATGACAGGAGGCAATAGATGCAAATGTGTCAAGTGTAGTCGACCCTTCTGTTGCTTTTGGAAGCTTGTTCCAGTCCCTTAAAGTTATTGTCTTTGGCAGGAACGAGGAGCTCCTGTACTGAGTTCTTGTTTTTATGAGCCAGAAATGCCTGTTGTAGCCTCGTCGCCGTCTAGGGGGAGAAAGGGACAAGTTTCTGTTTAATGCTGGAGAAGTAGACCAGCCCATTTTTTATCTCGTACATTATGGAGAGCCTGGATAGTCGTCGTTCCTCCAATGGTGACCAGCCCAGTGTTTCTAGCATGCTGCCAACACTTGAGGTGTTTCTGCTATATGAAATGAGTGAATCAAAGTAAAGTTAAACCTGAAAAAGGAACGCAACAAACAAACGAACATGTGCTGTTCTCCAGTCGGTTGGAACATTGCCTTGGCATAGTGACGATTGGAAGAGGATTGTCAGCGAGGGGGCGATTTTATTTGCCAATTCTTTGAGCCACCATGGTTTGATGTTGTCAGGACCACATGTCTTGTTGCGGTTAATGGTTTTAAGGAGTGCCAGCACACCCTGCTCTGAAATCTTGTTATCTTCCATGACGGGGTTAGCTCTGCTCATCATGTTGGTCTTCAGAAGGAACTTAGCCTCTCTACCACCACCGTCTGGAACTGTTGATTTAGTATGTCTGCCTGTGCTTTTGGTTCAGATGTCAAATGGCCGTCCCATCTCGGGGGGGGGGGGGGGGGAACGCCTGTATTTGATGACTTTTTGTGCTTGACATAGCTCCAGAAGCTCTTGTTCTTGAAACCCTTGGCTGGAGTATCTTCCTCTGAGAAGATGCCGTGCAGGTAGCTCTAGTAAGATCTGCGCAGTAAGCATTGGATGGTTTGGGGGAGCCTCAATACCTCGGCTTTCAGTTTGTTTATATTATTATTATCTTAAGCAATGACGAGGAGCATTGGCACACAAACAACAGGAAAGAAGTATGACTCTAGAAACCTTTTGTACATTGTCTGACCAGACTGAGAAAATCCGACCTAAAGACTTGTTAACTAATATATATTGCATAAGACAATTAAAATAAGTTTTAAATTACTTAATATCAAATTTAATGTTTATTAACCTGAACAAATTTGTACACTTGCATATCCCTTCATTAATTGGGACATTAAAATTAATATTCTGTTTTGTCTTTGTTTTTTTTTCAGACTTCTCTGAGTCTAAGGTTTCAAATTATTATCTTCTTTTTATCCTTGTTTTTCCAGTGGTTGCTATAATCATAATCATAATTATAGTAAAGTGGTAAGTTCATTCCTAAGTCCTGCTGTCATTAAATTAAAAACTGAAGCATGTTTTAATCATCCTCATAACAATAATTAAGTTGTTAATTGTAAATGTTGTTAGGATAATTATTTCATTACCAAAAGTTAGAATAGCTTTTGAAAGAGTTATTTATTTTTTTAAAAAGAAGATACGCCTTTACTTTAAGTATAAATTTATAATTGATTTTTACAAATGAAAAATTTTTTTAACTCATACTGATATTGTACAAATTATGTATTCCTTGGCAACAAATTTTTCTTTAGCTGCATGCCTTAAAAAATTGAACTAGGTGACTAATATGTATTTCAAGCAATCAGTTTTAGTTAACAATCTCATAAATCCACTAGATAATCATCACTTCCAAAAAATAGGATTTGACTTTATCACAGAATTTATTGGTATGATAAGGTTTGCGGGCCTTGTTCATAATTATATACTGAGTAATATTACTACCAAAGAGATGTATATAGGTTGGCTCCTATATGTCTAGCTTTATTAATCCAGCTGTTAAGACAAACCAAAAAATCTAACAATGCTAAATATAGGTAAAACAACTCCTCAGTACCATTTGCTACATAATAATTTACTGTTCTAAATCAGACTTCAAAAAAAAAAATCAGTTCAGGAGAAGAAGGGGTTAGTCTGCTTATGAGTGGGTCATAGGTGATATTTATACTTTTCTATAAGTACTTCAATTCAATTATAGAAAACAATGATGAAGAATGTAACTAACACAAATCACAATTAAGCTGTGTGCAAAAATGGGTAACACCTTTTTTCTTCATTTTGTGACTACCTTCATGAGCTGTGCAAACAGAGAGTATCAAAGTAGATTCTGTACATTGAATAATGCAATGTCAAGTTGTCATTTTTTAAATTAGAATATAGCAGCAGTTGCAATCTATTTTTAGAACAGTAAGCAAATCATTTTTATACGGTGTGGTATCAGCACCTGAACTATATTTAAAACCAGTAACCACACTGGGATAATGCAATCTGCACTTATTACTTATGCAAACTTGCTCATAGATATTTGTAGCATGTCACTTCAGATCGACTGTCCTCGAATCTCTACCTGAACTGTCTGTGGCCCAAAAACTTCTCCCTTATGCCTTGTGTTAACCCTTTGCATCACTATAAAATCTACCAGATTTGAATTGAAAATTCTCCAAACAAGATTGTTTTTACCCCAGGATGCCTATTCCTTGTCTGTGTCCATTATCAACTATCAAGTTTGGGTTTTCTATCCCTTTTAATCAGTCTAGCACTATCCAGGAATCTGCATGGTTGCTGCACATTTTCTAACAAACTACAAACTGCATTACTTAAATTTTTTCATGACACCTTAGACCAAAGTCTCTTAGTTTCCACCTGATGTATCCTTGGTTACCAGAATAACATATCTTCTTTGTATTACCATAAATTCCACCGATGTCAGTGTCAATTACTCTCTCACCTTTTATCTTGTATTTATGGGGTACCCTCTTGTTGTTCTATCATTTGTCCTTCCAGCCCTGGTCATTGTCATTTATGACTTAACCAGCATTAAGGTTTTAAACAATTCAAGAATATCTCTAAAATTAAAAAAAACACCTCTAAGAAACTCAACACAGTGCACTGTGAGTGAGCTTAGAATGATCCTGATCAGTATATGGTTTTCGGCAGTAAAACTTTTCCTTCTATTAATTCAAGTCTGACCAAGAATTCCCTAAAATTATCGGGCAAATTGGTTTAAGACATCCCAGTAATTAACTTAAAAATGTATAAACTAAATTGTTAAGGACTAACAAACAAAGTTGGAGCAAGACAAACGTTTAATATGTACCAAACAACTTATCTCAAGATTTAAAAAAAAAGACATTTCCACTATTCCACTAACATATTTTTAAAAAAATGAAAATATTTTGTTTATGGCATAGCAGGCAAATCACTGAAAATATTGTATTACCATAATTTAACTATATCAAGAAATATAGACCAAAATGATTTAAGAGGTGTCCAATAAATTATTTGAAAACATACCAACAGAATTAGTTTAAAATTAACCCGCTACGTTATTACAAAATGTAGCAATAAATTAAGCTAGAAGGGACTCTTTGTGGAGATCATCAACTATAGAAGTCATTGCATTTTTAAAAATTAGATGACCAACAGTGATTTTTTTATTTTAAAAAAATATGTTAGATTTTCTTTGAAAACGTGAAACATTATTTACAAATTTATATTGTCACTTTTTATTATAACTTCCTTGCACTTTTATCCCTTGAATTGAACTTTAACTACAAAATCAACTTTCTTAAACCTTTAAAGATTTAAATCATTTGCATTTTTATAATGCTTATAATCAGCATTTTGAATTATCACATCTTAATTTAAGTTGGGATTATAGGAAAGCACACCCACATTTTAGAACTGCTTGATTGATGCATGTTTGTATATCCATATTTAATGTTCTAATGGTAATTTGTAAGATCCATAACACACTAGTCATAATGTAAAAAATTAGGGGAAAATAAAAAACTGACATTCCTCTTTTTCACTTAAAATGCATGGGTGCCCATGAACTCTTCAAATCGCAAAGACATGCACACAGCAGTTTTACTATTTTCATTCCACTTACTTGCGGCAATATACATCATTGTATTTCATGCCCCATTGTTTTTTTTTAGTCCTATGAATGTAACAACTCTTTTTGGGGGGGAAATTTATTTTATACTATTTAGTACATTTTTTTATAACTGTAAATTTTTTTAAAAAGTATTTTTTAATATTATTTTATTTGCTCTAAGCTTGACTTTATGGAATCTATCCTAGAATATTCATAAGGTTATTCATATATTAATGTCTAACAAAGTGTTATTTACAGCGCAACTTGTTTGAATTGTACTGAAAATCATTTTAATTAGAATATGGCCTCCTACACTGCCAATTATGAACTAAGCAATATTTTATATACATTCAATATGAATAAAGGTATAGAGTAACAGTTCAATCACTGAGTTTCAGCTTCTGATTTGTATGGTCATTTTTTTTTAAACCTGCATTTATATTTCTTTAACAGGGACAAAATTAAAACTTGTTACAAGAAATTGATTAAAAAGAACCAAGATTGGTCAGAAAGGCACAAAGTATCAAAAAAGAACTCTTCATGAAGGTTAGTGAATTCATGAAATGTGCTCTAGTGTTAGTTTTTTTCCATAAGGGCAGTTCGAGCATATCTTTCCATGTGAAATTAATTTTTAACAGTAATTTTATTTTGTTAAAAGCATGTCTCCTCAATTTTGAGAATGTTGAAAGTTGTGCTTCCATGGCAAGTTAATGATTTTTTAATGGATTTATTTATCTAAAACATTATTTATATTGCATGAAGGTATAAATTATTTATCCCAGGACAAAATAAAAATTAGATCATCAACAAAAAAATTATCCAAATACATTACATATTAGTATTAGGCTTACATGCAACAAAACTAGGGAACAAAAGGACTCTAAATTTAATAAGTAGTCTAATATGTCTTAGTAGGCCTTCCAGTGAGTTTCAATTGATATTTTGTGTCCCCCTAGAGTAGCAAAACTATCCTATTACTATTAAGAGTCTGTGATAAACATTCATAAATATGAACTAAAGCAACGTTTTTCCAAATGCCAGGCCATAACCTGACACTGGGCCACAAAAGTCTTTTGACCTGTGTGAAGCAGGATTTACAACACAGGATTTCATAACTAAAAGAAAAATATGTAATCGATTGGAAGTAGTCCAGGATCTAAGAATAAGCTTATCATCTTTTTTCTCATTATATAAACTTTTTAGTTAACAAAAAAAAAACACATCACACTTTTCCGTTAAATATTATTTATTTATCTGTTCAAATTTAATTTATCAAAATGTTTTCTTAGAGTAAATGATTCTTTATAATGCTAGCTGAAAACTACAAGAATCAGTTTGGTGTTACCTCTAAGCATAGGAAAGTATAAATGATGAACAAATTTTAGTGGGTCATGAAGCAGAAGTAAAAAAAAAATAACCAGGCCACAAAATAAAAATAAAACGGTTTTGGAAATTTTATAGTGGGGATCTTCTAATTTCCTCCAAGGGCTATATAAAAAGTTTGTTTAGTTTAATATGTAAATTTTAAAAAAGCGATTATTTGTTACGCAATTTTAGTAATCAAAATAATCAATTTTAGTAATCAAAATAATCCATGCTTAAGAAAACCTGTATGTATTTGTATTCAATGGCTTGCAACAGGAATATGTTTGAACCAAGATATATATATTTAAATGCAATGTAATTTACTTTAAAAGTAATGCTATTTTTAAAAAATCGCATTGACTTTACTTTAATACAGTATACAGAACTGGTAAAACAAACATTTATTTCAATTTTTTGTATCAAACCAGATCTAATGATGAGGAAGAGGAAGATTTGTAAAAAAGGTAACATGTTTTATTGAAGTTATTTCTAAAATCATCTTTTTTTTTTCTTGCTTTGGCCATTGTCAAGAGTGCTAAATGTTGATGGAAAATGCTAAACTATAAGCATCATAACTTGTTATGCAATACATTTAGAATATATAATGGTAGTTATAAGCACTTAATTTAGTTTTATTCATTATATGGCATATAATATAGTTAGTATTTTTTTTTTTAAATTTGGTAAGTACATATACATAGACGTATATGAGGATGGTCCACATTTTTGAAGTTTGAACATAGTCTGACCCTCTTAGTTTGTTCCACTACGCAAGAAAATAACTCCTGAAAATTTTCAGTGAAATTGAATCATATTTAAGGGTAGCTCGAGTAGATTAAATTTTGGTCATTGTCTTCTTTATGAATACCTTAATTGGAAAAAAAGTGATGCATTGGTCACAAATGCAAAAATAGTACACTTTATTGGCACTACATGTATTTTATGCAAAAGGGTCATTGAAGTGGAGCCTGCATTCTTTTAGAACAAATATTGGGAAAGGACTTTCTCTGCCACCACCATGTCATAGATGGAGGTTTTTTCTGGCTGTTGTCTTAGTTGAGGGTTTGGGGCTGCAACTTCTTGTCATGGTTTAAGTGTAAGAAACTCTTCAAGCAACCTTGGAGCAAAATTGATCCACATTGTTACGAATGAAGTGCTAATAATGAAATAGTTATTGGAAGTTTATAAGATGACAAGGGCAGTTTCATGGAATTTCTGATAGGGCAACCTCAACCTTTGCAACCCAGAGATGGTTACAAGGAATTTTTCAAGTTAGCTATTATATTTGTAGGAGAAACACCATGACGCAGAGTTTGATGTTTGATCCCTTAAGCTCTTCATCCTGCAAGGTGCATGGCAAAAGCATTATACTTCTACCCTTAAAAAAAAAGGAATTTGCTCAGGCTATTCAAACTCAATGCAGTAGGGGAAAGAGGATTTGGTGAAATATACATCTTCCTAATAAGGGTCTACAGCGAGGCATGGCTTACCGCCCCTCAATGTATTTCTTCTCCTAATAATGACCTAAAGGTCCTTTGAAAACTTAGTGACTATGAAAAGGTAAATGCTTCTCCCTACAAAGTTTCTATCAAGAAATTAGAAGGTCAGCTTGTGTATCTCAGTGAACAGCTTGTTGGATGACATTTTCTCATGAAACTCTGTCTTGAAGGTCAATGTTGAAGTCTAATTATGAAAATTAAGGAATGAATGAACCTCCCAAAGAGCATTCAGCTTAATTCCAAGACAATTGCTGGAGATAATTTTATGAAAATAAAACAATTTTTTATTTTTAAAAAATGAATTCCTTCATGCATTTGAGCATCCCAATGGGCTATCTAGAATGAGTCTGGGACATACAATTCTCAGATTGCAAACAAGGTAGTGAGATTGTTACAACGTTGAAGGTGTTTAATGACAAAGTAGAGAGATGTGTGGCGCTCGTACCGGAGTTTAACAGCATTATAACAAGGGAGGTGGTAACAGAAACAATATTTGATGCCAGCTGTTCAGGAGTCGTCGTCGTGTTTGCCTGACTGCAAGAAGACAACATTGGCCACAGATGTCACTTTGGACATGTGAAGTTAGCAGCTGAAAGCTAGCAGCTGAAAGCTGCATTACGCATGAATTTTTATTCTTAGAGTGTGTGTTGAGTCTTAAGTTGTTAATATGTAATTCTATGTAACAGAAATAGTTTGAAGTAAGTTTAAATGGTAAACACTATCAAATACTATAATGTTAATGTCTTCGTATATTAGCGTAAAATAAAGAACCGCCAAGGCTATTGAGCTACCTGTAAATGACACTTTACATACATTGTTTTCTTAGTATAGTAGAACATAAAAGGGGGTCTGATCATTGAAAAGTTTTTTTTTTCTCTTATTTTGTGGACCACCCAAATATAAAGATATATAATATTTCTGATTATCACATGTTTACAGAATAAGGAATCATCACAATGTAAAGTTAACTGGTGCTGAAGTTATCATACAGTGTTCAAGTTGTACAAGCATGTCTTATCAATCGTTGCATGCAGCTGTGGTTACCGCCTTAGTGTTTTGATTGTATAGTTGAGACTCTCCCTGCATGTTTAATGAAAACTTGGAGATGAGAAATAATTGTTTGAGATTTTTACAAAATATTTACACTATATGTTGTTGACAGATAAAAAAAAAATTGATGAAGTTAATTATTTATTTAGATAGAATTATATAAAAGTGGGGGGGGGGGGGGGGTGGTTGTAAGTGTGGTTCATTGGAATATGGACAACTGTGGACAATCTTAAATTTTACATCAAAAATACAAAATTTCTTTGGTAGCACACACCACGGAATTAAAGTCTGGTGCCCATGTATTTGGTATTGGACAACTTAACTTCCATCTGTAAAGTAGAGCACGTCCATTTCCAACATAGAGTGCTTCTTTTTCCAACATAAAGAGCTGCAGACACTCACTTTGCGAATACATTTCTATATCCTGTTGTTTTTTGTTTTTTAAAGTCTGCTTAAGCAGGCATCTAACCGAAATGTTTTGTTTTGATTGTCTTTTCTTTTCAAGCCACATGAACAAGTTGCGGAGGGGATCGGAAAAGATTAATATTTTTACTGACATTTTTATGAACAACCTCTTACATAACTGACTTTTTCAGTTCTCATTGTTGAAGAAATAGAAAACTTTTTTTATAGCAGATAACTTTGATCATAAGTTTTATACTTCATTTATGTTTTTAAAATGAGACATAGTCTCATTCAGTAACATATTTTCTAGCATGCACCTGGGACTAGAATATTTTTCTTCCTCCCCACCAAAACATTGACTTGTTAGTATTTAAGAAAAACATTCCACCAACACCATTATGCCTCTCCAACAAATGTATCCATACTGTTTCATACGATAATGATTATATCTTTTGGGTTCAAAAAGGCGCTGAAGAAAAACAGTTTACATGTGAAAACAAGAACAGTGTCCTTAGTTTAGTGGGCATAGTTTAACTGTTGTCCGAACTCTCATCAAATTAGACCTAGGAAGATGACATGAAATACTTAGTAAAAGCAGCTTTTTAGATACTATACACCCTTATTCTCAAGTTTCCTTGATCTCCTCTTGACAAAATTATCCTTCAACTTCAAAGTATTATACACAGTTTCTGGTTACGGTAGTAGTTTATGGCAGTGGTTGATACTTTGTCAGAATTTTTGGTTTATGTCAAAAACAAATATATCCTAGGAAAAATAGATAAATCCTCATGTAATACTGCCTCTGCTTCTAAAAGCAACCAGAGCCAATGTTCATAGAATTATGATCATTACTATACTCATCCGGTTCTCCGATCATGTACTCTTTTAGAGAACTTAGTGTACTGGTACATACAATATGGTGCACATGAAAGCAAGGCTTTTGCATCTGGCTTAAAGTGTTTGCCCCACCACATTTGAATGTTTAAACATTATGTGATATTTTGTATGGTTCTTTTTGTGTGTGATTTGGGGGGAGGGGGGGTTATATTAGTGTTTGAGATAAAGATGATTTTATGTCCAAAAAATTTTGAGCTTGGCTAACACCTCTGTATCCCCACTGTTCTTATAACTTTCTACTTTTTTTATATATAATTTTTTTCAAGGAATGGAGGCACAAAAATTGCACTTCAATTATTAAACAATGACAGTGACTAAAACAAGTAACATTTTTATTATACTCAAAAAAAGAGATTTGTCATCAATATAATTTGAGAATGCCAGTAACTTTTGAATGTATGCTTTTTTTTTTTTTTTAATATATTTTTATTTCCAAAATTTTTCTCTATTATTTTCTATTTCTTTTACATTAAATTTTTAGCATGTGCTATCTCAAATGCCAAAATGAGTAAAACTGTCATAAAATTTTTATAATTTCATTTTCTTTTGAATGTATGCATTTTTTTTTTTTAATATATTTTTATTTCCAAAATTTTTCTCTATTATTGTCTATTTCTTTTACATTAAATTTTTAGCATGTGCTATCTCAAATGCCAAAATGAGTAAAACTGTCATAAAAATCACTTGTAAAAGTAAAATATCAATAACTAACTCAGCTTCTATATCAGTCTTAACCACCACTACTTAAATTTAAAAGCACACATTTTAATTTAATATATGTGGTTGTTTTTTTGTTTTGTTTTTCCAAAGAGTAATTTACTTGCATGCATGTTTAAAGCATGGCAGGGAAATTATTTTAAATGAATCTAAATCTAAAACTCCAAACATTTTCTTCCTTCCAGAACTTCATGATTTGGGGCCTTATACTTCTTTATGTCAAGCACCAGCTAAATTAGCTAGCTTCCAATTTGTTATTTATAATATGAGTGATATTTTCATTTCCATCCAGCACTTAGATCTTAAATGTTTAGCCACCACCTTTCTTCATGTCCAGTTTATAAATCTATATATATCTATCTATGTATATATATATATATATATATATATATATATATACACTTTTAAAATATTTTTTTTAAATTTGACAATTGTCTTTTTAATGCTACCCTGTCATTTCAAAAATATTGATTATGTCTCNATCTTAAATGTTTAGCCCCCACCTTTTTTTATGTCCAGTTTATAAATCTATATATATCTATCTATGTATATATATATATATATATATATATATATATATATACACTTTTAAAATATTTTTTTTAAATTTGACAATTGTCTTTTTAATGCTACCCTGTCATTTCAAAAATATTGATTATGTCTCTAAAGAAAATTTTATTTTTTAAAAATTTAATCTTAATTTTTATTATGGTAGTAACAGCGGTATTGATAATCCAGAAAAGTCAGAAATAATGCCACTACTGGCACTGCTCAGAAATTTTGTAGCCTACACATAGCAAATTTTAGCTTGTACCATACTTGGTATGAAGAAAAAAGGGTATGTCTATTGCCCCACATTTTATTTTCGGAAATTTTCACTCGTCAAACTTAAAGATCATCATTCTCTAAACAAAGAAAGTTTTACTTGTTGCACAAAGATAATTAGCGAATTTTATTTATTTGACTTTTTAAAAAAATGTTACTTGACTCATTCCACTCTCAACTAGATGGGTGTGTGGATGGATGGATAAATAAACGGATGGCTGGAATGAGAGAGAGATTGATAAAGAATTGTGTGAATTAAAATAAATTTATACTTTGCTACCGGTACCAGTTTCTTCTTATGTTAGTTTGCCTATTTTTGTATGTTCAGATATTGTAATCAAAGGGTTGACCCATTGTAACCTAAGTGATTTTCTTGAATTTTTTCCCACACATAGTAGAAGGGATGGATGGATTAATAAAATGATGGATGAGTTGTAATTAAAATTAAAAGGAATGTATACTGGTATACTTTTGATACAGGTACCGATTTCTTTTATGTCTGCTGGCCTATTTGGTTATATTATTCAGATATTATAATCAAAGGGTTGACCCAATGTAACCTAAGGACCATACATAAATTACGTCACACGTCTAAAAAAAAAAAGAAGTGGGGGAGGGGGGGGGCGCAATGTTCCCTTTAAGCTGCGCTATCTTACAGACGCCGCGCAGCAAATTTTTATAAAAATAAATTCCATAGGATACGCTGCACTGTGCAGCCGGAATTATACAGTTTTTATAACAAATACATCCATGGTTTTAATTTGATTCAGATCCATACTTTGGTCTTCACTTTTTACATAGTTACCAATACACACCCGGTCAAGCTAGCATCGTTCTGAGCCTCTGCCGTCATTCATGTCAATTTCGTGGCGCATATACGGCGCAGTGAATGTGTATGAAGTAAATAAATCGCATATCTTTAGTTTATTATAAATGTAGTGGCTAATTATTTTTTAATAATATTGTAACCGTTATGTCTAAACGTCAATTAAGCGAACTGTCAGCGTCATCGCTTGCTAAGAAAAAAAGTGTACATCAAATTTTAAAACGGAATGGCTCAATAAATGTGTGCATGAAGCACTACCAGTTAGTACCAGATCGTCTTCAGAGCGGGCTTTCAAGATGGGTGATATTTTTTAAATATCGTGAAATTAATGATGATGATGTCTGTAATATCCGCTTCACAGCTAATGCAGGTGGTGATTTCTTCTCCACAGGGAAAAGGTGGGGGATTTGAAAGCTGGATTACCTTGAATGACGAATCGAGCAAACAATAACAATACACACAGATGCTGTACAGAGTTTTCACTCTATACAGCCAGGTTAACTGGTTAACATTTTGATTGACAACGTCCTCTTGGACATACATCAACATGAATTCAATACATACACAACCATATGGCTAAGCATGCCCCGGTTTCTGATAGCTGGTGCAGTAAGAATTACGCTTTTCTGTGTGATGACTCTGTAGTGAAGGATGCTATAATTAGCGAACTTCGCATGGCAAAGTTCTACACATTAACAGTAGATGAGAGCTCTGATATATCACTGACAAAAATGTTGATCTTATATGCAAAGTTTCGGCCAAAACCCGTTAATATTTACGAGATAGTATTTGTTGGAATTTTGTCTCTGTCGGCATGTTACAGTAAATCTGTGGAATCAGCAGTAACATAGTTTTATCAAGTAAATTCTTTGGACTTGCAGAAAATTGTTTTGTTTACCTCTGATGGTGCATCGGTTATGCTAGGCAAGAACAATGGAGTTGCAACAATTCTTCGCCGACGTATTCCAAATCTACTGAAACAAAATTGCGTTGCTCATCGTGAAGATTAAGGCACCGATGATGCTTGTAAACATACGGTATGTTTAATGGCAGACATTGAAACATTCCTTTGGACAGCTTACATATTGGTCAGTATACTGAACTATAGGTCGACATTATGGAAAGCCCATTTTGCCGAACTTGCTAAGGCGTTGTAATGTGATTCCGTAGCCTTTAGACCATTGAATGGCTTTCATGGCAATTTGTTTTATGAGCATTGCTGAGAAACATGCACGTGTTGACTGAATACTGTGAGGAGCAGGTGGACCTATGTAATGATCCAATTCATAAGTACATAAGAAGAAACTAAGGAATCCGCTGTTTCGAATTTCACTGATTGTCTTTGATGAAGAAGTTGTTTGTGAACTTGCTGAATTATGCCAGCTGCTACATATACAAAATTCGTACTACCGTACCATCGATGCATATCAGTTTGAAAAAGCAAGGATCGCCAAGCTCCATGCCCGAAGTACCTTGGTGAAAATGTGCACTGATCCGAAGAGGTTGCTGAATTGCTTGCAAATGACGTGGATATAAATATGAGTTCCATCCTAAAATTCGTCGAATGTCTATGTTTGCACCTGGACTCTCGTTTCCCTGAAAGTGATTTGATGCAATTGGGAATCTTTGAGATATCAGCGTTAATAGACACTTCAGATTTTAATTTTGGCTTAGACATTGCCATTCTGTTTGATATTTGTGCTAAATTCTTGTGATCAAGCGCCGATTGTGAACGTTGATTCAGCCTAATGAATAATATAAAAATAAAATCTAGAAAAAGGTTGGAGGAGTTACATTTAGACATATTTATCGGGATTAAATCCAATCAGAATGATGAAAATCAGATCAAGAAGCAGTACAACGTAAAAGATGTTTAAAAAATAGAAAGCGTTGATGAAAGACAACGCCAGAGTACCTCCAGAAATGAGTCAAACAAATGGCTAGCGGCCATTGGTAGTGGGTGTGTTGGAATTTAGTTGCTTGACCCAACGACGGGATAATTAGTAGACCTAAATATAGCTTCGATTGAACTATTGGGACATTTCTGATTAGAATTATTTAATTATAGTTCATTTATTTTTTAATATGAAATTTGTTTGCACTTAAGTTCATTTATGTAGTTTCCGTGCGTGCTTGTGGGTTGTACAATTTTGTACCGGTACGCAAAAAATTGATGCTGCAAAACTTTGAACACATCTGTATGATTTTGCAAACGAACCATCAAACTTTAGAAGGAACATTTTTGGGGGAGTGACACATTTTTTTTGGGGGGGGGGGAGGGGGGGGGGGGGTAGTGAAATGTGACGTCAAATTAAAAGCGAATATTCTTTAAAAAAAGTTCACTAATTTCTTGACATTAACATGCTATTCTGTTTGTAATTGTGCCATCATTTCGTTTTCTTTTAAGCNCCCCCCCCCCCCCACCAAAAAAATAAATACAAAATTGAAGACATTTTTAACGTTATTCTTTTAAACAATTAGAATTATTTTATTTTTAAACTAAGATTACTGAGAGAATCAGTACAGGTATGCGAGGTCCGAGAAATGGCCTGTGATCAAGTTACAGGCCACCACTGAGAGGACAATCGGGTGTAGTGACATTGGAAGTCGTGAGCATTTATGTCGAAATAGAACAGGGCTATATACCGCATAGAGTGAGATGGAACGAAAAATGGCCGGGGGGGGGGTGGTGATCGTAAATGTCTAAGAAAGGGATTCTTAAACCATTTGCAGTGCTGCATTCCCTCGCAATTTCAAGACAAAAGCTTGCAAACGCCACCCCGTACACATTATATTGTAATAAAGTTTCAAAAAGGAAAATAATTAAGTTATTGTTTTATTTCTCTACTTAACTTTCTAGAAACAAGCAAACGCAAAAAAAAAAAAAAAAAAAGAAAGAAAAAATTCCAAAGGCCTACAAGTAATCCGAAAACAAAATTCAGAAGAAAAAACATATCTACTGCTGCTCACAGCTAAGCAAAATGTGTGAAAACTGATTTTTTTTTAAAGGTAGGAGCAACTAGCAATGGAAGCAAATACAATTTTCTTGGTCTTTCGGACCTCATGTGGTGTTTTCACCCTTGGTTAATTAAGACCCACTGTTTGAGGGAAATGTTTCTATGGGAGGTGATCTTTTTAGGGTTTTTAAAGGACATTAGTGGACTGAGGGATTTTAATCAGGAAGGGGTGGGTGGATGAAGAGATTCGTGACGTCATATTTGAGGAAGTGCGCTAACTTTTATGGGAGGAGGGGGAAAAAAAATATTTGCTTGACGTTTTTTTTTAATGGATTTTCTTGAATTTTGCCCCCACACATATGCCATTGGTTTAATATGTATTTTTGGTGCTAATCTATTTGTTGCTTTTGATCTGAAACTAAATTTTTTAACGTCCTAAGAAAGTTTGTTTGCGTCTTTAACTTCTAATTGCCAACCAAACTACCATCATATGCAGCTTGTCTCAATCCTCCATGATCATGAAGCCAGATGGGTCACAAGCAATGTTCCCTCTGCGCGGCGGCGCGCCTATCTCACAGACGCCGCGCAACAAATTTCCATGTAAGTTTGTGTTTTTGGGCTGTAAAATTTTGCAAAAAAAAACAATGATGCTGTAAAACTTTGCACACAACAATATGATTTTGCACACGAACCAACAAACCTTAGCGGGAACATTGGTCACAAGTAAGGAAGCTTTGTTAGTTAAGTCGCTGGGAAAAAAACATGAGTTAGTGTGCTATAAAACTAAACAGTCGATAAATACATGCACATTTACACAGCCTTCTGAATATTCAGGTTTTTATTTAATTTGATATGTACTGTGTCGCCTCCAGTAATAAACAGCTCAAACCGGCTAAGTTTTGGTTTTGCCCCCCACCCCCCTTTTAAAATAAACCCTGAAATGACGGCCCTGAATAGACTCGCCAAAGAAAGAACAAGACAGCAAAAGGGAAAACATTTTTATCTGATTTCTTGAGAGAGAATAAAACAGTATAAAGTATTTTTTTAATATTTAAATTAAACAAAAAAAAAACGCTTTACAAAAATGCCCTAAAAGTATGAAATAAATGTACCGGTACCCCATAACTCAATGTTTTTTGTTTCAACTCAATTTAACATTAGGGCGTGGGTCAAAATTGTGATGCGAGATTTAACCACTAACAAACGGTGGACATAGCAACCTAAGAATAAGGGTATAAAAATCGAGATAATGTGATTTCCTATGTAATATATGTTATTGGTTCGGCGTTGACGTGGATATATACAATGCTACACTGTTAATATTAATATTGACATTTTAAACATTTAATAAATGTAAATGAAATAGGCCTATATATTTATACAATATAATGGTAATCAGGTTCGTAAATAGTCTTGTCCTAGTTATTTTCGCTCCCTTGAACTACATTTTTTTATTTTTTTTGGTTACGGGAAATTTGGTCGAAAGAAATTGTGTTACCGAAAAAAAGATTCGACAAAATTTCCACTCGATCAAATTTCTTTCGATCAAATTTCTTTCGATCAAATTTCTGGATACGTTTTTTGTTTTTTTTTGGGGTGGGGGGGGGGGGGGTGAAGCGTAAAATTATGTCCTTAAATTTTCAAAAAAAAATGTGTGGAGGTAGGGGATAAGTGGTTAAAGCATAAAAATATGTCCTTAAATTTACAACAAAAAATCTTCTGAAAGATTTTAGAAGCGTAAACATCATTAGGCATATCTAGATATTTCTTCTTATGATTGACTAGTTCCTAAAATTAAGGCTAAATACTAAATAAATACATTTCAAGGACTTGTCATTGTTTTGTTGTTTTTATGAGTAGAAATCAGAGCTTCAACAAACTACGGCCCGTGGGTCGTTGTGATACAATTTAAATATTAGGTTTAGAGTACTAGGGGATCTTCACCATTTTCAATTTTAAATTATTAAATCTAGATTTTCTTGTTTATTGCAGACCTGTTTACCCACGACATCATAAAATAGTATAATATCGTATCGAAATCGTAAAATACAGTATTTTAATATTAAATAAAAAAAATATACATACAGTATATTTAATAAATTTTACAATAACTACTCGCATCGCAGTTCCTAGTTGGAGCTGGCGTAAAAATAGTTAACTTTTAAAAGTAGATGAGGGGTCGTCCATTAATTACATCTACAATTTTTACGCAATTATTGCCCCCCCCCCTCCCCCTTATCAACAACTGTCAAACTTTCAATGATCCTCCTCCCCCCTCCCTTTTTTAGAAAAATTATGTCAACATTTTATACCCCCCTCCCCCCCCCACTCAAAAAACCAAAAAAAAAAAAGCAAAAAAAAA
>CAXITT010000046.1:592539-631037 GCA_964033795.1 Lymnaea stagnalis | reverse complement strand
TGATTTATCATTTTCATTTTGCGGAACTAATATACCGGACGAGTCAACATCATCCTTATCTAACCATTCAGCATTTAAAATATGATTACTAAATTCAATCTTATTAATTGTAATTGGTACTGTTTAGGGTGTCGTACTTTTGTTATTGTATTTCTATATGGTATCGTCCTTTGTTAGGCAATGTTTGAACGAGCCATAAATTTAAAATAGGAGATTCATTTCTCCCAATAGAAGCCAGTGCGTAACAAAATATTTAGACCCCACCTCCCCAATTTTTAAAAAAAAGAATCCAACACATCGGACGAGATTGACTGATGTGATGTCTTGAAGCCAAACGTTATTTTCACAAATGTCAGTAACCGTTTTTTGCTGCTTAGTTTGTGAGAGACGAATATATGTGCACTAGTCCTGAGATAATTATCTTTTTTGCTAATGTCGCCTTCATTGGTAACTTTTAAAGTAAATAAACATGTTGGCCCTCGTTGTTTTTTGTGCATTGCACGTCACTCACTCATGACTAACACGGAATACAAAAATTAGTCTTTTTCTCTTGTTTTCCAGAGCTTTCGTTCTCGGTTGCAATTATAGTTATGCCTATATAGTTATAGTACATAATTAGTAAACATCAAAATCTGTTTCAATTATATACGTAAGTGGATTGTTAGAAGTTGAGAATTCGCAACATCAGTCAGAAAAGATTTCAAAACACATACCATTATTAATCCGATGGGGGCATCCATTAATTACGCCAACAAATTTAAGCAATTTTTAACCCCCCCCCCCCCCCCCCCCCCCCAAAAATNCCCAAAAAAAAAAAAAAAAAAGAATTATAATTTAAATAAACATAAAAGTACATTTTACTATGTGCTGATCTATTTTAATAACAAAAAATTGTAGGAAAAACATGTTTATTTAATATTAGGCGAATTATTGCATCTTTAGCTTGTTAATCAATAAGTTAAAATTTAATATAAATAAAAACTATATAACTATTTTAATTTACACTAATTATTTTTTTTTTTAAATAATAAATAATCAGTCAATTTTTTTGGATAAAAAATTTTGATAGCGAAAACATGATTGTTGACGTCAACTTAGGTACTTTGACACAAAATCTAAATATTGTCCGATTGCCATGAACTATAGCCCTTTACAACAACAATTTCATCTTTCTATCTTTTGTAGAAGTGGAGTTATGATTTTTTCTTGGTGATTTTGTTAAAGATAATAATACTGTCCGTGATACACAAAAAAATATCGTAGCATAAATCAATATATCACCGGAACACAAAAACTGATACGTCACTGATGAGGAAAGCATTATTTAATAAACAAAGGTGACGTAGTATTCAATTTTCCAAGGATACCGTGTAGCCGTACGCCATATTGTAGAACACGTTTTTTTCGACATTTTAGGACATGCGCCGAACGGTGAGTGGACAAGTATTCTCACTTTTTCTTTCGTCTTGTTCATTCTCATCACAAACTAGAGTATATGACCCGATGTTATGGGAATAATTTGATAATGTATTAATTATCTCACACAAAATAAGGTGGGAGCGGGTTTGGAAAATTGTTTGACAATTGTTAAAAAGGGGAAGTGGCGGATAGATTAGTTCATAGTAGGTACTTTGACACAAAATGTAAATATTGTCCGATCGTTTATAACAAAAACAATTTCATCCTTCTATCTTTTATAGAAGTGGAGTTATGATTTTTTGGTGATTTTTAAAAACCCTCTTCTTTATCTTAGTATTCAACTGAAGAAACGTGTGACCCACTTTCCAAATGTCTGCCTTATTTTGCCCAAAACTTTTTGATTTTAAAAGATAATGCTACCAAATTTTTAGGAGACATTCTAAATGCAATATACAATACAATAAACAACAAAACGTATATATAACATCAAGACTTTTATTTTTTTAAATATTTATTCGAGGGTATGTTCTGAAAAAAGTGAACAGAAAAATTGGGAAAAACATTATTTATATAGGAAAAAACGAAATAAATTACATGTTTATTGAATTTTAACTAGTCTAATTTTATTATGCTTGTGTTAAATTTTACATCAATTATTATATTTAGAAAAAGGTAAGTTGTCTTTTTATATAAATAACATTGAATGCATGGAATTATATTATATAGTAATAGAATTAGATTAAGAAAAAAATTAAGCTTAGGCCTAAATAGACAATTATAGGATTATAATAACAGTTGTTTATAATTATAACTGATATTGATATGTAGGCCTAATTTTAGTAATATTCTCTGAAATAACTAATAAGAGAAAAACGATTATTAGCGGGTATTAGCCTATTGATATTACTATTTTAAAACTATTAAATATTGATTCAATAATGAAGAACGATAAACTGTGTACCGGTACTGTACACACAATTTTTAACGCAATAAATAAAACTTAAAATTAAAAGTAACCCTAGGTTGCTACATAAACTATTCAAGTTTGTTTATAATCTTATATTAAAATTATTCATTTAAAACGTCTTATAATTATTCAGATGTTTAAGAATTTAACAATAACGAATCACTTCTTAATTGACAGTGATAGCAGCCATTTCCGGCTTCCTGATTAAAACAAAAAAATGGGGAAAATTTCATACCCCCCCCCCCCCCCCCATGGTGGGATGCATAACTTTTTATAGACAAAGTCAAAATAATAACTAAAAAATTGAAGAAAAAAAACCTCTTAAAATGAATGTAGATTGGGTAGCACTACACCTTATTTTGGTTGCTTAACTAGTAAAAAAGTATTTATGCGATTTATAATTTATATAGGCCTACTAACCGAAACATTATAATAATATTATAATACTGTCCGGGATACACAAAAAATCTAGTGGCATAAATCAATATATCACCGAAACCCAAAAACTGATACGTCACTGATCAGGAAAGCATTATTTAATAAACAAAGGTGACGTAGTATTCAATTTTCCAAAGATACCGTGTAGCAGTACGCCATATTGTAGAACACGTTTTTTTCGACATTTTAGGACATGCGCAGAACGGTGCGTGGACAAGCATTGTTATCACTACTTTAGTTCTATTTAAAACAGTCAGTTAAGTTAAGTCAGTAGTGTTTGTAATTTCGGATTTTCCCATTATTAGCAATTTTTTGTCAACATTCGCCATTTTGGAGGAATACTCTATTTAATATTATTTGCATTAGAGTATGATTAGGGACAGTTAAAATTGCGTAACAGAAAAAACAAACCCAGTAGTAGAAGGCCTATCTTATCTATATTCCATATTCTTAAAAGCTTTTTGTAATTTTTCAATGAGGAGACATCCTTAAGCCTTAAAATTTAATACTAATACTAGCAATAGTAATAGTAACAGTTAATAGTTAACATTAACAGCCAAGGCCTAGGCCTAGGACTAGGAGTGGAGGCGGAGGAGACAAAAGTAATAGATGTTTGTAAAATGATGAGACTGAGACGCTTCCAATTTGAATTAGTATTGATAATTTTATCAATCATAATTTGTTGTTTTATGAGTGAGTGCTATTTTTTTTAAAATTCTAGTTTCGTATTTAACCCTCTGGAGACGGAGCCTTTTCTGGGTGTATGTGCCATAAAGACGGAGCACTTTTTACAAGCTCGACACTCGCATTGCAAAAAAATTTATACAAAATAAACTATTCTCTTAATATATGCAAAACTATATATTCTCTTGTAGGAAATTGAATGAACTAATACAATCTTTATAAATCAAACTGAAATATCAAAATGTATGCAAATGAGCTACCCTTATTTGCATAATTTATGCATGTAATTTTTTGTTACACCTAGAATAAACATGACTTACTTGTATCAATTGTGTTAATATTTTTATGGATGAAGCCTGAATAAGTCCTAATACTTGTTTTTTGGGGGAAAAAGGCCCATGAAGGCCCTTCAGACACCTCTGGCACATGGTTCTACTCCTTTTCCACCCCCACCCCCTATTTTTCAGTTGTTACAGACACACTGTAACAGGCCCCCGTTTATGACCTAGGGACCTTCTCTTAAGCTGGATGTTACTGAGAAAGTTATCTGCATATCTCTTGGTCTCTCTTTGAATGATATTTAGTGTAAAAAATAGCATAGAGTACTAAAATGTGGTGCTTATGCCTTATTTATAGGACTTATGTTGTCTAAAAATTCAGAGGGGTCATCTCTGTCCATTTGAGAACCCCTAATACTAGTAATACTAAACCAAAAGTTCACAACATTAGCATTACCCTCAATTTGAAAGTCTTTATTTGGTTGTTTTCATAATTTTCAGTGTCAGATTCACTGCAAGAATATATAAATCACTAAGCACAGTTTGATCAGAGTCACTGTCAGACATGTTCGAATTTCATGATGTAACTATACACACACAAAAAAATTCCTGCACACTAATATATTGAGTTCACCTTCAACGAACGCCGCCATTACAATGCCGGGATCTGCAGAAATATGTAAGAATAATTTTGATTCGCTGGTACAACGCCAAGCCAGCCAATTGTGAGGCTCGATCTATCAGGCCGACGGCTCGGACTTGATGTCTTTCTCGCTAGTGTACCTCGGGCCGATAGATCGGCCTTTACGTCTCCAGAGGGTTAACACGTTTGCCTCGGTCTGCCTGAGTGCTGGCACTGCCACCGCCACCACTCTTACTCTTACTACTCCTCTTACTTTAACTTTATTCAGACTTAATCATTAATAATGCAAGGCCAAGTTAAGGCAGGACATTTTTTAACTACTTAGTCTACTTGTAATAACCATATTGTAAATGTAATTTCAATGTATAGTATAGTATTGTTTTTAATAGCTTTTACTTTTATCATTTTAACATTTATTTATCATTATAATTATAATAAATGGTTGGTGTCTTACTCTTAGTTATGATCAGTGACTAAGTTTTGAAGTTTAGTGCCAACCAGGGCGGGTCAAGATTATTGTAGCCCAATTCTATGAAAAAACTCTGCAGTTTGCCAAAAATGCGGTCCCCTCCATATAAATATAAAGAAAAAAGTTCTGCCCTCTCCGCAAACCACTGATCATGATTTTGATATAGGCCCACTGAATAAATTACGTAGCCAAGTAATCCCAATACTACAGTACTATTTTGTGATAAAAATTTATAATAAAATTATGGCTATAATGGCTATATAAAGTCTAAAAATAATCAATTTTCTATACTTATAGTACGTGTCCAAGGACAGAAGATAAAACTTCAATACAGACAAGAAGACAGCGAAACACATTGTACAAGTGGGCTGATCAGTGAAATGGATACAGTTGTGTTTAAAAGTCTAGTGGATTATTCAGAAAATTTAAATATAACATATGCATTGTTTGAAATCAAAAGGAAAGAAGACCAGAGTTTCAAAGTAGTAAGTGTACCCAAAGCCAATACACAACTTAATTTATCAGGTTATATTGATTTAGTTAATTATATTTTACAAATGTTTTTATTTTTTTAAAATTATCTCCCCAAACAAAAATTGATACACATTTTTACTTTAACAAATTTCCAGTCGAAAGAACTGTTCAAATAAGATATCTTACTTATTATAAATTATACTCTTTTTTGAAAAGAGAAAAATAAAATCTAGTTTTTTAAAAAGTATTTACTTTCTGAAATATGTTTTATAGCCATTTTCATTGTTTCTATAGTAAAGTAGTTACTATCCTAGTGTCTCATTTTTAGTTTACTTAGTTTACATGTTTTTAATAATTGTAAAGCGCTTAGAGCTTTATGGTAAGTGCTATATAAAAATGCCTAAATAAATAAATAAATTTATAATGTGTTACGAAGATAAATTCCTAATACAAATTAATAACCCTCCCTTGGGTGCAACACAGGTCCCAATTTTGGATAGGCTATCTAAAGAAACCTCAAACCAACACTGGCCTGTAGGGTGTGTGACCTGTGCCCTCGCACAGGGTGCTGTGGCCACAGGGACGCCTGGGGTGCCCAGTAAATATTTAAATTCCCTAAGTGTGCTTGGGGCACCATCAATGATCTTCCAAAATTGGAAAAGCATTGCATGTGGGCGCCATTGAAGCAAAATAGAAAGTTCAATAAACAAATCTCATCGGTAGACTAGTTGTTTATACTATCCAAATACAAGTTAACAAAAACAATATTATTGTTTATTGTTTGTTTAAAAAAAACAAAATAGGTAATAAACTCATTACCAAATAACTTGTTTTTCCGTTAATGATTATACTTAACAGGGGCGCCAAAGTTTAGCTTGCATAGGGCGCTAGCAACCATCGGGCCGGCCCTGCTCAAATATTATGCGCCTCTGATTCAAACTCAAAAATTAATAAATTACTTCTTACTTAAACGCTTATTGCAATAAACATCCTTTTTGCTAGGTAGATAACTTTTCTTATTTTACAATACTGTAGTATTTTCATTTTCAACATGTGTCTAAAGGCAGGGTTGTCAAATGTCCATAAATTTATGGACTTCCATAAAAAATTGAACTTAAATGACTTGTCTGTATATGTCAGTGAAAACTTTAGGATGTCCGTAAAGAATGAGACATTGTAAAGAAATATGGAACAAACATAACTGGAAATCACAACTTTAGTAATTTCTCATTACTTGCTTTAAACTTGTATGATCAAAATCAGGAGAATCCAACTGTCGCAAGAATGCAATACAATAAAATAATGTTATCCAATAGGCTGAAGCTTCAAAGTCAAATGAATTAGAATAATAACATAATCATAGGTATACGTGAATATTTTTTTAAATAGATTCTCAAGTTCATTTTAAAATTTTACCTGTCCATAAATAATCTTCAGATTGTAAATATTTTTCCATAAATTTTATTTTTTTGAATTGGCAACCCTGCTGCCTTACAGACACCTTGCACCTGTATTTAAATTGTTTATAAAATTATTGCACCCAATGGGTAGTGGGGCAGGATAATTTGAATGATTCTCATTTTTCTATATGTTTTAGTTTCAAGTGATAAATGTTCAATCTGGGTGCTTGACAACAGAATCAATTCAATGTAGACAAATTGGCACACATGTTTTTGAAATTGTCTTGGAGATACCTGCATACATTGATTATAGTGTAGCGATGATTCGTGGATCACTAGAAACGTCAAGCAAATCAAAACTACATAGTGAAGTCCAAATCTTTCCTGAAATATATGGTGAATTGAATGTTTTTATCTTGTTTTGAGTTTTATATTCATAATGAAATTGAAGCATTGGCAGGAGTGTTTTTTCACATCATTAAATTATCTGTGATACATAAATTGTAACACTCCATGCGTTACAGAATATAAATGATCACTTTGTAAAGTATAGACAGTATAAGTATAGTAAAGGAAGCTCTTTGAAACAAACCAAATTATACACAAATTAAAAGACAATTAGGAATAGTGAAAATTTATGTACACATTATCTAATCAACTGAAATATTTAGCAAAAATACAACCAAAGACAACATCTAATATTTGGTAATGTAAAGTGTATTACAATGAAAATGTTCAATTATGCTCTAAGAGTACATAGAAATTGCATAAAAAATTGCTGTTCATTTTTAATAGACAAATCTTAACAAGAAACTAATATGCAGTTAGTTTTATTATTTATAGATGAACATTGAAAATATATATATACTTTTCTTTTAAATTCATAAAAAATGGAAACTATAGGATAATTTAGAAACCTAAAATAGTCCTTAAAATATTTAAAATAGTATCCATAAAGAAGTCCTGCAAATCCATATTCAAAATTTTTAAGATACACTAAATTGCTTTAGGTAACAGTGGCATTTTTTTTCCAGATGCTAAAAATACTTTTGGCCGTATCTGGATCAATGGAATTGAAAAAATCAGTGATAATAACAGTTGTGATACTGTTTTGAAAACTTCCTCCAACATACACATACTTTTTGTATGTAAAAGTCAAGCATCACCATGTTTAATTGAACTGTCAGCAAGTGATTTACATAAACCTATACGAGGGAAGGACCACCTCGTTTACACTTACGCTGAAGATGATATAGATGTTCTTTTTGTGACAATAAAATTTGCTCCATGTAGTTTAGCTGGAAAGAAAGACATCATCCAGTGCCGAATCAACATTGGGCCTGGTAAGATTTTGGGATGAACGCATATTTTTTTAATTATAGGCCTACAGGACTACTACGCCATGTAACACATTTGCCTGAACGTGTGCAAAAAAAATATTTCCTAAATTTAAAAAAAAGTTATGAATCTTAATTATAAACATTTGTTACCAGTCAAATTTTAAAAATTTATTAATTTAAACAATGTTAATTTATTTAAATTACAATTTTCATTATACAACTGTTCCATTGTTTTCATCCAGATTATTCACTGCTACCGGTAATACCGGTACTCAGTTTATTTTTATTAGTTGTGTTCTGTATTGTGATAGCTATGCACAGGATTTTCAAGCAAAGGTAAGACATGGGATCTGTCATTTAAAAAAAATTTTTTTTGGTCAATTGATATTTATTATTATTTCAATATACCTTCAAATAAGCATTTATATAAGATATTAATTGCTTATGTCTGTTCTGTGCTGTTACTATTATTTCATAAGAAGAATGTGAGTGAAAATGATTACAAAGCCTACAAATATTTAAACTTGTTTAACTCTTTTAAACAGAAAAATATTGATAAAGCAGATTCAAAAGGTGAGCATAATTTATATCTTAGTGTTTGTTGTTTGTCCTTTGTATGCGAAAGGGACCAAGGCTATATTATACAGTGAGTACATAGGTAGCCTTCCAGTCCTATTTGTGCCTGGAAATCTTTCCTGCACATGGGGTACACATTGTTTTGGGTCCCAGTAGGATTTGAGTCTGCTTTTCCTTGCAATGCGCTTTCTTTGGGAAGAGCGGTGCACTTATTCCTTGACCATTGTGCTCCAACAGTGAGTCTGCCACGCCAATTTGTGCAATTTGCCAGTATGACTCTTGACCTTGCCAATTTTGATCCAGTGGTGACTTTAAGTCAAGATGACTGGAAAAAACAAGGATGCATTGAATGAACAGCAGTGTGTTTTAAGTCTCACTACGCTCTTCATGCATTCCAGGTAAAGTTTGCTTCATCTGCTTTTCCATGCACTGGACCATGTAAATATCTCTTTTTCATGGTGCACCAGGTTCGCCTTCTCATGCAAGGTAGACACTTCCTCATGTTTTACCCATAGTTCTAAGATGATGAAGCTATTTGGGTATGATGTAGGTATAAGGAGCTGTTTAGTTTCATCTTATCACCTCACTAAATGAATTATATTTTCTGTAAACATACATTCTCATTTTGGCTTAAGTCTTTAGTGCGATTTCCACAAATTTGATTATTTCTTCTAATTGATATCAGCTTTCCTTCCTTTTTGTGCTCTTATTTGTTGCAAGCCGGAAGTTAAATTATTACATAGAGTACACCATACAAAGTTTTCATATGTTTGTGAAAACTGAAATGTGCCTCACATTTTTACCAAATTCAACGGAACAAAGACTTGAATATTTATTTATAATTTTACTACAACAAAAGACATGTATTCTAAATTGCTTACATTCATGATCTCTAGAAAAGCCTAAAAAAAATATGACATTATTTCTTTCATATACATTAAGTGCAAAGCAAGGCTGCAACAAAAAAATTAAATCCCAAAAATAGAAAAGCTAATATTTAAAGCTGTGCATGCTGAGCTACATGACAACAGCCTAAAATGAAATGGAGATGGGGAGAATTTTTGTTGTTGTATATCTTGATCTGAGACATAAAATTACGAGTGCAAATTTTAGTTATTAGTTTTTTTAAAGTTCTAAACATATAGATGGGGGGTGTCGGGGAAGATAATGAAATCTAGAGCATACATACAAGGATACTCGAAATGTAAGGGAAGTATTATTGTGTTTTTTTGTTTGTTTTTTTATTTTGGTTTTTTTTTTGTAATTTTTTTTAGTTTGACTGGGGTTATCAGTGAGTTGCATGACATGTTAGTAAGAAATATAGGCTATGTAAAATTTGATCATCTAAAAACAATTGAATTTCAAATACTATATTACATTAAACACCTTTTGTCACTGTATTTGCTTATTTTGATGGGTATAATTTTGATGCATGATTTCTTTTTATATACATTTTAATTGATACTTGAGGTGAAAGGAAAAAAAAGGACAAATGCAAGAAAAAAATTTAAGAACAATAAACCTGTTAGATTTCTTATTAAACATTTCTCAATAACATTTTGTAATTCAAATTTCAAATTAGAAAGCCAACTTTAATTTTGTATTTATTTTTTTTTAAGAGGGTTATTTAATCAATTATTTATAAATTATTATTTGATATTGGACAAAATTGGGACAGACCATGAGTCTAAAATAAACAAATATCAGGGCACAATTATTTTACTCTACTTTATGCATCTACCTTCAGAGAGTTCTGCATCTGGGAAAGCAAAAAAAGTCTACTATTTTGGATGATGTGATTGACTTAGAGACGAATTCAGAAGGTAAAAGAAATTAAATTTAGCTTAGAGACTAGAATTCTTGTTCGTGACTCTATTTAAACCATAAATGTTTTCTTTTGTACACATTGCTTTATTATGCATATATTTAGTCTGATAAATGAGACTGACTGTTGTAAGCTCACAAGGATAATGTAATTAAATCATTTTATGAAGAGTAACTATAAATAGACCTTAAGATACAAAAATAATAGTTAGGGGTTGCTTATGAGTGTCCGCATAATATACAAATATTTTCCAACTCCCCTTGTTCACACTTGTACACATGTAGCTTTACACCCCCCCCCACCCCCCCTCAACATGGTGTTCCAGATGTCAGCATATAGCAATGTACTGGGTGAAATACTATGAAGTATAATGAAGTGATTGTAAAGAGTCACTAGATGTAATCCTCTACTGATGGCTGATAATTGCCATATATTATGTATATGGCAGAGTCAGCAGAAAGTACATAAATTTATGCACAAATTCTGTAATAATTATTCTGATAATCTCTAATACCTCTAATATAGCCAACTGTCATCTAAAAATCTGTGAATTCCATTATATTTAAATATATTTAATATTCTAAAAAAATTACCTCAATGTTTCTTATTAATTGTTATATTTTTGCTTTGTTATTTACATACTAGATATCACAACAGTAATACTTAGCCTAGTGACAACTTTAAATCCACCATAAGTGGCTATGCATGCCATTTTTTGATCTCCTGGTAATGATTGAAGAGATCCTTTTAATAGCAATCTTGCATTTAATAATAATTAAGTTGTAGAAAAAAATTATATCCTTTTGTTATATGCCTTATATGCACTTGATTCAAACAAAAATGCTAAAGGTTATTAAAAGATCAATAATTGTTTACCACACATTTAAAAAAATTAAGTTTATAAAATATCAAGCTAGAAACACTATGGTTTCTTTTAAATCTACCTCTATTTCTTAAACAAAGAGCCTTCCTCAACAGACAGGACAAATGAAAATACAACAAGAAATAGAAATTAGTTGAAAACTTATCTTATCATCCTGTCTTTTGATTCAAAAATCCACATACCTTGTTCTACTATTTGTTTTAAACAGCTTGAATGCAGTCCTTCATTTGTTGTCTTTAGAGAATTTTTTTTTTTTATCTGTATGATTAATTTATAAATGATTAAGTAGATTTTTGTTATAATTTCTGTTGTGGCCATCTTCATTGCCCTTAAGGAAATATGTGAAACAAATTATGGGAAGATCTGAAAAAAGGATGCAACAGAAAACAAATATGTCAGCAAGAATCCTTCTTCAGTCGAACAAACAATGGTTAACACAACTATAAAAAATTAAAATAAAACACTTAGCTGTAAAAAATATTTCCATTTATTTGGATCAATAAAAGAATCTTATCTTATCTTATTGGACAGCAAGAGGAATGACACATTTCCAATGCCCTGTTTCACATATTTCCTGATCGCATTCTTTCCCCCCTTAATATCATTGCATTCATTCATATATACCACCTAGAAAAGGAAGCTGTTAAAGAGACATAAATGTGGAACCACTATTTTAAAAATAATAATTATTGTCCATTTATCAAAAGGCATCATTATATTTATTAAACAAAAAATTAAAATTAAATGTGTTTTTCATAGCATAAGATAAGATAAGATGCTACCTGACCATTCTAAATCTCATTCACAAATCAAAATATCAATTATCACTGTTTACATTATAAATTTGGGTAACGTTTATCCACTTGCTGACAGGTAGGCTATTGATAATATATTTGAAACTTGTGCGATGAAGGTAGTTACCAATGTACTGACTGATGCTATAAAAATGGGGCACCTAAAAGTGTTTTAACAAGTCTGTTACTCCTTGAAAGTATTCAAATTGTTAAATATATTGTTCATACCAAACATGAATTCTCGATTAATGACTTAAATTGATTCAGATATTTAAAAAAAAAATTCTTTTAAAATTGATAAATTATGATTTACCTGTTTATGTCAAAAAATATATTAAAACAAAATACACATTTTTGTGATATTTCCTTTTGGCCATAAAAGAAAAACTAAATAAACAATATGACAACTACTGTGCATAAAATTACATAAAATTACAAGAAAGATGACAAACATACAGTGGACAAACTAAGGGTATCAGCATCTAATATACTATAGTAATAAACGACAAATAAATTTTTTTAATTGAATAATGTCTATGAATGCAGCCTTCAGTTATGAAGATACAACAGATTATGATTCTAAAAATCCTTTTAAAGCTTGTTTATAAATGGCCCATTTTTTTTTAAATCGCGAAACTAATGAAAATCTCAATATCTGTACATTATTTTCCCCTCTCTCTTTATTTTATTTCAGTGTCTGACCATCCTGTTAGACAACGAAAAATGACTCAGGATTTTCAAATCTTAGGTAATTATAAAAGGATTGTTATAAGCTTCTTTTTTATATTGATTTAATTAAAGGAAAGAACAAATGTCATTAATATTTATTTTTAAAAAATCTGAGACACCTCATTTTAATTTTATATGGAAAGATTATACATTTTTAATTATGATTTAGACTGTTATCCAGGCCCCCTGTTTGAGAGGTTGTATTAATTTCCAATAAAAATGGTTAAATTAGTTACCTTTAAAAATATATGTTTTAAAGGGTTTATTAAAATGTAGTTTCACATCAAAGGTTAATTTATTCATATGTTTATATTAAAGTTGTTATAATCAGCAACAAAATGAGGCCTACATAGACTAAATTCATTTCAGCAGTGCTTTTTTTCCATAGATAATAAAGGGCCTATATAGTCTGTCATGGTGACCGGGGGGAGGGGGCAACAGAAATTGAGGGCTCTGAAGTCTCCACAGCAAAATCGAGGGGAAGGGATAATTCAGGGATGCATATTTGGTACATACCTTAAGTCAGTGTTTCTGGCATCTGTCACAGACAAAATTTGGTATTGTGGGCCTAGTGCCATAAATAACCTGAATTCACTCTGTTTGTGGGGCATTAAACACATCTTAATTGATTGGTGGGTCATTTTCTGTTTGCCATTTGCAACATCAGATACAATTTTATAGTAATGCCCTGGCTTTGTTCATCTTTCTTTAAAACTTTATACAAAAGGATCAATCTTTTGATGTTCTTTGATTATTTATATCAGGGGTCTCAAACTTGTGGCCATTTACGTCCCACAAGACGATATTTTGCGGCCTGCTACATGACAGCAAAGTTTAGTGTAATGCGGCCCGTGAGTTTTTACCATTATCATATCTATAATGTGACCCTCTGCGACGGTTTCAGTCGAATTTCACCGACTAGTTTAATTCTGATTTGTTCATTTTTGTCTAAATTTGGAAGTTGCTTATAATGGTAAAAACCATTTAAAACCGAACTTAAAGTTTCTTTTTGAAGAAAAAAAAAGCATTTAATGAGACGAACATGGATAAAGTGCGGTTTTGATAAAAATTTTAAAGTCAGTTAGTGCGTAATGCACAACAATAATTTTGTAAATCGGACGCAGTATCAAAGAATCTGTATCAAAATTGCCCCTACTGTTAACGAGTATCAGCTTGGTTCCATTTAAAAATAAAGTTTGTCAAAAAGGCCTTTTCTACGATAAAAAAATCAAAATTCATTCTCCCTACAATAGCCTCTTCCTTCGCATCAATCAATCATAAATATTGCCCACTCCAGCCTACTGTCTGAACACATTTCAGCATTTTAAGCCTTCACGGAGAAGTGTGGTTTTTCCTGTACTAAGTGATCCCAAATGGCTCATGGACTTGGCTTTTCTTGTTGACATTACACAGGAGATGAATGTACTCAAAAGAAGTTACAAGGCCAGTGGCAGCTTGCCTGTGTTGCCTATGACTATGTCAGAGCATTGTGCACAAAACTTGTGTTATGGTTCTTAGAGAAACCTCTGCCATTTCCCAACATGAAAAGTACTCATAGATTCGGAAACACCATTCAGCAGTGAGTATACTGATGCCACTGCAAAGCTACAGGAAGAATTTGATAAAATGTTTTTAGACTTCCAAACACACAGAGCATCTTTTTAGCTTGTCACCTTGCCTTTCTCCTTTAATGTGGACGATGCACCCCACCCACCACTTGCACTTCAAATGGAGCTAATTGATCTCCAGTGCAATTCTAAGTTCGTGAGAGGAATGGAAAAACAGACAAGCATGGATAATTTATGAGAGCATTGTCCTTCACCTTCACTGAGATTTCAAGGTTACTGAAGCGGATCATGTCCCTTTTTTGGGAGTATCTATCTTGTGTGAAAAGCTCTTTTCCCCACTATTCAGGGCCAAACTTATGGTGGGCATCGTCAAGCTATACTGAGGTTCTCAGTTTCTTCCTCACTCAAGCCAAATGTTACTAAGCTGCCAGAAACGCTATCAGGTCCCTGGCAACAAAGAGTAGGAGGAAGAAAGAGAAGCCTAGTTCTTAATATTTTATTTTGTTATTAATAAAGGTTCGCAGGATTGTACCAGTTGTACTTTATTGAATTTGTAATCGCTCTTTTTTTACTTGATGCGGCCCAGTCTCCCTCAGACTCTACCTCCTGCGGCCCCCGGCTATTTGAGTTTGAGACCCCTGATTTATAAACACTAATTTAAAGGAATATAATATTTGTATCAGTTCAAGAAAAGCATATTGTTTAAAAAAGTTATTTAATTATACATAATGCAACACAATTAAATAAATTCAATTTTCAAAGGATTCTCCTAATATTTTTTCAAAGAAGTTTAAATTTAGGCTATTAAATTGCATTTAAAATTTACTGTTACCGCTAGTAATACAGTGGTGGAATCTCTGACTCGTCCATGTTTATACAACAGATTAAAATTACTCGTGGCTAAGTGTGTGTACACTTTTCTTTTTTGAATTTATTTTAACATTTAAATCATTTGAAGTTTGTAGCCTATGACATACAAAAACAGCTGGAACATTCATCAGCTATGCCTTCCCATTTGCTTGTGTCTCTGTCTAAAAAACATAAGAGATGTTAATTAATATGAAGCATATGGGAAACACTTTCCCATTTGTTGCACTTTGTGATTCACTGTTTGAGGAGCCATATTTATAAATTATATTGCATATATTTGCAAATAAAATATTTTGGGATATGCTGTTAACGGTTAGTTTTTAAAAAGTAATAATAATACCTTTCCTTTTATTTAAAGAGCCGCACCTGCAATAGGAGTTAGTGGTGCATTACCCCTGTAGCAATCTCCATTTCCAATGGACTTCCTCATTTTAGAAACGTGTATAATGATTCACGAAAACCTGGATAAGGTTTCTGGCCTTCACTACTGCTAGTACTAGTATTAGGAGTACACCAAAACGTATTTCTTATTCTTAGACAAAACTAAATGTAACCCCTTTGTAAAAATTTAAGCTGGTTTCAATACAGTGTAACTTTGTGTAATAAAACAAGCGCATAAAGTAAGATGGTCCATGTATGTCATGTATATTAATAATTATTTTTATTTAACAAAAAAAATAGCAGAGACCCATGAAACTTCAAGCTACCTAGAGAGTTACATCTGCGTGAAGAAATCCAGTCACAGAGATTTTGTACCAATAAATGAATTGACAATGGAAAATATGGACATTAATTTAGATAGGAATTTCTGTAACCCTGATCTCCTGCTCCTGATTAAGGCCATAGGGAACCTTACTGTGAAAGTTACAGTTACATACATGAGTCCGGGGAGACCCAATTCTGTTAAAGTTTACTCGGGGTCTTCATTTTGTGGAACTGGAATGGTTACTAATGTTCAAAGGTATAAAGAAGTTGACAGCTTAAATTGTCAGTGTCTAAAATGTGAATCGAAATCTATTAGTAATAGAAGTAAAGAATGGGGTAAAATAAAAATCAAAACAGCATCTGACATAGTTTTTGATGATATCGAGGCTAGGCAATCTTTGTTCCAATTGTTCTATGACGGCGAAACCTATGCTTTTACTACACTGGAGGGCATGAAAGTAAATAAACCAGGAAAGATAAGAACTGATCAAGGATGGATTGAGGTGGAGTGTGCCTCTTGTGACGAATATCTACTGAACAAACTAGAGAGTTACATTGCCCGTTGTACAGAGTTAATGGCTAAAGTAAACATAACATACTCCAGTTGTAGAAAGGTAGACAAATTGGCCGTCATTGTGGCACATCCTCACGGCGCTCCGAAACATGTTTCCTTTGGATATTGGAGGAAAAGAAAAGTTGTGAGCTCTGATCAGGTTCATGAATACACGAAGTACACCTATACAACAAGCACTTGCCCAGGCAGTAGTGGCGCTTTTGTTTACATCCTGGGTGTCAGTGATTTACTGCAGCAACAATATCACTTCCACAGTGGATCTAAATATCAAAGGAAAAACTTTAGTTGTATAGGTAAAGAGAATCTTTATGCAGACAAAGAAACATTTTTAAAAAACTTTAACATAACCATAAGAGAGGACACTGGTAGTTAAATTATATTTTATTACAGGACCTAAAATATCAAGCAGGAAAAAATACCTTATAAGAATTTGCTTTATATTAACAAGGGTGCTTTGGACATTCGAGCCAGAAAAAAAGTTTCATTAAATTTTAATACCAGTACTGTTTCTGTAAAATCCTTAGTCTAGTGTATTTCTTGTATTAAAACCTTTGCTTAAGGCAATGAACTGATTAACATTGCATGATGATCATAAGACATGATTATTGCTTATTAATAATATTAAATGTTGATTTAAGTAAGACTTATTAATTATTTTAGTGACACTTTTGGGAATTTTTTTTTTTATTAAGTTATTTACTGTTGTATTATCTTTGCAGTTTTAATGGGCTTTTAAAAAATTTTTTTTTAACCATTATTCATTTTACTTGTTTTCATAATATCTTTTTTTTATAAAGAACTAGGTGTCATGAACTGGTGTCACCCAGAACAATTAGAAAACATTATGCACCTCTGTCTACTTGCTGTTGAAAAGTATTGCTTGGTGAAGATCTGTTATTTTTAACGACTTCTAAACTTTCCAATACATTTCAACACAGAGACCCATCATTTGTAATTTAAAAAAAAATTAATTTACAATAATAATATTTAGCCATCTTAATTCAACCAGTTTGAACTCAGTACATTTTAAGCAGTGTAGTATAATCCAGGTTGATCTATGACTTAGATTATGTAAAGGGGGATATTAGGACCAGGGCAGTTTGAAGAAATTATATTATTGTAATCTTCATAATAAATGTTCAATTTTTTTACATTAACCCCGCGATTTTAAAGAGGACTCTGTCCCAGCTTAGTATAATTTATAATGAACTATCAATGTCTATGAACAGTAATTGAAATTAATTACTGTAGTTCGTGTGTTGAATGTGTCGTATTCATATATTACGTGGTAAAACGTGTCAAAGTGTCCTCGTTTTATAGCCATTTTCATTGTTTCTATAGTATAGTAGTTACTATCCTAGTGTCTCGTTTTTATTTTATTTAGTTTACATGTTTTTAATAATTGTAAAGCACTTAGAGCTTTATGGTAAGCGCTATATAAAAGTGCCTAAATAAATAACTAATGAAAAGTCAGATTATGCAATGCGGCACATAAAAAAATTAAGAGCAGACTAATGATTTTTCAAAGTTCAAGTTCTCTGTGTTGGATTTATCAAAAGTCCTAACCGCACCTTAGGGTGGCATAATATATATATATATATATATATATATATATATATATATATATATAAATATATATACACACACACACATATACCGGTACACAGTATATTTAAAATGTTACATTATAATATAAACTATAAAAAATATATATATACATTCACATAAAAAAAAAGAGAGAAGACTAATGTTTTTACAAATTTCAAGCTCTCTGTGTTAGATTTATCAAAAGTTCTAACCGCACCTTAGTGTGACATAATATATATATATATATATATATATATATATATATATATATAAATAAATATACACACCCACACATATACCGGTACCCAGTATATTTAAAATGTTACATTATAATTTAAACTTTAAAAAATATATATATACATTTCCACAACCAAAAATATGGGTGAGGATTTTCCTGCCAACCACATAACTTTTCAACAAGCTAAGAGTGTTTGTCTCTGTGTTTCTTTGCCGTCGAAGGCTTTTTTGCCTAAACGTACGCTTTTTTCCCCCTCTACCCTTTGTATATTTCACAACAGCGGCGTCACCATGGTTGGTGTCACTTCCCTTAGTGCCCTCAACCTCTCGGTGTTTCCCTCGGCCTTGTCAGAACAAATCCTTGAGCTACCTCCTAGGAAAGGTCCTATTTCTTGTTTGTCTTTTAAGTTAATAAAAGGGGGGCCTACTTTTGACATTGATCAGACGATGAAATGTTTTGTACTGATTTCTCTGTATTTGGCTGGATTACTTGGTATTAGTAATTAGGGAATAACACACAAAAAGATCTGACTTTAAAAAAATAATAATTATTAAACAATAATAACGTAGCACTAACCAGGTGTCTTCAGGTGGAAGCATTCTTTTAGTTTTTGTTTTAAATTCTTGTGCAGGTCTTGGTTTTAATGCTATTTAGATGTGTTGTCTGTAGTTGTGTTTAATTAAATGGATTTTGATGAATAAGAATTTGACCAGCCTAACGTAAAATAGTTGGTTTTTTTTTTACGTGGGTGATGAGAGCCGAGTCCTCTGCCATATTATTGATTGAATTGAATGTTTTTAAAATTACCGGTTATGGATATGATGTGGGTAGCTGCGTCTTTGACCAACTGATTTTTGTGTTCAATTCCGTGGTTATTGGGGAGGGGGAGTTACTAACTGTAAGAGGATTGTATTTTTATTAATAGTAATTATTAGTATTTAAAAAATAAATTAATAAGGTCAGAGTTAAGATCTGAGAACATGTTCAGACGTGTACAAAATATTTATAATTTATAGGCTTTTACCCTTTTCAGAGGTGGCTGCATACACTTCATCAGTGTGTATGATAAGATGCATGTCATCTATATTTCCTCCATATTTTGGGGACCCACGAACATTGATCATTCTGGCTCCATGTTCATTGTTAATGTTTTTATCAAGATTTTGGAAACGAACTGAAAGACAACAAACTAACAAATATAAAAACAACAGACAATATAGCCTAATTTAAAAAAAATATAATAATAACAACTAATAACACATGTAATAACAAAAATAATAACATACAAATTTAACAGACCAATAAGGAAAGACAATGCCTGGTTTACTTTTATTTCAATGATTGACATATTTAATTATGTTTTTTCTGTAAAAAAATATTCTTAAATGAATACAATTAAAATCATTGATTTGCTTCATGCATTGATTTTATTTATTGTGTAAATCTGTAATATGAATGCATATGACAATTAAAAAGGCAATAACATTTTCTTATCGAATTCTACACACAGACAGTTAAGTTTTAAAAAGAAAAAAAATAGAATGGATGGTAATAAAAGAAAACCCAAAAATGCATGTATGTTATTTAATTATGTTGGCATGAAACAATAATAATGCATACATTCATTCATTAATTAAAAAAATCAATCTTAATGAAAGGGATAGCTTGGAGCTATTAATCTTTTTATTAGTAAAAACACGCAGTTAATTAAGTTAATAATATCTTTACCCATCGTCAAATAACTCACAATTGTAAATCATGGAATGTAATTTATTAAAACAATTTGTAAAAAAAATGTTTCATATGGATGATGATAGAGGCTACTGCAACACCGATTAAATCGTAGATTTGAGGTGCATTTTAGAATGCCCAGATATATAGGTATATCATTATAACTTTTTATTTTATTTTTGTGCTAATTTTTTTTTGAAGCACAAGGAAATAAGTATTAAAAAGAAAGCGACACGGGTTCTCATATTATAGGCCTATTTTCAGATAATCTAGAAACCTTAGTCGACCCAAGTCAACTGCATAGATACATAGTTTCCATATATTAAATCCTTTTTTTTTGGGGGGGGGGGGATT
The DNA here is from genome assembly GCA_964033795.1 of Lymnaea stagnalis. Classification (NCBI taxonomy): domain Eukaryota; kingdom Metazoa; phylum Mollusca; class Gastropoda; family Lymnaeidae; genus Lymnaea; species Lymnaea stagnalis. Next base: position 610,491 of record CAXITT010000046.1, on the reverse strand, counting down.
TTCAAGCCAACATGGTTAAAAATAACGTAAGTCAGGCTAAGAGACAATTTAAAATTTGATGCAGCAAGCATGTCTCACCTAGTTTGATCATAAATGGTGAAGAAAGGCCACAATGCCTATTGGGACGATAATCCCATTTAAGCGATGATTCATTTTAAGGCAAAAGTCCCATTTAAGACGATCCATTTTTAGGCGAAAAATCCCTTTTAGGCAATGATCAATTTTAGGGCGATAGTACCATTTAGGATGATGATCCATTGTAAGTGCGAAAATCCTATTTGAGATAGTTCATTTTTAAGGCAAAAATCCCATTTAAGACAATTCATTTCAAGGCGATATGTCCAATGAATATCCAAAGCCAATCATTTTACACAAGTGAACATTTAATTTTCAAAATAGAGATGTGTTAAGATTGTTTTAGATAGATAGATGATAGATACAACGACCAACCGATAGACTGACATACGGACCGAAAGACAGACAGACCGACAGGCAGACCGATAGAACGATAGACCTACAGAGAAACCAATAGACAGACAGACCGACCGAAAGACAGACGTTTAGTCCAAAAGGCAAACTGTACAATTTTAATGAGAAAATAGTCTTGTTAAGCCCTGGTACATCAGTTGTCGATGGTAAAACATACTCCATGACATTTGGTCTGTGATTTTTTACAAAATTAAAAATAAATAATTGGATATTTACAACAATTACGCTCAATGAAAGTGTAGACAATTATTTTTGAGAGTATTTTTTTGTCTTAAGCTTATTATTTCTTTTTTTTTTTTTTTTTTGGTGTGGCTTTTATTTTAATACGACTTTTTTTAATCAATGAAAAGTCATAGTATTCATTTTCCTTGCAACATTTTAAAAAATTTTTTTTTTTTTTTTTTTTTTTTTTTTTTTGGTGTGGCTATTATTTTAATACGACATTTATTAATCAATGAAAAGTCATAGTATGCATTTTCCTTGCAACATTTCAAAAAACAATTACTCACAGACTGAAGGAAATGGCTACTGTGGTAATTATCCACAGGAATGTTCTTCGCAAAGTGCACACTGCCCGTATGATGTTTGGATCTAGAGAGTAATGAGTATCGGTCATACGATGATCGCAGTATCTGCGTAGAAAGCAGTAACTGGAATGATTGAATGGAGTGCAAATATTTTATTTTTTTTGCAAAGACAGCGCATGCGCTCTTGCCATTTACGATAAGGACTGCTCGTCTACTACGATGCAAGAAGAACCGGTAACGTCATCAGCATCTTCGTCAGTGTCGACGAGCGCCTCAGCTTCACCGAGTCAGAACAATGTAAACCATATCTACCAAGACATATGAGGTGGTTGATAATTTTAAAAATATAAATAATTTTGAAATGATTCATTGTGCAACCAAAAGAGATGACCAAGAATCTTACACGTGATGTCGGGTTTTAAAAGAAGTATGTGATCTACAAGCATACATACAGACAGACCGACCGACCGACCGACAGTTGTTTAGTCTAAAAGGAAAAATGCACAAAAATCTTGTAAAATCAGGACAAAAATTTTACGTTTTAATTAAGTACTATTTTATATTCAAATAAAAAAAAACACGCTCATTTCTTAGATTGTACAGTTTAACTAGGAATTAATGTCACAGACTTTTCTTTTAAGAATCCTTTATATTTTAAAGCAACTTTCACAATTGTGTATCAATTGCTTCATGTTTCTAGCTATCGTTTAGCTGAATATAGTCTCCGAAACACGTTTCATTGATGCATTGCTTTGATTGAGATCTCGTTCTGTCATTCAATGTTTTCTTTTATAACTAACAGACAGAAAACAAAAACAAATATGTAAGAGATGTCATTAATAGATCACGGGTTTTTTTTCTCTCTCTCTTTTTTTTTTTTTTAACCAAATTTCAATAATCTGATCTTGTCACCTTGTGACAGAAAACAAAAACAAATATGTAAGAGATGTCATTAATAGATCACGGGTTTTTTTTCTCTCTCTCTTTTTTTTTTTTAACCAAATTTCAATAATCTGATCTTGTCACCTTGAACACAGCCACTGAAGTCTGCAAACATGACCTGGGGTTTTCATAGCATTCACCTCCGAAAGGGTCTGTCTTCTTTCGTTTAAAAAGTTACGAGCGTTCAATCAAAGGTGAGCATTTAATTTCCAAGCTCATAATACATGCGACAACATGCTGGACTCGCAAGATGGGATTAAAAGAAATCGAACCTGGGGCGCAGCTAGTTTTTGTCCCACCCCGGGCGGGTTAAGAGAGATATTGCCCCCTTCCATGACTTGGCGGAGAATGCCGCCCCTCAGTGTATAGAAAATAGAGCCACCTAGGGAGACCACCCCATTAGCACCTCTTTTCTGACACCACGGAAATCAAGCAATAAATCACGAATGTCTTTTAGTTAATGTAGAAAGTTACAAGTGCACATCTATATGCTTCAGATCATACAAATAAATCCGTTATATTGGTAGATAATAAATCTGGCCACATGCTGTAGCCATCACCATGGTTACCGGTGAACTATAAATTAAAACGTATATATATATATATATATATGTATNTGGCTACTGAGTTTCGAATTATAATCGAACGTTATCTAGCTATTCACACGCAATTTTATTTTGATGAAACGCTCTAATTTATTGTGTGTTTATTGTCATGGAATATTAATTTAAACGAGTGTTTCAAGTTTTGAAAGTTACATCTTTTGTCGAGAAAGTCAAGATTTTTTTTTAAATATCATCAAAACTGTTGTTTTTTTCCAGATAAATAGTTCGTTTGGCTCTGGTAGCAAGGTTTGAGTTTTAGAGTAAAAGTAAAAGAGTAAAATATCTAATTTTTTTGTAGCAATTTTACACAGATAAAATTTTGTAAAGTTTTAAACGCCTCTATAACAACATCGCCGGTTAACGGCCATTTTTTGGCGTGGTCATCTGTTTTCATGATCAGTGGACAAGATCTCAGAACGGTTATTTGATACCGTGAAAAAATAACCTGTCGCACATTTAAACATGTGTGTTACGAGCGGCTCTTTAAAAAAGAAAATTCGAAAAAATTCGATTTTGTTTTAAAAAATCAAAGCAACATTTGAATCAAATAAATATATATTAACATCTCAGAAATAATTTATATAAACGCCCCCCTAACTCAAAAGTATTGACCGACCCCCCCCCCCCTTGAATACTATAATACCATAAAAAGTCTTACTTCAGATCAAGATTCTCTAACACTGAGATCGAAATGGTTGATTGCTAAGCGCCTTAAACCTATGTATACAAAATTGCACAAAATAGTGTTAAGTAAATGTTAAAAGCCCCGTAACAACCCCGTAAAGCAGTATTAATATGTTTATCTGATACTTAAGCTTCAAATAAAAAAGAAATTACAAAAAAAACAACAAAAAAACACTGATTTCGTAGAATGTATAATTTAAATTAAAATTAATGGAAACAATTTTCTTTTGAAAAAGTCTTTAAATAAATTGTCTAGTTTACGCCAGCCACCCTTTTTTTTTAGAGAGTAGATATATTGATAGAATAAAACCGACATTACTTAGAATGTACAATTTAATAGAAATTCATGTCACAATTTCTCTTTTAAAAGTGTTAATATTTAAAATCAGTTTGAAACTTTTATATAAATTGCTGTCTAAGGTATGTCACCGATTAATTTTCAAGCCCCTACGTTTTGTTAGAGAGTAGACATAGTTTGAAGAGACGTTTATCAGACAACGACTTTTGTGGTAATCTCTAAGCCACTTTTACGATTTCCAAGTCATAAAATGACAAACGAAAAGTTCCACTCTCAAGTGTGATTTCTCGAAGCTTATAAAACTAACTGCTCACATAAAAATCATGTTTCTAGCAATCGTTTAGCTTCATACAGTCTCCGGAACCGCGTTTCATCAATGTATTACTTTGATTAAGATCTCGTCTGTCTCGATCTTGTTCTGTCATGAAATGTTTTCCTTTATAATTATCATAAATAAAACTAAAACAATATGTCAGAACCATCATTAACAGATGTTGGACCTTTTTTTTCAATATTATATTATTTCATTTATTTTTTTTTTTAAATTTGAATACTCTGAACTTGCAACTTGAAACGCAACCGCTTGTCTGTCTTGACACAGAACCTCTGTGTCAAGACCTTCACCCCGTTACTGCTAAAATGCCACACCTCTATGCTTGAAACGAAAATTACGACATTTTTACGTTAGCATATTTTTTTGCTGGACGCTGGCTACGTCAAATGAAGGGTTCCTTACAAAAAATGTACCTATAAAAAAATTGGCCGGTTTAAAGAAGGATTGGCTTGAAACGATAAAGTACTTTTTGTAATGTTTGGTTTAGTCAATGACATTTCTGTTAGGTTACCCCATTATTAAATTTACCATATTAGAGATGTCACCTTTGGGTTCATTCCACACATTTTTATTTAAGTTCCCGTAAAAAAACGAATACATACTTTTTTTTTTTTTCTGACCACCGTTGTTTGGACTTAGCCGTTCTTAGGAGTTTGGGGGGCCCTAAGCATGGAGCGTAGGTTGGGGGCCCCGGAAGGGGGCGGGTCCGGGGGATGGAGCTCCCTCGAGCTGAGGAGAAAACACCACCCACCACTGCGTCACCTCCATTCTGCCTTCATCAATGTTTTCCTCTTTGCTAGCGTGTAACCACTAACCATATTGATAATTCCGCCACTAGAGAAAACGTGTACTTCTGAAATATATGGACGTGCAGGTGGTAGTGGGGCCCTACGCGGTTGCCTAGTTTGCCTATATGCCTAAGAATGGCTCTGGTGGCACTTATTTCCTTATTTTGAGGAAAGAGATCGCCCTCGGCTATCAATAATTTGTTTGTGTGTGCATCACAGACGGCTGCAGTGCCAGTTAAAAAAAACCGGGGGATCGAGGGCGCCTCACGGGGGCCCCCTCAGGTTCGGGGCCCTAAGCGGATGCGTAGTCAGCGTATGCCTAAGAACGTGCCTGGTTTGGATTACAAAGATAAAAAAGATGATATTAAATTATATATATATATCATATCATATCATTTCAAGGATTGAGGGCTCTTGACCAAACTTGGCACATATATCCATCATTATCCCGAAGGAAATCTTAAGGGGTTATGAACTTTTTAAGCATTCCGTTGTTTTCCTTACATGAGCTACATAAAACTAATAAAACATAGAAACAAATACTCCTACATGAGTAGATGGAACTTGTCCAAACTTAGTAGACATACACTGTATTATCCATATTCAAATACCCAAGGGTACTGAGCTCAAAATATCAATTCTTCTGGGGCCGGGGGGCCCAATTTTATTTTTCCTTATATAAGATATAGCCTATAAATATCAATCGGCATTATACTTCTACATGAATGGATGTATCTTGACCAAACTTATTACACATACACATGATCACCTATATTTAAATACCGAAGGGGAATGAACTCATAATATCCATTTATCCGGAGCCGGGGGTCCCAGTTCATTGTTTCCTTATGTAAACTATTTAAATGTCAATAGGCTTAGACAACAGGATAGGCTCTATGGGAATTTATGGATCTAAGCTTAGCTTTGTTCATTACGCTTCTTAGTCGGTATTGAAATATCGGTGGATTTAAAACTAATAATATCCTATCTAGAATATTCTAGAAAGTTCGATAATTTTTAAAAAGCTATATCTACGGCATTTTTAAACCGATTTTAATGGGACAAATTTTAAATTTTAATTCTTTAATTTATCTGACTGATTTTTTATAGCCCCCCCCCCCATCTCAGAAATAAATAAGAAGATACTTTATTAAATGGGCCTCCACCGGGGTTCCTATTTAAATAAATTTAAAATGTACCATAGTTATAGTAGTGCAAATTAGTTGTATAATTTTTTCATTTGAAAAATAATTAATTAAAAAAGTAATTTTTTTGCGGATTCAATGGAGTTAAGTTAAATCTAGAATCTTCCAGAAGGTTCTATATTGTTCTAAGGGGTTATAGAAGGTGATCGAAAAGCTCATTCGAACAAAATCGCACTGAGCATGATCCCATAGAGGAATAAGATCCTAATGGGGAGCGAGATCAATTAGTATACTGGAACCCATTGGTAACGCGATCCCATCGGGTAAAGGGATCAAACCGGGATCGGAATCCTTTCGGGAAACGGAATAGAATTTTAAAATATGGTCCCTAGGTGAAACGGGATCCCATACAGAACGGTATCCTAACGGATTTGAGACGGGATCGGGATTCACCCTGGATTTGGAGCCAAAAGAATAATATATGATCCCGCGGGGTTGGGATTACACCTGGAAACGGGATTGCGTTTTGATCGGCGTCAAAATGGGATTGGGGTCCCATTTGGATCGGGATCCCACCAGGATCGGTGTCCTGATGCAATCCCGGGCCACGCCGGGTAGATCGGCTAGCATATATATAAAAGTGAAAGTTTGTTTGTCTGTCTATCTGTTTGTTCCACAAAGGCTTTTACGTGGATTTATGGATCTTGACCAAACTTGGCACATATATCCATCATTATCCCAAAGGAAATACTAAGGGGTTATGAACTTTTTATAACATTCCGTTTGGGGCCGGGGGCCCACAATTCGATTTTTCCTTAAATGAGTTTTATAAAAATATAATTAACAACAAATACTCCTACATGAGTTGATGGATCTTGACCAAACTTATTACACATATACTTTAGTATCCATAATCAAATAATGTAGAGTTCTGAACTAATAAAATCCATTGTTTTGGGGCCGGGGGCCCCATTTCATTTTTCCTAATATAAACTGCATAAATATTTATTGACTTATATATATATATATATATATATATATATATATATATATATATATATATATATAGACTTATATATATATATATATATATATATATATATATATATATATATATATATGTTAGTAATTAATAAATAGTGGTATTGGTATTTAATACGATATAAAAGAATTGACGTTTATAATAAAAACGCCTTTTTTGTAACAAATGCGAGCTTAAGACTATTTGAAGATGTTATTGACTAAACTCATCCACGACGAATGACAGAAAAGGTTGTCACAAAGGATAAGAAAGATCGTTTTACTTCATGACGTCATTCAGTTACGATTTATCCAATGGTGATTGAATGATGGGTAACACGGTGCCAGGCGCTGAGTTTAGAACTATAATCTAACAATATTTACTAATTCACAAATAATATATATTTTTTTGTTTTTTGAAAATGAAAAGCCATAATTTATTGTGTATTTATTGTCGTATAATATTAATTTAAATAAGCGTTTGAAAAGTTTTAAAAGACACATTTTTTTGTGAAGAGTTTAAAGATTTTGTTAACTATGATCAATACATTTTATTAGATAGCTATTTCGTTTATCTTTGGTAGCAAAGTTTAAGCTGTGTGACAATCCTTGTCTGGATTGCACAATAAAAAAGGTGATTAAAATAGATATCTATAGATATATTCTTGTTTTTTTCAATAAACATTAAAATTTATTTCTAGAGCTAATAATACAAGAACATACGTTTGGCCATCTTAATATTTTTAAATCGATTTTAGCATATTTTGAAGAAAAAAAAATCTACAACTTAAGGAGAACTTATGGTTAAAAAATAGAATGAAAAGACAGGGTGATTATCGATCTTGTTGATTTAAACTAAAAACAATCTACAATTCAAAAAAGACAAAAATGTATGCGTGCAAGTTTCAATTATACATTTGGTGTCAACGGTCGACCAAATCTGAGATGGATTGATGGATTAATGGTTCGTTGATGTAAAGGCGGATAAACATTATAGATTGAGAGGAGGGGGTGTCTGCGAGAGGAAGCGAAATGTCATCGATCGGTCAGCGTGGAAGGATGTGGGGCGTCATGCAAAAGACGTACATGGCGACCAAGGACACAGACAATATATCTTGGTTTTAATAATTTTCAGTGCGGTAATTAAAGGTTTCCTGACCTGACATCGACATGATATACCAAACAAACATGGGCCCATCGAGTGGGTTGCAATAAATCAAAACCATTTTTTTTACACCAACACCCCATGCAGGGTTAGCTGTCTGAACGTCCGAAGTCACTAGATTACATAGACCTAGTTCATAACAGCCCTCAAATCAGAACCACTTCTGTCGAAATTCACTACATTTCTCTGAAACTTTGTGCATCACGTGATTATGAAGGCGGTGGTATATATACGTTTCAAAGAACTAATCACGGAAGACGTGCCAGTCCAGTGGTTCTCTGACCAAAAAAAAATATCCTACAAAAGACACCATATTTTATAATAATCAAGTTAAAAAGTTAGACTTTGTATTAAATAACATGAAAATGAATGTCAAATATGACGTAGCAACCCGTAGCTTTATAATCAAAGACAATAACGTCAAGATGGTTCCTTTAGCGTTCTTATGGTTCAAAAAAAAACATGTAAGCACGTTATATGAAACACATCTTTTTTAAAAAGTTGTTAAGCCTAAAATGGCGTGTGATTTTTTTTTAAAGTTGTATTTCCAAAATATCTACTGTCATAATGGTGGAGTTGGTAATCTCAAGGTTATTGAAAATAGTTCTAAGGGTTCTAACTTTTACACAATATCATTTGAACCCACCCCCAACCCCCTAGAATAAGCGAATTGGCAAAAAGAACATTTTAAAATTTAATGTCTAAAATTATTACACAGAATTTAAATATAGTTATCAGATTCAAAGAAAGCAAATTTTTATTGGTTTAACTCAAATATTAGTTAAGACATGTTTTGGCAATTAACACATGGCTATGCATGTATGTATACATATATACCCATGCATACATTTGCATACATATTTATTTCCTAACGGGAAAAGCCTTTTTTTTTTTCAGAAAGGAAAATAGTTTTTTCTGTCGAAAAAAAAGAAAAAAAAAAAGAACATAGAGTCATATTATTATCATGTCCATGTTATTTGTAGATATGATTGCAAAATTTATCGATCAACAAAGTCATTTTTTTTTTTTCAAAAAGGAAAATAGTTTTTTCTGTCGAAAAAAAAGAAAAAAAAAAAGAACATAGAGTCATATTATTATCATGTCCATGTTATTTGTAGATATGATTGCAAAATTTATCGATCAACGAAGTCAGATTTTTTAGTGTGAGACCAATACTCGTGGAAAAATTAACCATAATAGATTAACGGGTAAAGAACATGACTCAATCAGGAATGAATCTGTTTTTAAAGCCTGTATTAATTATAATAAATTGGCGAAACGTAATTTTAAAAAAAAATGACGTTGCAATGGAACGCGCGAGACCAAAAGCTGGGTCAACGCAAATACAATACTGAATTTATCTCACAGTGCAACGTACGCAGATTGTTTTCTTAAGCAGAAACATTATTATTTCCATCCTACAATCCTGAAACGATCTCACAGTGCAAACGTACGCAGATTGTTGTCTTAACCAGAAACATTATTATTTCCATCCTACAATACTGCCGCACATTCCCACTACATCCATTTTTTATAGAAATAAAATAAACGAATCACTTAGTGCGGAGCAGAAATAATTTGTTTATGAGTGGTCTACAAAATAACTAAAGTATTTTTTGTATGCCGTCATGATTGTGAAGATGTTTTTTTTTTATTCCAACTTTTATAACGACTGACACGATTTCATCGTGCGAACAGTAGGCCGACTGTTGTCTGAACCAGAAGCTTTTGTGCTGCAATCTACAACACTGCCACGCATTTTCTCCATGCAATCCTGTTTATGCAGCCAAAAGAAAGAAATCTCAAAGACAAAAAATTATGATCATTCTAGTAAAAATCTACCAGCTACAGGTAGGTTTATTTCTTCTGAAGACCAACTCTATGTTGCAATGTCCCGATCCAGGTAGCCAGCATACATTGAAGTAAGACACACACAGCTATGAAAACTATTAACATATGATCGTCACAATAATCTCAACGTTTTTTTTCTACAAAAATATCCAAGATGTGAAAACATTTTATTTTAAATCTAAAAACTAGTATGGAAGATTAAAAATTTAATCTCACAGAGTTGTGACGTATTAGGCAGAACGTGACATACTCAGTTAAAATATAAATCAAAGGACAGCATTCAAGCTTAGTAAATGAATGAAATAGCAAAACGAGGTATGTGGAAGCTTGAATAAGAGAATGAGACAAAAAAAAAAAACAAGAACGTTTCGGCATAAAGCCTTCTTCATCTAACAGTAGAAATGAAAATATAACAAAAAAAAATTATATATACATTTATAATATGTGTATACATTTTTTTGAAAGGCTGAATGTTGCAAAACTTTTTTTTTTGGTAGCAAAAATGTAATCGGAAAGTTTTGTTACGTCGGTAAAAGAACTACTTTGACACATCGTGCGTCACGTGATTAAGACCGCGACGGTATATAAACTTTGTACGAATTGATCACGGAATCCTTGTGAGTCCTGTAGTTCTCTCTTAGGATCGGATAACATGAGAAACTAAGAGCTATTATAAGCATTTTGGTGTTGCATGTTGAAAAGGGAGACTCTTTATTAAAAAGCAATAAAAAGAGCGCACAATTTGACGTAACAAAACGCAGCTTTATACACAAGGGACACTACCGTCAAGGTGGCTTCTTTAGCGTCGTTAAGGTTAAAACAAAAAATAAGCACATTACCTTAAATAGGAATTGAAACAATTGCTAAGCCTAAAATTGAGTTTTTTTTCAAAAGGCTTAATGTCAAAATAATGTTATCTTCTGGCGTAGTGATGGTGTTTAAATTCTTAATATATATTTATTCGCATACATATCTTTGTATTAATGGATAACACCTTTTGTTTTGTTCAGTAGGTGAAATATTTTTCTTCTGCTTTTAAATAACAACAATATAGAGTCATATTATCATGTCCTAAATATGATTCCTATTCACTTGTATATATTTTTGAAAAAAATTATTTTGAAACAAAGTCCGATTTTTTATTGTGAAAAAAAGCTCGTGGAGAAATTAAACGATAATAGATTTTTGATAACATTAATCCTCAAAAAGGAATGCATCTGTCTCCAAAACCTGTATCAATGATATTTAAGTGGCATAACCTAATAATTTTCTTTTTTAACTCTGCAATTTGACAAGCTTTATTCGTAAAGCTGCTTCATCGCAACTTACAACTGAAACGATTTGATAGTGCAAACGTAGGCAGATTATTTTCTTAATTAGAAAAATAATTGGCTCCATCCTACAAATCTGCCACACATTCCCACTACACATCCTGTTTATGGAACGAAAATAAGCACATCACTTAGTGCAGAAAGTAAATTTTTCTATGACTTGCCCACATCACTTGTCTTGCAATGATGGTATTGGTACATCGGGATGACCATGAAGCTATTTCATTCCAATTCGATAAAAAATGAAACGATTTCATAGTGCAACTGTAGACAGACCGTTGTCTTAGAAACCTAACTTGTTCCATCCTACAACACTGCCACCTATTTTTCCCCTCCTACGTATTGTTTATGCCATCAAAATAAACAAAGCACAAGGACAAAAATATGCCCATTTGGGTAAAGATCTACAGGGTACATATTTTTCTTCTTCTCACAACAAATTCTTCGTTACATTGTGGTCCGCTCTACGTTGCATTGTGGCGGTAACCATAAAAAAAATTAAAATATATTCCTATTAATTTTGACTTGGTTCTTTGTGTTTTTAGCATGAAAGAGCAACACCGAAAGGAGCACAAAAATTATTGCTAAACTTTTTTTTTTTGTTAAAAATAAATTTCGTGTTGTTTTGAATATGTCATGACAAAAAAAAACAACCAAATGCAGCAATGAACTTTTCGAATATTCATAGCTCGAATCATCTATTAAACATTTTGTTATAATGACAACAGTTTGGCCAAGCTCGAGTGGAAGCGTATTAGAATGACAACATCTCTGCGCGTGTAAACATAGAAACAGGTGTATTAAGAAAAAAAAAGTAAGGGGAAAAAAAACAAACCACTTTCTCAAGCTGCGCGTGATAACCCTCTGGCTGTGCCGAAACAAGGGACGATCAAAGAAGTTGGTGTTAACAGAATCAAGCGGGACAATAATGTTTAGATACGAGAGATACCCGTTGACCCGTAAGAGGATAACTTTTCGCAAAACAATTGTAACAATTTTAGCATTTTTACCATCTACTGCCTTGAGCTCCCAGTGCCAATGTCCCATCAGCGACTATCTACCGAGCCTAGCGGTTGCTATTGTGGTTCTACGATGCTACTTGGGGGAACTAGCAACTTATCTACACTACATTATTCTGCTAAAATTGACTGCTCTTCTCGCGCGAATAGACTGACTCTCTTTTTAAAAAAAATCCGAAACAAGTATGTTTGTTTTTTTTTTAAGATACGAGAATTTAAATGACTTTTTATGATCATAGCAATATGTTAAAACATTATAGGCTGAGGCTGAGATAAACATAATCAAACGTGTGGGGGATAGCTAGTGTTGGAGCCACCAACAGGCGTCCCACAATCTAACCGAATGTTGGAGACAAATGCCGCCCCCTCCTTGTAAAGATAAAAGGGCCACCCGGGGAGATCGCTCCTTTTGCACCTCCTTTTCAACGCCAAGGAATCAAGCAATGAATCATGGGGTATTTTAATTAATGTAGAAAGTAAATTGTGCGCATATATCTGATTCAGACATTTGAAATAAATACAGTTAGATCGGTGGATAATAAAACCGCCCGTAGACAGTGGCCATTACCATGCCGATCGGTGAAGTTTTAATTTTTAACACACACACACACATATATATATATATATATATATATATATATATATATATATATATATATATATATATATTTATATATATATATATATATATATATATATATATATATATATATATATATTTATATATACACATATATATAATATGTGTTTAATTAACACATATTTGTGCTAGAATTAGTACAATATAAAGGGACTGTCTTTTATAACCCAAAACATCTTTTTGTCATGGATGACTGTTAAGACTCGTTGAAGATGGTAGTGTATAAAACCATCCACGAGGGATGACATCAAAAGTTGTCACAAAAGAAATGAAAGATTGTTTTATCTGAAAACGCCATTTAGTTACGAAATTATTCAATTTTGATTAAATGAAAGTTAAAATGAAAAAAACAGACCAGTTTCGAATTATAATCGAACATTATTGAGTAATTCACACACACATTTTATTCAATGAAACTCTAATTTATTGTGCATTTGTGGTCATTGTATATTAAATTAAATACGTGTTTAAAACAGTTTTAAAAGATGCATCTTTTGTAAAGAGTTTAAAGATGTGGTTCATTATCAGCAAACCGTTTTTTTTTTTTTTTTAGAAAGCTATTTCGTTTGGTTCTGATAGCAAAATTTTGATGTAGAGTAAAAGAGACGAAAAAGACATAAAGAATGTGAAATTAATAGGTTTTATAAAAAAAAAACTTAGTACAAGCGATCAGGGCTACTGCACATACAGGACAACAAATTTCCCATACCTTTAAAATTGATTGAATCCATCTTTTGGTAGCATTGTCCCACCCATAACAGCGTGTAACTTGTTAAACGTTTCTATCACAACATCGCCTGTTACGTCCTTAAGAACAGATGTTTGATACCACAAAAATAATGATCTGTCCTCACGTTGTTCACCGGTGGGCTACCAGCGGCTCTTAAAAATAATAGACAAAAGCGACTCTGTTTTGACTAATCCATGTAGCTAACGATTTAAAATTTAAAAAAAAAAAATTAAATATATCTTAGAAATAATTGATATAAAACGCTCCCATACTCAAAAATATTTACCGCCCCTGATCTAGAACATTTTATATTACCCTTCCAGAGTCTGACGTCCAATCCAGGAACTCCGCCTTTGAGATAGAAATGGTGGCTTGCTAACTGATTTAAAAACTATTTAGGAAAAAACTCCCGGAAAAAAATGTTTTTTCAATAAATATCAAAGCCGAATGTCACAAAAACCTTGTAAAAAATCAGGATTAATATATTCAAGTTTCAATGGTGTGCTACTTTAGCTTGAATTTGTATTTTGTTATTTCTCAAAACACCTCTCATCTCTTAGAATGTACAATTGAAATAGAAACTAATGTCACATTTTATTATTTTTAAAAGTGTTTATGATTCAAGTAAACTTCCCAATTGTATATTACTTGATATCTAAGGTATGTCACTGATTAAATTTCAATCCTCCTTCCCCCACTTAACATTTTTTTAGAGAGTAGACATATTATTAATAGAAGTTTATCAATAACGAGCTGGTAATATAATCTCCAAACCACTTATACGATTTAAAGTCATAATATGACTAGGTCAAAAAGGCGAGCTCAGTGTGAATCCTCGAAGGGAATAAAACTAATTGCTCACATCAAATCATGTTTCAAGCAATCGTTTAGCTAAATAAAGTCTTCGAAATTAATGTATTACTTTGATTAAGATCTCGTTCTGTCTCGGCCTCGTTCTGTCATCCAATGTTTTCTGATGCCACAGATCTACTCGGCGATAAACGACAACAGAAAATATTTCTTGTTTTAACAAAGCTGTCACAAGATCATTATTGGATATCGTTCTCTATCTCATGAGGGTTGGCAGTAAGCTCTGCAAAATTCGTATTTGAAAAAAAAAAATTCATTATTCATACAAAGAAATAATATGATGGAGAATTTTTTTTTTGTTTCCGTGACAAACGATTGAATACATTTCTCTTCTCATTAACGCAGCTCACAATATCTACTTGCACGTGTGCCAAGAGTAGGCCCATACACAATTACTTTTAATGTTTTTGAGAGGTCAATAAAAGAATAGGACACAATGATGACGCTGAGTTATTCACAAAGATCTATGTAACTTTCTTTTTTAAAATGTGTTGACTTACTTTCATTTTTTTTAAAGTCATATTAATGTGCTATATCTATAAAATGTCAGCATTCTCTGTATTGAAAGAAAGTTCATGAAGAAGCATCATGTTTTTTTTTACGATGACATCCAAATTTAGTGTTTTTTAAAAATCTTTTAAACTGCTTTTGATCCTATACAAATTAATAAAATATATAAAAGAATCAAGTCGATTGATATAAAATATCAAGTAAACGAATCATCACGCGGGAAAGGTGGATGTGAATCAAACATGATCACAAGACTCCTTTCATCTCCGTGAGTTGCTGCCCACTACACTGCCCACGACATTAGGTCTGTACAACAACGTAAACCAATCTAGGGGAAAATGGCTGCCGAGAGTCACGTTTTTAACGGTCTTAGTTGCGACATTGTAACTCGGTTTGATGTTACAAGAAGGCGATTGACGACAACTGGACAATTTCTTTACATTTATTACTTATTTTATGGACTTTTTAATTTTTAAAATTGTATGTGAATATTTAAAAAAATAATTCTAAGGTATCCCCTAATTAAAAAAAAAATTTGTTTCAAAAGCACTATTATCATGGATATTGGAATACTAGTATGTTATTCCTGTTATGGGTAATGGAGTTTTACACGCCTTCATCACAACATAGCCTGGCACGGCCAGGTCATACGCTTTGGCGTGGTCATACGCATTCAAGATCAGTGGACAAGATCTAAGAACTGGTTTGTGGCTCCACGGAATATAACCTATCATCACGTAGTACATTGGTGGGCTTCGAGGAGCTCTTAAAACAAATAGAGATGATATTCTGTTTTTACTAATCCATATAACAGGCGGAAAAAAAATTAAAAAGTGAAAATTTCTATCTCAGAAATAATTTATATAAACATCCCCTCATTCAAAAATATTGACCAACCCTGATCTAGAACACGGCATTACACTTAAAAAGTCTTACGACAAATCAATATGCTCTGCCTTTGAGATCGAACTGGTTGCTTGCTAATTGAATACGTCTTAAAAATATTGGGAAAAAAAACTGTTTTAAATTAATATTAAAGATTAATGTCAAAAGAATCTTGTAAAATCAGGAGAAAAATAATTATAAAAAATTTAATAATGCGCTATATTAAATTCAAATTTAAAAACAAATAAAACTCATTTCTTAGAATTAATGTCAAAATGTTTCTTTAAAAAATTGCTTATATTTTTAGTGATTTTTTCAATTTTATATCAATTGCTGTCTCAGTTATGTCACCGATTAAATTTCAAGCCCCCACTCTGTTGTTAGAGAGTAGACATCTTATTATCAGACGTTTATCAAGAAACGACTCCGTAATATAATCTCCAAGCCGCTTATACGATTATAATTCATGATATGACTGATTGAAAAAAGGATGTCCCAAATTTGATTCTCGAAGCTAATTCAACTAATTGCTGACTAAAAATCATATTTCTATAGTTCCGAAACACGTTTCATTGATGCATTAGTTTGCTTAAGATCTCGTTCTGTCATTCAAAGTGTTCGTTCACAAATATTGTACAGAAAGCAAAAATAAATTAACGAGGGATGTCATTTATAGATGTAAGGGGATTTTTGAAATAAAACCAAATTGTAATGATCCGATCTTGTAACCTTGAACACAGCCACTGGCGTCTGCAAACATGACCTGGGTTTTCGTGACATTCACCTCCGAATGGGTCTGTCTTCTTTCGTTTAAAAAGTTACAAGAGTTCAAAGATTCAAAGATGAGTATGTATTTCCAAGCTCATAAAACATTCGACAACATGCTGGTTGAGATTAAAAGAAATCCAACCTGCGGCGCAACTAATGATTGTGCCGCCCAGGGTAGGTTAAGAAAGTTATCACCCCTTTCAAGAATTGGCAAAACATGCCGCCCCTCTTTATATAGAAGATAGAACCACCCGGGGGAGACCGCCCCTTTCGCACCTCTTTGCCTACGCCACGGAATAATCAATGCATCACGCATGTCTTTTAATTAATGTAGAAAATAGCAAGTGCACATACATCTGATTCAGATCATACAAATAAAACCATTACATTGGTATATAATAAATCACGTCATGTGCTGTGGCCATCACCATGGTCACCGGTGAACTTTAAATTAAAACTTATAATATATATATACATATATATATATGGACTAAATGGACTAACATCTCTTAGAATGTAGAATTTAAATAGAAATTAATGCCACAATACCCTTTTTTTGTAAATATTCGTTTTTTAAAAGTAAATAAATTTCACAGTTTTATATAAATCGCCGTCTAAGGTATGTAACCGTTTAAATTTCTAGACCCATATTTTGTTAGTAGGTAGACATAACATTGACAGAAGGATATCAAGAATAGCGTCGTATTACAACCTCCAAGACATAATTTGTACAATTTCAACTCATAATAATATGACAAATTCTCAGTGGGTAACCAAGCACAACATTTTCGAAGCTAATACAACTAGTTGCTGACATAAACATATGGTCCTAGCACGAGTAGAGTTGATTATAGTCTCCGTAACAACATTTCATTCATCTATTCCTATGATTAAGATCTCGTTCTGTCTTTGACGCGAAGCTGCCTACGACAATTAAAGGTCTCTAATACACATTTTCCTGTCAATTATTGGCCATCGGTTAGCAGGATTGTCTTTAAAAGGTAACGAAACGTATGCAATATATTGTCTAATTACATTTCATTCTGGTTACCACGCCATTAACAAAGCTGACAATATCTCAGTGTACGTGTGTCAAGAGTAGACATATACATAAGTACTTTGAATGGCTTTGAGATGTCTGTGAAAGAATAGGACGCAATGAAGAGGCTGAGTTATACACAAAGATCTGTGGAATTTTTCTTCGAAATGTGTTTATTGACTTATTTAACGTTTTTAAAAGTCATAATTGGCCATATAAATAAAATATCAGTATTCTCTGTATTTAAAGAATTTTTATGGTTTGACGTCATGTTTTTTTTTTTTTTTTTTTTTTTTTAACTTTTTTTAAAAA
>CAXITT010000046.1:578667-592333 GCA_964033795.1 Lymnaea stagnalis | reverse complement strand
GGGGGGGGGGGGGGGGGGGGGGGCGACGGCAATCCGTACCCGGTGTCAACAAAACTGCATACTTTTTAGCCCTAGGACACTATAAGGACGTCCATTGAGAAGCCGGGATTAAGTATCTTTGCTTCAAAACACCGGACGATGAAGTCTGTGTCTCACGTTTTGTTAAAAGGAAAAAAAAAAAAGGGGGGGGAGGGGGGGGGGTTGTGATTAAGCACGTCAGTAACCATCATTAAAGTAAAAAAAATTCCCAGTAGTGTTGGCTCGTTTCTTTGTGTTTGCAGAATGGAAGAGAAACACCAAAAGGCAGTAAAGACGTTATTTTTACAAGATATTTAAAAATATGGCACGTTGGTTTGAATATTGTAGCGAAAAAAACAAACAAAACGCCAACATTTTGGAACACAGTTGTAATCTGTCAATGAACTTTTCGAATAATCTCTGCATGAATCCTCAAGTAAACATTTTTTTTTATAAAGACAACAGGTTGGCGAAGCTCGTGTGGAAACGTTTTAGGAAGCCAAAATCTGCGCGTGTCAACATAGAAATGCAAGTATTCAGAAACAAAAAAAAAGAAGAAAAAAAAACTAAACTTTGAAAAACTGCATCTGAAAGCCAACAGGCTGTAGGGAAAAATGTGTCGATTTACTTAGTAAAAGCTAATAGAATCGAGGAGGGAACAAAATTATTACATACGAGAGATACCCTTGGACCCGAAATGACTTTTCGCGAAATTATCGTAACAGATTTTGTCATTTGTACCATTAGCCCCCAGTGTACATTTCCCATCAGCGAACGTCTACTGAGCCGGGTGGTGGCTATTATAGTTCTGTGATGCTAGCTCGGGGATTTAGCCACTTATCTACAGTACATTCATCTGCTAAAATTGACAGCTATTATGGCAGAAATAGCCTGTTGCTATCTAAAAAAATAAAGTTTGAAATGGTATGTTCTCTTTAGTTAAAAAGATACAAGAGTTCAAATGACTTTCCAAGCTCATAGAATGTGTGAATACATAAAAGACTAGAAGCAAAGATAAAAATAATGGAACGTGCGGGGTGTACAGTGTTAGTGCCCCCAAGGGGTGTCCCAGAATGTTACCGCCCCTCCATGTAAAGATAAAGAGGCCACCTAAGGGCAGATCGCCTCTCTCGCGCCTCCTTTCCGACGCCAAAGAATCAAGTAATTAATCATGAATTTTGTTAATCAAAGTAGAAAGTAAATGTTGAACATAATTCTGATTCAGACATTAGAAATAAGTACCGTTTATCGGTAGATAGTAAAATCTCCTGTAGACCATCTCCTGTTTGGTGGCCATCACCATTGTAAATGCTGAAGTGAGAATACGTAACGTATATGTATATAAATGTATATATATATTAATAATTAATACATATGCTATTGGTATTTAATACGATATGGCGTTTATAATGAAAACATCTTAGTTAAGACAGTTAAGACTCGTTGAAGATGTTAGTTACTAAAATCATCCACGATGGATGACATAAATAGTTGTAATAAAAGATAAGAAAGACTGTCTTACTTGAAAACACCATTCTTTTACGATTTATTCAGTTTCCATTGAATGAAGGTTAAAATGGAAAGCACTGACAAGTTTCGAATTACAAACGAAAGTTATTCAGTTATTCATGCCCAATTTATATTCAATGAAACGCTCTAAATTTGATTGCGTATTTATTTTCATTAAATCAAATAAGCGTTTAAAACAGTTTTAAAAGATACATCTTTTGTAAAGAGTAGCGATTTGGTTAAATATCATCAAGGCTGTTTTTTTTTTTTAGATAAATATTTCGTTCAGCTCCGTTAGCAAGGCTTGAGATGTGGAGCAAAAGAGACGAAAAAGACACTTCAAAATGTGATGTTAATGGGTTTAAAAAAATAAACTAAACACAAACGATCGAGGCTACTGCACACACAGGGCAACACATTTCCCATACGTTTCAAATTGATGAAATAAATCTTTTTGGCAGTATTGTCACACCGATAAAAGCGTGTACCTTTTTAAACATTTCTATCACATCATCGCATGTTGCGTCCATTTTGGGGTCTCATCTGTTTTCAAGATCAGTCGACAAGATATGAGAACGGATGTTTTGATACCACGAAATAATAACCTGTCCTCACATTGTACACTTATATAGAGAAATGCTCTTTAGATTTGACTAATCCATGTAACTAACGATTTAAAAATTTAAAAACAAAATTAAATATATCTTAGAAATAATTGATATAAAACGCTCCCATACTCAAAAACATTTACCGCCCCTGATCTAGCACAATACATTATATTTTTATATATTCTTAAAAAGTCTGAAGTCAAATCAAGATACTCTGCCACTGAGATAGAAAGGGTTGCTTGCTAAATGGCTTAGAAATATTTAGACAAAAAAATAGCGCAAAAAAAAATAAAAAAATCAATAAATGTTAAAGCTAAATGTGACAAAAAGCTTGTGAAATCGAAATTATTATATTTAAAATTTTAATTTTGTTCTATTTTAGCTTTATTTATTTTAACGACACGACGCTCATTTATTAGATTTAAACATAAATTAATGTCACAATTTTTTTTTAAAGTGTTTATGTTTAAAAATAAACTTCACAATTATATATAAATTTTTTTTTTTTAAAGGTATATTATCAATAAAATTTCCCCCCCCCCCCCCTTTTCATATTTTGTTAGAGAATAGACATATTATTAATAGAATGTTATAAAATAACGACTTTGTAATATAATCTACAAACCACGTATACGATTTTAAGTCATAATATGACAAAGGCAAAACGAGAATGATAGGTTGAACTCTTGGAGCTAATAAAACTAATTTGCTCACAAAAAAAAAACATGTTTCAAGAAATCGTTTAGCTTAATATAGTCTCTGAAATGAATGTATTACTTTGATCAAGATCTCAGAAAGAAATCTCAGAAATACTTGATATAAACGTCCCCTCATAAAAAAATATTGACCGGCCCCTGATCTAGAACAGTACATCATCCTTAAAATATCAGACGTCAAATCAAGACACTCTGCCATTGAAATAGAAAATGGCTGCTTGCTAATTGACTTTAACCCAAGCATAAAAAGATTTTCGAAAAAAATAAGTTTTAAATACATTTTTAAGCTGAATGTCACAAAAATTTTGTAAAATGAAGATTACTAGGTATACGTTATAATTATGTTTTATTTCAGCTTTACATTTTAAAATAAACATACCCATATCTTCGAATGTATACGTTCAATAACAGTGGAAGTCAACAAAACAAATTAAAAAAAAAAAATGTTTATATTTAAAAGTAATCTTCACAGCTCTATGTAACTTAATGTCTAAGGCAGGTACGTTACCGTTTGAATCTTAAGCACCGATTTTTTTAAGAGAATAGACAATTGATTAACATAGGACTGACCTTTCTTACAATGTATACATTAAATCGAGACAAATTAATGTCAATTTTTTTCTTTTAAAAAGCATTAATTTTTCTAAAGTAAATTTCACAATTGTATATATATTGCTGTCTAAGGTATTTCATCGATTAAAATTTCAATCCCCTAATTTTTGTTACAGAGTAGACTTAGTTTTTAAGAGAAGTTTATCAAATAACGACTTCTAAATATAATCTCCAATCCCTTTATACGATTTCAAGTCATAATATTACAAATTCTAAAGGTTGTCCGAAGTGTTATTTCTCGAAGTTAATAAAACTAATTGCTCACGTCAAATAATATTTCTAGCAATCGTTTAGCTTAATATAGCCCCCGAAACACGTTTCATTAATGTTTTACTTTGATTCAGATCTCGTTCTGTCTCGATCTCGTTCCGTCATTCAATGATTTCGTTTACAATTAACGTACATAAAACAGAAAGCAATATGAGAGAGCTGCCTTTTAAAAATGTTATTTTATTTCATTTCTTTTTTTAAAAACAAAATGTGAATAATCTGAACATGTCACCTTGATAACAGCCGACGAAGTCTGCAAACATGTCATTCACCACTTTACTTCTAAATGTGCAACACTTCTTGCTTGAAACGAAACTTACTGCATCTTTAAATTAGTATTTCTTTAACTTGAAATTAACAACGTAAAATGAAAGATTCCTTACACAGATTTTGGTCGAACAATTTTCATGCCGATTATTAGAATTTGCATTTAAAGATAAAGGACCTTCTTCATCATTACATTTGTGTACGGATGACCAATAATGAAATTTAGCAAATCTGAGAATGCCCCCTAAAGGGCCATGCAACGTGTTTCTATTTACGTTCTTCATTTAGAAGGTTATTTTGTCTTCTGATTTACCAAAAATCTTTAGTCGTTGAATGGATTACAAAGATTAAATGAATAATTTTAATAAGGTTTTGTTATTTTTGTATTCATTTATTTTGAATGAATTTTTTTTTAAAACAAAAAGTACACACATATCTTTCTTTTTTTTTTTTTAGCGATTTTAATATTTAAACCCACCTGGTTTTTTACTTTTTTTTTTTTATATAAGGTTTTGTTATTTTTGTATTCATTTATTTTGAATGAATTTTTTTTTAAAACAAAAAGTACACACATATCTTTCTTTTTTTTTTTTTTAGCGATTTTAATATTTAAACCCACCTGGTTTATTACTTTTTTTTTTTAAATCACACACAAAACTCGAGTCGGACCTGCCTACAAATAGAATGAAAAATTAGGGTAATTTTCGATCTTGTTGACATCAATCAAACAGAATATGTACTTCAAAAGGAAATGATGGTTTAAATGCAAACATCAAGTTTTCATTTGAGTCACTGGTAAACCAAATCTGAGATGAAGTGTAGGATTAATGGATGGATGGATTAACGACGAAGAGGCGGATTAACATTAGAGATTAAAGGAAAGGGGGGGGGTGGTTGTCTGCGAGAGGAAGTGAAAAGTCACGAATCGTTCTGCGTGGAAGGGTGTGAGGCGTCATGCAACAGACCTATATGGCGACCAAAGAGCACATCAAATTTTTCTTAGTTTTTTTCATATTTTTCAGTGCTGTAATTAAAGGAGCCCTGACCACGCATGAATACGATAGACGAAATAATCGTGGTCCCGTCGGCGACCGGCAATAAATCCAAACTATGCTCCTTAAACCGACAACAGTTAGTGTTAGCTGTTTGAAAGTCCGACGTCACTAGATGACATAGGCCTAGCTCACAAGAATCCCATCATTATAACATTTACTGTCGAATTGAACTACATTTCTCTGACACAAGGTGCATCACGTGATTGAGAGGGCGACGATGTATATACTTTTCAAGGAATTAATCACGGATTACGTGCGAGTCCAGTAGTTTTCTGATGGATACATCTTATATAAGACACCATGCTCTATCATAATTGACTGAGGTTGCGTTTTAAAAAAAAAATGGGAGACTTTGTATTAAAAAGCTTTAAGGCGAATGCCAAATTTGACGTAGCAGCCCGTGGCTTTATCCACAAGGGACACTACCGTCAAGATGGCGTCTTAGCGTTCTTAGGGTTAAAACAAAAATAGTTCAGCATGCTTCATTAAACAATTTTGTTTTTTTAAACGTTGTTAAGACTAAATTGGTGAGGGTTTTTTGTTTGTTTGTTTCTTCAAAGACTTCATACCAAAATCTCTTCTGTGTTAATGTTGGTGTTGATAATCTTCAGGTTTAAAAAAAAAAAAAAAAAAATTCTAATTTTTTACACGATTATCGTTGGAAAAAAAAACATAGAACAATTGAAAAGATGTAGAGGAAATGTTTAAAATGTAATGTATACAAAATAATTAACATAATTAACCATAGTTATCAGTCTCAAGGAAAGAAAATTTTAATTGGTTTTATTATAAATTAGTCAAGACATGTATTAGCAATTAACATCTCTCTCTCTCTCTCTCTCTCTCTTTCTATATAGACTAGAAGAAGAGTTTAATATATTGGAATATATTACGAAGAAGCACTGGAACAATAGTCAATTATAATGTTATTGATTTATCATTATACACCATCCATGATTTTTGAACTATTTTCCCCCATGCATTTAGCATACAAAAGACAACCGCCTTATAATATTGACCACCGTAGGCCTGGGAAGTTCTTTTTTTGTTTTTTACTTTTACCATTGCGATCTTTATATATTTCTTCAGGTAAATTGAATTACAATAGCTCGATCATTCGTTGTTTCTTTGTCATTGAGTATTTACACAGACAAAAATGAGAAGGACATTAAAATATTATTTTATTTAATGCAATCGGATCCCAACGGGGAACGGAATTTCACCGGGATCGAGATCGCAGCTGAATCACACCGATCGAAACATTGGATCCCATTTGGAAACAGGACCCTACCATGAAAATGATTTCATCGATTATGGAATCCTGTTCCGTGTGGGATCCCATTATAAAGGGATTTCACTTGATCTTGATAATGGGATTTCGACATTAAAAGAATCTCTATATGTATTTGTATCCAAATAGGAAATGGGATACCTTTGGATCGTATTTGATTAATGTGTTTTTAGAGTAAAAAGTACGTTTTTATTATTTTCCTTAACGATTTGTTTTTAAAAGATCCTTAGTTTCAGTTTTAGCTAAAAGGCTGTACAATTATTTTTTGTTTTGTGTTTTTTTTTTCCGAATGCTCTCCCTAGTGATGACGCACAAATTGGCTACTCTTATTATAGCGATATCCCGGCATGCCTTGAGATGCAACTCAAAAAAAAAATATATGTTTCTGTTTTAATTATGTTTTGGAATTATTTTTCAAATAGAAAATATGTTTTGTATTTTTTCCGTCGGGTGCGTACACAAATGAATTAGAAGTATTTTCAACGCGTGAGCAGACAACATTCAGCCATCTGCGTGAGAAGCATTTATTTTCAAAATTTAGTCCACACTCTTGTAGCGATTGATCCACACATGCAATAGATCTTTTTGAAAGTATATTAATATACCTCACACAATAGCACAAAAAAAAGTAGGATCAATTAAGGCCTTTTGCCCCAAACGCAAAATTGTAAAATGGTTGTACTAATTGGGAAACTTACTTAGTATGTCACACACAAACTGAAATGTCGCTATTTGTATTTGATTCAATTCCATCCACCCATGCAATAGATCTGGTATAAATTATAATTATATAGCTCGGATAAGAAAAAATAATAATTTAGGGCCCCTGGCCGCAAAAGGAATATTTCAAAATGGATAACCTATTTCAGACAGCTTTGCGGTCTTGCGAACAACTTACCAAAGTTTTATTACCCAACATGGAATATTGTAAAATGTGTGTAATAATTCGGATAAAATTTCGGGTTTGTGTACAACTGACAAATGTAATATCACAATCAGATGAAAAGTACAGGAGCGCATACGGCACATGCATACATATATTAAACATAATATATGTACAGTTTACCGAATAAAACATACCTTTTGCGCAAGAATTCTGCTAAGCTTTCTATCTATCGATCTATCTGTCTATCTGTCTCTCTAACAATCTGTAAATATATCTTTTTTCTATCTTTCTATATGTATATCTATATAAATGTCTATCCATCCATCAATCCATCCATCCATCCATCCATCCATCCATCCATCCATCCATCCATCCATCCATCCATCCATCCATCCATCCATCCATCCATCCATCCATCCATCCATCCATCCATCCATCCATCCATCCATCCATCCATCCATCCATCCATCCATCCATCTATCTATCTATCTATCTATCTATCTATCTATCTATCTATCTATCTATCTATCTATCTATCTATCTATCTATCTATCTATCTATCTATCTATCTATCTATCTATCTCTATGTCTAAGAGCGTCTAAACTCATCTTTATTTTGAAAACTAGATTTTCACTTGTGTAAAATGAATGATTTTGTTTATCTTGATGTCTAGAATTATGTAAATGTACCAACGTTTCGTTAACTTCACTGACTGTCGTAATTGTTCAACAAATGTTCACTTGTATCATGAGAATATAGCATCTATTTTGCACAAACTTCATATCATTGGATTTAAAGAAATTGTAGTCAACGTAAAAATGTACACAGCCTCTTTCCTACGCCCCATATATATATATGTACCAAAGAAGGTTAAATATTTATCAAATTCATTCTAAGGCGTATCTTGTGATGCCTTGAGTGAAATAAAACTATCGTATTACTCCCCCGCCCACCCCCACACCCCACCACAAAATCCCACAGTGATTCAAAAATATTAATAAAATCATCAGTGTTATGGTAACCCCCCCCCCACCCAACCCATACATGCGTAAGAACATTTTTGTTGTTGTTGCATTTCATCTACTTTGTTCATAGTTTGATTAGTGATCAGTGCATTAGTGAATGCTATTTAACGATGTAGTTTCGCTGCACTGATTGAAATTTTTTTACAATTAAAAGTATCTTTAAAAGTTTAGTTTTTACTACTTTAAATTATACTAAATTTTATAATGTATAAACATTTTTGGAATGAATAAAAATGTATTAAATGTTAAAAATACAAAGCTAAATTTGTATTGACATTTTAACAAATTCTAAAAATTTAAAAAGAAATCCATTATATTTATTTGTTTTACATTTAAGCAGGGGGAGATACATTATAAGTTGTTTTTTTTTGCGCGCGGTTATTAAATCAAATCAACCTCAGTGTTTGGCTAAAATAGACGTTTCACGCTATGACGACATTTGTGTGATGATTTAGAAAATAATAATTTTAATTTTATTTCGCAGCATCAACAACGCACTAAAAGAACGTGATGTTTGGGTTTTCTCGATAAAGGTGATAAGATGTCATTATTTGATCAAAATTTTCTGTTATAATTTTTTTTTACCACAACTTCCAAACGGATACAAAATGCTTAAGATAGTTCCTTAGTTGTTACTTTAAGTGTATTTGAAATTTATAATAATAATACTTACATATGTAATGAAATAAAAGCGGATATATAAGATTTTTTTTTTGCGTATTAACTTTGTTGGATTTCAGTAAAATAATAGAAAATAACTATAATCGTTTTTAAGAATCCGAACGTTTTGAAATAGTTTCACTGCTTTGGCGATACGGTCTGTATTGCTTATTCTTATAAATATATATATATTTGTATACATAGTTATTTATTAACGGGGACAGCCTTAGTATTATTTGTTTGTTTGTTTAGAAGGGAACATTTTTTTTTTTCACTTTGAAAAAAACAACAACAAAAAAACATTAAATCTAATTATAGTGACCTAAACGAGATGCCTATTCATTTGTATATAAAATGGCAAAATTATTGACAAATTAAGTCAGATTTTTTCATTGTGAGACCAATATGCGTGGAGAAATTAGCGATAATAAGTTACCGTACACAATTAATGCTCAGCCGTGAATGATTCTTTTTTTCTAAAGCCTGCATTAATTATAATTAATTTGCGTAAAAAATAAAAGACGACGCTGCAATGGAACAAGCGTGATCATCCAAGCGTGATCATCCAAGCGTGATCATCAAGCCGTTTCATCGCAAATCCATTACTGGAACAATCTCTTAGCGCAAACGTAGGCAGACGGTTTTCTTAACGAGACACATTATTGGCTCGATCCTACAATACTGCCACACATTCCCACTACATACACTGTTTATGAAACAAACATAAACGGATCATTAAGTGCAGAACATAAATTAGTTTATGAGTGTTCTAAAAAATAAATAACGTTTTGTTTTATTTATATTTAAGCACCGGCACGATTGTGAAGAGGTTTTCATGAAATTGTATGATGACTGAAACGATTTCATTGTGAGAACAGTAAGCAGACTGCTTGTCTGAACGAGGATCCCCTGAGCTGCAGCCTGCAACACAGCAACACATATTCACCATACATCCTGTTTATGCAGTCAAACTAAACCAATCACAAGGAAAAAATATGATCATTTTTTTTTTGTCTACAGTTAATTTTTGTAACGAACAATTCTATGTGACATTGTGGCCAGCTCTTCTTGGCAATGTTCCGATCATGGAACCCAGCATAAATTGAAGTAGGAGACACACAGTAAAAAATATATTTGTGTTCATCCCCCTTCAATGTATTTGAAAACAATTATGCGCTCACATGCTGCGCTTGAGTTGCCGCTAACCCAGAGCTGTCACAAGATCGTCATTTAATATCGTTGTTAATCTCATGAGGTAAGTCAGTAAGCTGTACAAAATTCATGTTTTTTTGTTACATTCATAATTTATACCAAGGGAAGCTAGGACGTAGAAATGTTTTTGCTTATTTGACAAAAGATTAAATACATTTTTCTTCTCATTAACACAGTTCACAATAGATACGTGTACCTGAGTCAAGAGTAGGCCTATACATAAATACTTTTATTTGCTTTGAGATGTCTGTAAAAGAATAGGACACAATGAAGAAGCTCAGTTATGCACAAAGATCTATTGAAGTTCTTTTCGAAATGTGATTATTTACTTTTTTGTTTAAAGTCATAATAATTCGCCTTATAAATAAAATATCAGTATTCTCTGTATTTAAAGACAGTTGATGGTGTGACGTAAGGTTTTTTTAAACGATGAAATCAAAATTTAAAACAATTCTAAAATATGTTTTTTTATCCTAAATACATTAACAAAAAATATCTAAGAATCAAGTCGAGTGATACAAAAAATATCAAGTAAACGAGTTATCACACGGGAAGGGTGGATATGAATCAAACATGATCATAAGACTCCTTTCATCTTCGTGAGTTTCCACCAAAATATTTCCACCGACATTATGTCTGTTCTACAACGAACACCAAACGGCATCTATGAAAATTGGCTGCCGAGAGTCACGTTGTTAACGGTCTTTGTTGCGAGATTGTAATAATATTATATTTTTATAATAATATACGAGCAAATAAAGGCTTCTTAAATTGTGGTGAGATATCTCTCACCTGAAGCAATGTTAAATACTTTTGTGTTTTTCTATTGAAGGTCAAAGATTTTTCCAAAACACATTAATGATATTGACGTAAAAGCCCTGACATTGGGAGATAACTAATTATCGGTTGAATTTCTTCTTAAGGTTGGGCGTAAAAAAATGTTTAATAAAGTTATTCGTACTTTTAATATTCATTGAAAAAAATACTTTTTGTAGCATTGACACACAGATAAAACCGTGTAAAGCTTTAAACGCCTCTATCTGAACATCCCTGTTAACAACTATTTTCGGCGTGGTAATCCGTTTTAAAGACCACTGGACAAGATCTAATAACGGTCGCTTGATGCCATGAAATAATAACCTATCATCCCGTAGTGCAGTGGTGGGCTGTGTGGAGCTCTTCAAAACAATAAATAGAGAGATAAGAATATGCAGTTTTTTTTTCTTACAAATCTTTGTAAATGGGCGAATAAAAACTTAAGAAAATAAAACAAATCTTAGAAATGATTTATGTGAACATCCCCCAATTCAAAAATATTGACCGACCACAGATATAGAACAATACGTTACCTTTAAAATATCGGACGTCAAATCAAGAAACTCTGCCATTGAGATAGAAATGGTTGCTTCTAATTGGCTTCTAATATACCCAAGTATAAAATGATTTGCGAAAAAAAAGTGTAAAATAAATGTTTAAGCTAAATATCACTAAAATCTTTTAACAAAATAAGGATTAATATGTTTACGTTTTTATTTTGTTCTATTTTAGCTTTAAAAAAAACCTTTCTTTGCTTAGAATGTATAATTTAACTACCGGTAGAAGTCCACAAGCCAAAATTTTATAACAAAAAATGTTTATATTTTAAAGTAAACTTCACAGTTCTATATAAATTGCTTTCTAAGTTACTTTACCGTAGAAATCTTAAGCACCAATTTCTGTAAGAAAATATTCAAATTATTAACCCATAACCGTCCTTTCTTAGAATGTACAAATTAAATAGAAACAAGTGTCAATTTTTTTCTTTTAAAAAGTGTTAATTTTTAAAGTAAATGTCACAATTGTATATAAATTGCTGTCTAAGGTATGTCACCGATCAAATTAAAATCCCCTACTTTTTGTTAGAGGATAAACAAAGTTTAAAGAGAAGTTTATCAAATAAAGACTTCTAAATATAATCTCCAAACCAGTTGTACGATTTCAAGTCATAATATGACACATTAAAAAGTTTGTCAGTAGCAGATTTCTTGAAGCTAATAAAACTAATTGATCACATAAAAAATCATGTTTCAAGCAATCGTTTAGCTTAATACAGTCTCCAAAACACGTTTCTTTAATCTATTACTTTGATTAAGATCTCGTTCTGTCTCGATCTCGTTCTGTCTCGATCTCGTTCTGTCTCGATCTCGTTCTGTCTCGATCTCGTTCTGTCTCGATCTCGTTCCGTCATTCAATGATTTCCTTTACAATTAACCTACATAAAACAAAGGCCTATATGTAAGAGCTGCCTTTTTAAAAAAATTTTTTTTTTTTTACAAAATGTGAATAATCTGAACTTGTAACCTTCAACACAGACGATGAAGTCTGCAAGCATGTCATTCACCACTTTACTTCTAAATGTGCAACACCTCTTTGCCTTAAACAAAAATTACTTCATTTTTCTATTAGTATACCTTTGACTCGAAGCTGGCCACGTAAGATGAAAGGGTACCTTACACAAGTTTTGAACGAAAAGTTTTCATGCGTTTTTTAAACTTTTTTCACTTTTTAAACAGCTTTTTTAACAGTTCCATTTGTGTTAGGATACCCAATTATTAAATTGTTCTAATCTTAAACTGCCGACCAATGGCTCATGCAACGTTTTTCTATTGATGTTCTCCGATCAAAAGAATGTTAAATCTTTTTTTTTTTTTAAATCATTTGTCTTTGGGTGGATTACAAATGGTAAAACACCTGATTTGAAATAATATATATATTTTTTTATTTTTTATTTATTTTTGAATGAACATTTTTTTTAATTATATAAATGGAAGTATACTTAATACAATTAATAGCGATTTTCATGTTAAAGCTAAATTTGGTGCATTTATTTAAAAAAGACGCACACATTACTTGAGGAGGTCCTACAAATAGAATGAAAAGGCTGCGCGATCATCGATCTTGTTGATGTCAATCAAACACAAGATGTATTTTAAAAAGCAATAATGGTTTACATGCAAACATCAAATTTTCATTTGAATCATCGGTCAACCAAATCTGAGAGGGAGTGATGGATTAATGGACGGGTGATGTAGAGGCAGAGTTACCTTAGAGATAAGGGGGGGGGGATTTCTGCGAGGGTAAGCGAAAAATCATCGAGCACTCTGTGTGGAAGGATGTGGTGCGTCATGCCAGCGCCCTACAAGGTGACCAAAAACACACAAAATTATTTTCTATTTTTTAAATAATTTTTCAGTGCCGTAATTAAAATAAATTCTAACCTCGCACCGACATGGTGTACTAAACAATCGTTGTCCCGACGAGCATTTGCCCATACATTTAAACAATGATTTTTTTTTTTTAAACTAACACCTCACGCACGGTTAACTGTTGGAAGTCCGACGTCACTAGATGATATAGACCTAGTTCACACCTTCATAAGACCATACATACTTTCCGTCGAAATGAACTACATTTCTCAGACACATTATGCATTACGTGATTAAGTTCGCGACGATATATGTATTACATACATACATATATATATATATATATATATA
>CAXITT010000046.1:513713-578607 GCA_964033795.1 Lymnaea stagnalis | reverse complement strand
TAGTCCAGTAGTTCTCTGACAGAAATATTTTCTATAAGACACCAAGCGCTATAATAATCATTTGGTGTTGCAAGTTAAAAAGTTAGACTTTGTATTAAAAAGCTTTAAAACGAATGCCGAAATTGACATAGCAACCCGTAGCTTTATACACAAGTGACACTAACGACAGGATGGCTTCTTTGGCGTTCTTAAGGGTTAAAACCAAAATAGTAAGCACGTTACATTTAAAACATTTAAAAAAAAAAAAAAATAATAATTTAGCCTAAAAGAGTGTGGGTTTGTTTTTTTAAAGGTTTAATGCAAAAAATATTTTCTGTCGTAATGTTCGTGTTGATAATCTTAAGTTGATTGAAAAATGGTTTAAAATTCGAATTTTTCACACAATGATCTTTGGAAAAAACAAGAAAAAAAAAAACTAGAAAAAGTAAAGTTGTCAACAGAAAATTTTTTAAAAGTTTATATATAAAGAATATTCAACAGAATTAACTATAGTTATCAGATTTACAGAAAGCAAATTTTAATTGGTTTTAATTAGAGTTAGTTAAGACATGTCTTGACAATATATATATATATATATATGTTCATATGCGTACATATGCGTACATATTTCTTTATTAACGGGGAATTCGTCAGTTTTGGTTCATAGTAAGGAAAATGAAATTTAATCTCCCGAGTTGTCATGCATTAGGCAGAACGCGACACACCCAGCTATAATATATTTGTGTGTGTCCGTTTTCAATAGATTTGAAAACAATGATGAGATCAAATTTAGCGCTTGAGTCGCAGCGAACCTGAATCGTTTTCGTTATAGTCATACAGGCGCTTTAGCAATATATATATATATTAAATGTAAGGCTCAATAATGGAATACATCATTTTTTTCTGGTTATATTTTAATCTGAAAGTTTTGCAAACATAAGTTTCGGAATATAGCAAGTATCAGACCGTGCCTAAATTAGAAGTTCGAGTCTTTATAAGGGTGCATGGATTAGACATGAGGATTGTGCACCAAAAAATAAAAAAACGTAGCCTTTAAGTGAATGTAAGAGACTTGAGAGATATTTGCGGAAGAACTTAGCAGTTACAATAGAGAGATTCATACGAATTAAAATGGATCTAGCGTACACAATCAGACAAAGCTTCGTCATGTACAATGGTATGGGGGGGGGGGAGGCCCTAAACCAGTGCTTTCTCAAGATCGTTTTTGGATATCGTTATTTCTCTTGAGGTAAGTCAGTGAGCTGTACAATTTTCTTTTTTTTTTTTTTTTTTTAATTTTATCGTTTTTGGATATCGTTATTTCTCTTGAGGTAAGTCAGTGAGCTGTACAATTTTCTTTTTTTTTTTTTTTTTTTAAATTCATACGTTATTCAAAGGGATGATAAGATGGAGACATTGTGTGTTTCCTTAAGAAAAGATTGAATAAATTTCTCATTTCGTAAATCAAGGTCACAATTTAAACTTGCAAGTAATTCTAGACAATACTTAAATACTTCAAATAGCTTTGAGATGTATGTAAAAGAATAGGACACAACGAAGGAGCTGATTTATCCACAAAGATATATCGAATATCTTTTTAGAATTGTGTTGTTTTTTTTTACTGTTTAATGTCATTATAATGTGACATATGAATAAAATATCAATATTCTCTGTATTAAAGTTCCTGATTTGACGTCACATTTTTAAACGGTGAAATCAAAATTTAAAAAAAAAATGTTAAACTGTTTCTTGATCCTCAATATATAGACAAAAAATAACAAAGAATCATGTCGATTGATACAAACATATCAAGTAAACGAATTATCACGTGGGAAAGGTGGATGTGAATCAAACATGATCATAAGACTCCTTTCATCTCCGTGAGTTTAAAACCAACACATCCCTCAACACATTATGTCAGTACTACAACGAACACCAAACGGCATCTAGGAAAAATGGCTGCCAAGAGTCAAGTTGTTAACGGTCTTGGTCGCGAGATTGTAACTCGGTTTGAGGTTACGAGATTGCGATGACAACTGGGTAATTTGTTTACATTTAACTTATTTTAAGGAAATTTCAATTTTTGAAAATATATGTACATATTTTTTTAAAAATAATTCTAAGGTATCCCCTAATTGAAAAGAAAAGAAATTCCAATGCTAAGATTATCATGGGTAAGGGAAAACTAGTATGTTATGCCTGTCATGGCTGATGAAGTTTAACACGCCTTTATCACAATATCGCCTGGCACGGCCATTTTGGCGTGGTCATCTATTTTCCGAATCAGTCAACAAGATCTAAGAATGGTTGCCTGATACCATGAAATCATAACCTATCATCACATACTAAATACATTGGCGGGCTGCGAGGAGCTCTTATAAAAAATAGAGAGATCAGATTATGTTTTTACTGATCATTGTAAAAGGCAAATAAAAAAAAAAAAAGTGTCCAAGAAATAATTTATAAAAATGCCCCCTCACTCAAAAATGTTTACTGACCCCTGTTCTAGAACAATAAATTACCCTTAAAAAAGTCTCACGACAAATCCAGATACTCTGCCATTGAGATAGAATATATATATATATATATATATATATATATTTTGTTATAAACAAATATTTAAACTGCTAAAATACACGAAATATATTTAGCAATTTGTATTTTGTAAACGAGTTTAGTGTATTTATTTATTGAAGAAAAAAAAACAGCTGAGGATGACCTGCCTAATGAATACAATGAACATACAGTGCAATTATTGATTATGTTGATGGAAACGAAACACAACATACGTTTCCAAAGGAATTAATGGTTGACATGTAAACATCAAACCTTTACTTGAGACAACTTTTCAACCAAATCTGAGAATGTTTTGATGGATGAATGATGTAGAGGCAGATTTAGATTAGAGATGAGTGGGGGGGGGGGAAGGGGTGTCTGGCAATTGAAGCGAAAAGTCGTGGATCGATCTGCTTGGAACGATGTGCTGTGTCATGGCAAGGACTTACATGGTGACCACGACTACAGAAAAGATTTCCTGTATTTATTTTTTTTTCGGTGCATCAATTAAAGGAACTGTTACCTTGCATCAACATGACATGCAAAACGACCGTGGTCCCATTTGAGCGGTTGGGAAATAAATCCAATACTACGGTTGTTTTTTTTAACCAACACCACGCTCAGGATTAACTGGTTGAACGTCCGGTGTCACCAGAGTACAAAAAGTCTCGTTCACGCGAATATACTCGCACACAAATCCTGTTCTGTCGAATTTAACTAGTTTGACAGATCGTGCTTCACGTGATTAAGAATGAAACGATGTACATATACTTTGAAAGGAATCAATAACGGAATGCGTGCGATTCCATTAGGTCACTTTTAAAAACATATACGCGAGACACCAAGAGCTATTATAAGCGTTTTGATGTTGCATGTTAAAAAAGGGAGACTCTTTATTTAAAAAGCATTAAAAAGACGCAACAAAACGCATCTTTATACACAAGAGACATGACCGTCAAGTCGGCTTCTTTTTGCTGTTATTAAGGTTAAAACAAAAATAATAAGCAAGTTGCAACAAATAAAAAAAAAAATTTAAATTGGTAGGCCTAAAATGGTGTGTTTTTTTCCAAAGGCCTAATGTCAAAATATCTTCTGTCATAATGTGGGTGTTGATAACTTAAGATATAGATGTATCTTTAAAAATCTTAATAATAGTTAACATAATCGAGGAGGAAAAAATAATGTTAGATACTAGAGATACCCTTTGACCCGTAGGAGGAAAACTTTTCGTGAAATTATCGGAACAATTTTGTCAATTTTACCATCTTCTGCCGCTAGCACCCAATGTCAATTTCCCATCATCGATTGTCTACTGAGCCGAGCGGTTGCTGTTATGGTTCTAAGATGATGGCTCGAGAAACGAGCAACTTATCTAAGGTACATACTTTGCTAAAATTTACTGCTCTTCTGTCGAGAATAGCCTGTGGCTACCTTGAAAAAGAATCATTCAAAATAGTATGTTCTTTTAGTTAAAAAGATCCCATAGTTCAAATGAGTTTCCAAGCTCAGAGAAAATATGTTAAAACCTAATAGATTAGAAGCTGAGATAAACATAATCGAACCCTTGGTGTAGCTAGTGCTATTTCCACCAATGGGGCGTCCAAGAATGTTACCGCCCCCACTTCCATGTGTTTGCGAAAAATGCGGCCCCCTCCTCGTAAAGATAAAACGACCACCTGGGGAGATCGCCCATTTGCACCTCCTTTCCA
This sequence comes from Lymnaea stagnalis, assembly GCA_964033795.1. Taxonomy (NCBI): domain Eukaryota; kingdom Metazoa; phylum Mollusca; class Gastropoda; family Lymnaeidae; genus Lymnaea; species Lymnaea stagnalis. The sequence goes on along the minus strand of CAXITT010000046.1, from coordinate 574,363 downwards.
ACGCCAAGGAATCAAGCGAAAAATCATTAATTATTTGAATTGATGTAGAAAGTACATTTTGCGCATATATCCGATTCAGACATTAGAAACAATTACCGTTATATCGGTAAATAATAAAAACCGGCCGTCGACAGTGGCCAGCACCATGGTGAACGGTGAAGTTTCAATGTTTAACATATATTTATATCCACGATGGATGACAGAAATGGTTGTCATTAAGGATCAGAAAGTTTGTCTTACTTGACAAGTCAATTCTGTTACGATTTGTTCAATTTCGATTGAATGATGACACAATGGAAAGATAAGGGCCGATTCGAATTATATTCGAAGGTTATTTAGTTATTCACACGCAAATTTTGTTTCCCAATGAAACTCTCTCATTGATTGTGTTTTTATGGCCATGTGAGTTGTTAATATTGCGAAATAAAATTAAAATTAATTTGTTTTATATAATCACGCAAATGACGTCATAGTGCGAATAGCATATTTCGTCAAAACTCTAAGGTCTTTAAATTTAATAACCATGCTTGACAAGAATGATCATATATTTACCCTTCTTAGATGTAAAATAAATAAATACAATTGATTGCTTTTTAAATCTTTAATAATACACACACACATTTTTGCTTTGTATATTTTTACATTTAAAAAGATTTGCCTTTTGTTCTTTCCAAAAATATACTTTATAAAATTTATAGCGTAATAAAAACTAACCTTTAAATATAATTCTAATAAGAAAATGTGGTTGCAGCCAATCGGTGCAGCGCAACTCAATAGCAAAAAAGTATTTACTAAGTCACTTATACCTCATACAAATAATAACGAACCATATGAAGTGCAAAATATGTTAGTTTGGGTATTGAAGGGACTACAATCCGGTGAAAGATTTTCTAAATTTATTTAAATCTGGGTGTGGGAGGGGTTGTTCACTTTGCCCCAGGCAGCACAAGATGCGTCTCAAAATAAAGGAATGAATTGGATAAATAATTAACCTTCTTGAGTACATACATATCGGAAGTAAGGATGTGTACAGTTTTACGTGGATGACCATATATTCAATTCTTAGGTATTACATTTGTGAGAACAGAGAAGATGCATTTTCTTTTTACAAATATGTGTATGTTCTTTTTGCTCAAAGCAGCACAAGATAAGTCTCAAAATAAAAGAATGAATTTTAAAATTAATTAAATTTCTTGGGTAAATACCTTTCGGAGGTAGGAAATAATATGTGTAAATTCTTAAGTGAATGACAACAAAGTTAACTCCTATGGTTTTACATTTGTGATAAATAAGATGTTACATTCTCTTTTTACAAATATTGGTATTTTCATTTTGCCCAAGGCAATACAACATACGTCCCAAAATAAAGGAATTAACTTGATTTTTAATTAACCTCCTTGGGGACATACATATCGGAGATTGGAAAAAGGGTGTATACATTTTTACGTGGATGACAATATATTTAAATCCTATGGTATTACATTTGTGAAAAATAGATATTAACTTCTTATTTTACAAATAAATATATGTTTACCAATTAAGAAAATAAATGGCGCTAACAAATCTTGGGTACATTTATGTAGGAATATCCATGAATATCAAAAGCCAATAATTTTACACTTTTGAAAATTAAATTTTGACAAATGAAGATGGGTTAATATTTTCTTTTTTTTTAAATTAAAATATATTTTTGTTTTCCATTTGCAAAAAGGAAAGTGGTGTGTATTTTCATGAGATAAACATTTGTGTTTTAAAGACTGTCAAATCTGATATACGCGTGAAAAACTGTTGCGAGATTCTTCTTTACATAAAAAGAATTCATTGTGTTATGTTTTTCTGATGATGTAAAATTTTTTTAAAAAGGCAAAAATGTGTTTAATTTTTTATAAAGATATCAACATATATCGAATTCCTCTAATACAAAATGTATTTATATCATATATAGAGTTTTTGTAGTAAATTTAAGATTAGGTTTTTTTTTTATTTTTTAGAGAAAAAAGTTGTAATTCAAGTGCACGAAATGGGGTAAATCTAAACTATTTCTTTCGCGTAGTAATTGTCCCTCAACTACTTTAGTGACAAAAGTGATGTAACTGGTGATAATCTAGACTGGGTAATTTAAGGTCATGTTTAGAGGGGGAAAAGTAGTGAAAAGAGGGTAAGGATACGCCTATTATCTATAGCAGATAAACACTTCTCAAAACGTAATGATGATAGAAACGTAAATATCATTCCATTTTAAAAGCTATGAATTGTGATCAGTTTTTGCAATAGCCGTTAGAAATGATCGCAAACTGACCACCATTGTTATCCCGAGAACTTCGGGTCATTATCTCTAGTTATTTAATATTTTAAGTAATTATGATAAGTAATTTCTTCGAATTACTTTGTTATTTACGACAATTTTATTTTCTTAGTCTGATCTTTTTACAGATGTTCTTTCATAAAGTGAAGGTTTTCTTTAATTTTATTATTTATTACTTTAGTTGACCCTGCAGCCAACGACTCACCAGAAGCAACATGTGGCTCAAACCACACGAAACTGTTACTGCTGGTTGATTTACGCCACGACACTAATATGGCAGTCACTCGATTGAAGAACATTGCCGCATACTTCTTGAAGAAGGTGAATGACGACCTCATAAAAATCATGGACGTCTGTCTGGAGGATCCGTTTCTAAATAAAACATTGTTCAATCTGACCAACGTGAATTCATCGAAGCAGATCATGTCTGTGATCGATAGTTCCTCGAGATAAATGTCGGCATTGACGACTCTGATGTATTGTTAGAAGGAAAAACGCAATCATCCATGGCCTTTGAATATTCAGTCAGAATGATTGCTAACGAAATATCTGACCAGAAGGAACATGTTTTTGTTATTCTGTCAAGCTATTAGGAGAAATGTGAAGATCATTTTCCAATAGATTTTAAGTTTTTCAGGAAAAGCAATAGTTTAGAAATAGTCACCTTGTTGGGGGTACCTCCCAAAACAGACCCAACAAAATGTAAACTGAAAACTACGATTGCTATTACAAAGAAATGGGACACGATTTGGTATTCATCGACTCCAAAGATGATTTCGACGTGTACAACCCAGTAACTCTTGACCTCTGGAGAGTCTGCCCCGACGACTGGATACACAATCCATGGTCAGGAAACTGGATATCTTGTTAATAAGATTTAAATAGGAATTAATGTCACAATTTTTCCGTTAAAAGGTGTTTATGTGTAAAAGTAAATTTCACAATTTTAAATAAATTGCTGTTTAAGGCATGTCACTGATTAAATTTCAATCACCCCCTCCCATATTTTTTTTAGAGAGTAGCTATTTAATAAATAGACGTTTATCGAATAACGACTTCGTAATATAATCTCCGAAACATTTATACGATTTCAAGTCATTTATATGACAAAGGCAAAACGTGATTTCGAAACTAATAAAACAGATTGCTCACATTAAATCATGTTCCGATTAGCCGTTTAGCTTAATATAGTCTCCGAAAATAATGATTTACTTTGATTAAGAACTCGTTTTCTCTCGATCTCGTTCTGTATCGATCTCGTTCGGTGTCGATCTCGTTTGTCTCGATCACGTTCTGTCATCCAATGTTTTCTGACGCCACAGATTTACATGGCGACCACGACAACTGAAAATATTTATTTTTTAAATATTTTGTTTTCAGTACGTATTTAAACATCAACATGATATAACAAATTAAAATTGGACCAATCGAACGGAGGGCAATAAATCTGAAATATGTTTTTAAACGCACACCACATGCAGGGTTCGTTGTTTGAACGTCCAAAATCACTAGATTACAAGAGCTACTTTTAAAAAGTGTCAATGCCTTACTTTTTGTTAGAGAGTAGACATATTTCAAAGAGAAGTTGATCAAATTAGCGACTTCTAAATTATAATCTTCAAGCCATTTATTTACGCTTTCAATTCATATTATGACAAAGTAAAAAGGTTGTCCGAGATGGGCTTTCTCGGAGCTAATACAACTAATTGCTGACATCAAATCATGATTCTAGCAATTGTTTAACTTAATGTAGTCTCCGAAACACATTTCATGAATGTTTTTAATTTGAGTAAGGTCTCGTTCTTTGTTCGATCTCGTCATTTAACTTTTTCGGTTACAATGAACATACATAAAACAAAAACAATATGTAAGAGCAGCTTTTTTTTTGTTGTAATTTAGTGGTTTTTTTAACTTTTTTTTTTTTTTACAAAATGTGAATAATCTGAACTAATTTGTAACCTTGGACACAGCCGCTGAAGTCTGCAAACATGACATTCACCCCTTTACTTCTTAATTGGATTTTTTGCGTTAAAAGAAAAATTTTTTCATTTTTTTTTTTTTAAAGTTATTTTATCTTCGACTGGAAGCTGCCAAAGAAAAATATAAATATGAATTTTCTTACAATCATTTTTGGTGGAAATGTTTTCATGCGATTTGTAGGACTGTCGAAAAAAAAATCAAGAAACTTTGTAATAACTAAATTCATGTCAAGATACCAACTTATTGAATTTAGCAAACCTCAGAATGCCCCTCCCACCCCCTCCCAGTAAAAAAACGTTTCCTGTGGATCGACCACAAAGATAGCACAACTGATTTGAACAAATAGATTTATAGTTTTATAACTTAAATTGAATTTAAAATAATAAATAAACCTCTTAATTTTAAAACTAATTTTGGTTTTATTGATTAAATATAAAACACACGTAAGACGTGAGGAGGACCTGCCTACAAACAGAAGGAAAAGACAGGATAATGAGCGAAATTATTGATATCAATCAAACACAAAAAGTAACCAAAAAATTTTTAATGGTTTACGTGCCAACATAAAGGTTTCATTTGAATCACCGGTAAACCAAATCTGAGATGGATTGATGGATTAATGGCTTGACGATGGACAGGCGGATTTACATTAGGGATTTGGGGGGGGGGGGCGGGGGCTGGTGTTTGCGAGTGTAAGCGAAAATTCATTGATCGGTCTGTGTGGAAGGATGTGGCGCGTCATGCCAGAGACCGACACTGCAACCAGGAGCACAGAAAATTATTTTCTATTTTTTAAATACTTTTTTCAGTGCGGTAATTAAAATGAATTCTAACCTCGCACCGACATGGTATACTAAACTATCGTTGTCTTGACGAGCATTTGGCCATACATCCAAACTATGATATATTTTTTTTATAAACCAACACAACTGGCAGGGTTGGCTATTTGAATTTCCGACGTCACTAGATGACATAGACCTAGTTCACACCATCATAAGCCCCCACATCCTTTTCTGTCAAAATGAACTACATTTCTCAGACACATTATGCATTACGTGATTAAGTACGCGACGATATATATAAATACTATTTAAACAATTAATCACGGAATACGAGCTAGTCCAGTAGTTCTCTGACAGAAATATTTTCTATAAGACACCAAGCGCTATAATAATCATTTGGTGTTGCAAGTTAAAAAGTTAGACTTTGTATTAAAAAGCTTTAAAACGAATGCCAAATTTAACATAGCAACCCGTAGCTTTGTACACAAGGGACACCATCGACAGGATGGCTTCTTTAGCGTTCTTATGGTTAAAACCAAAATAGTAGGCACGTTACATTTAACACATTTTTTAAAATAAATATTTAGCCTAAAGTGGTGTGGCGTTTGTTTTTTTAAAGGCTCCGTTCAAAAATATCTTCTGTCGTAATGTTGGTGTTGATAATTTAAGTTTAGGGGAAAATAGTTAAAAATTCGAAATTTTTTACGCAATGATCTCTTAAGAAAAAAAAAAAACAACTAGAAAAAGTAAATTTGTAAACAGAATTTTTTTTAAAAAGTTTATTTATAACGAATATCAAACAGAATTAACTATAGTTATCAGATTTATAGAAAGCAAATTTTAATTAGCTTTATTTAAATTTAGTTAAGACATGTTTTGACAATTAACATTTCCCTATCTCTCTGTATATATATATGTATGTGTGTGTGTGTGTGTGTGTTTGTGTGTGTGTGTGTGTAGATATGAGAACATATTTCTTATTTAGGGGGAATTTCTCTTTTTTTTTGTCCACAGTATGGAAGATTAAATTTAATCTCCCGACTTGTGACGTATGACGCAGAACGTAAAATACCCAGTTAAAATAGATTTGTGTGTGTCCAATTTAGATACATTTGAAAACAATTGTGAGATAAAATCTTGCCTTTGAGTCGCAGCGAACGTGAACCGTTATCTATCTATATATATATATATATAAATATATCAATCTATATATATGGAATTTCTTTTTAGAATTGTTTATTTTTACTGTTTTTAAAGTCATTATAATGTGTCATATGAATAAAATATTAGTATTCTCTGAAAGTTCCTGATTTGACGTCACTGTCAAGGGTATGAGAATCACTGATGTTAATATGTAGATTATTGTTTTCATGTTTGATAGGGAAAAGATGTTTAGTTAGAGATTTTACGTGTAGCTGTATCGTTGGTATGAGAGTGTTGTGACGTAATTGTGTAACGGGGTATGACGCGTTCGTTTTTGTCGATGTTGTGATGGAAGATTGATGGCGGATATACTGGAAGAACTGTTTGGATTTGTGTATTGAGTAGTGTTTGGTTGGAGTGATTTGATTATCAATTCTGAAATTATACATCAACCATAGTTAATGGAGTAGTGTTAAATAAACTCCTATCTAATTACAAGTCTGTTAACGTTGGTTGTGTTATTAACTGTTGATATTAGCTATACTGTTCGTGAGATCAGGTGAGAGACTTGGTCAGATAAGTGTGGAGTGGATAATCACAACACAACAGATTCAACGGTTCGACAGTTCACATTTTTTTAAACGATGAAATCAAAATTTAAAAAAAAAAAAAAGAAAATTTTAAACTGTTTCTTGATTCTCAATACATAAACCAAAAAATATCAAAGAATCAAGTCGATTGATACAAACATATCAAGTAAACGAATTATCACGTGGGAAAGGTGGATGTGAATCAAACATGATCATAAGAATCCTTTCATCTCCGTGAGTTTAAAACCAACACATCCCTCAACACATTATGTCTGTACTACAACGAAAACCGAACGGCATCTAGGAAAAAATGGCTGCCGAGAGTCACGTTGTTAACGGTCTTGGTCGCGAGATTGTAACTCGGTTTGAGGTTACAAGATGGCGATTGACAACTGGGCAATTTGTTTAACATTTATTACTTATTTTAAAGACTTTTTAATTTTTGAAATTATATGTACATATTTTAGAAAAATAATTCTAAGGTATTCCCTAATTGAAAAGAAATTCCAATGCTAAGATTATCATGGGTAAGGGAAAACTAGTATGTTATGCCTGTCATGGCTGATGAAGTTTAACACGCCTTTATCACAATATGGCATAGCACGGCCATTTTGGCGTGGTCATCTATTTTCCGAATCAGTCAAAAATATCTAAGAACGGTTGCCTGATACCATGAAATAATAACCTATCATCACAAACTAAATACATTGGCGGGCTGCGAGGAGCTCTTATAAAAAAATAGAGAGATCAGATTATGTTTTTACTGATCATTGTAAAAGGCAAATCAACAAAAGAAATGTATCCAATAAATTATTTATAAAAATGCCCCCTCACTCACAAAATTTTTACTGACCCCTGTTCTAGAACAATACATTACACGTAAAAAAAAGTCTAACGACAAATCAAGATACTCTGCCATTGAGATAGAATATATATATATATTTGGTGGGGTGGGTGAATATACATTGCTGTTCTTTATTTCATAAATGTATTTTATTTTAATGTCATGATTATGTCTCTTTTGATAAAAATTTCATGTACAGCGTGGTGAGCCCAGCCCTAGGCTGGGGTACCGCGCTATATAAGACGTCTTATTATTATTATTATTATATATAATTTTATTATAAACATTTATTTTAATAACTAAAAATACACGAAATAAATATAACGATTTTTATATAATAAGCGAGTTTGGTGTATTTATATATTAAAAAAACAACTCGAGGATGAAATTTATGACTTTAGTTTTGATGTCCCTAAGATCAACAGTGACCTAAGATTATCATCGGACAATTGTGTTCTCAAATTGTTCTTCACGTATTTCCTTCTTGAAAATGTTTGTTTACACAGGTATGTTGTTCTAAAGATTGAAAGGTATCTTGCTGCAAAATGTTTGACATCAGGAAAGTATTCCTTGGGCAAACAAAAAAACAACACCAGTCCTTCTTTGATCTTGTCCCTAAGGAGATTATTTGCTTGCTATTCAATGACCTCCAGCTGCAGTTCATCTAGCAACTGGCCACATCTGTTCCAAATGGGTTTTGAAAGAGTCTCACTTCTTCTGCCTTTGACTTCAAATGATAAAACTGCTGCTGAAAACGCAGATAGAGGTCTGTAATGATTTCGCATGCAAATGAAGTGGGGAAACTCCGCTGTTCATTCAGCCATTAAAAGATAATGATGAAGGCCTTGCACCGCTGAAAGTGCGTCAAGTTGTTAGCCTGTATTTGTTTCAAAAACAAGACGAGTTCCGATCTGAAGGCCTTTAGGTGGGTGTATAGATCAGAAACTAGATTTTCCTCTCCTTATAGTTTTAGTTTCTAAAAATTTAACTGTCTCGTTATGTCTCCAGCAAAGGCCAATTTCCACACACACTTGACATCAGAAAGTAATGACTGTGGCGTGCCTTTACTTTCCAGTGTGTCAATTATTTCCTTTCTTAATTTAAATGCGTTACTCAAAAATTTCTCACAACTTAGCCATCCTACTGTTTTTGTAATAGGGTAAATCTTGATATTCTCTGTCTGTATTTTCATTTATGTCTCTGAACTGTCTATGGTTAAGCCCATTTCACCTTATTAAATTAAATATCTTCACCACAGGATTCAGGACACTGATAATAACCACATATTTTGCACACAAAGCTTGCTGTGAATGAAACAGGGCAATGTGGTGATCGGTAGGACAACATAACGCACCACTGCGCGCCTCTATTTTAAATCGGTGAAATCATAACGTCTACGAAAGCTGATCTTGGAAGGATACACTTAAATGTCCGTAACTTCTTCGAACACAAAAATGTGCCCATGGGCTGGACAAGAGGACCCCGTGAGACCCTGATCGAGAACAATACATTAGCATTAAAAAGTCTGACGTCAAATCAAGATACTCCGCCATTGAGATAGAAATGATTGCTTCCTTATGGACGTCGAACTAATTAGAAAAAAATATTGGGTAAAACAGTTTTCAAAAACAATTAAAGCTGAATGTCACAAAAAAACTTGTAAAATCAGGATTATTACATTTACTTTTTAATTGTGTGCTATTTAAGCCTTATTTTTTTATTTTCAAAACGACACTCATATATATACGAATGAGCTACAGTGACATAACGCCAAAGAGCCTATACGATTTAAGTACGTTCGGATTCCTAAAAACAATCATAGTTATGTTCTATTATTTTACCGAAATCGAATAAATTTACATGCGCAAAAAATGTTTTAAATCCGCTTTTATTGTATTAAATGTTAAAGTTGTATTATTATAAATTACAAATACTTATAAAGTATCAACTAAGGAAATATTTTAAGCATTTTATATGTGTTTGAAAGTTATGAAATAAATAAATAAAAAAAAAATTCAAGATAAAAAAATTACACCGTAATCACATTATTTATCGGGAGCCCCCAAGATTCAATCGTTTTAGTGTGTCTTTTAGTGCGTTGTTAATATTGCGAAATAAAATTAAAATTAATTTGTTTTATATAATCACGCCAATGACGTCATAGCGCGAAAAGACTATTTCGCCAAAACTCTTAGGTTTCTTAAAATTTAAAAACCGTGCGTGACAAGAATGAAAAGATATTTTGCCTTCTTAAACGTAAAATAAACAAGTGAAATTGATCGCTTTTTAAATTGTTAATAAAACACACACACACACATTTTTGCTTTATATATATATTTTTACATTTAAAAAGATTTGCCTTTTTTTTTTTTCCCAAAAATATACTTTTATTAAATTTATAACGTATTAAGAACTAACCTTTAAATATAATTCTAATCAGAAAATACGGTTTAAGCCAATCGGTGCAGCGCAACTCGTTAGCTAAATAGCATTTACTACGCCAATTCTACCTCATACAAATAAGAACGAACCATATGAAGTGCAAAGTATGTTAGTTTGGGTATGGAAGGGACCTCAATCCGGTGGAAGATTTTCTCTATTTATTTAAATCTGGGTTGGGGGGGGTGGGTTGGTCATTTTGCCACAGGGCAGCACACGGTACGTCTCAAAATAAAGGAATGATTTTGATAAATAATTAACCTTCTTTGGGTACATTCATATCGGAGGTAAGTAATAGGATGTGTTCAGTTTTACGTGGATGACAATATATTTAAGTCTTATTGTATTACATTTGTGAAAAAAGAGACGTTGCATTCTCTTTTTACAAATATGTGTATGTTCTTTTTGCTCAAAGTAATACAACATACGTCCCAAAATAAAGGAATTAATTTGATTAATAATTAACCTTCTTGGGTACATACATATCGGAGATAGGAAAAAGATGTGTACATTTTTACGTAGATGACAATATATTTAAATCCTATGGTATTACATTTGTGAAAAAAAGAGACGTGGCATTCTCTTTTGACCAATATGTGTATGTTCTTTTTGCTCAAACTAGCACAAGATAAGTCTCAACATAAAGGGACGCATTTGATCAATCATTAATATTCTTGGGTAAATACATGTTGGTGGTAGGAAATAAGACGTGTAAATTAGTACGTGGATGACAACAGAGTTAACTCATATGTTTTTACCTTTGTGCAAAAATAAGATGTTACATTCCCTTTTTACAAATTTGGTATTTTCATTTTGCCCAAGGCAATACAACATACGTCCCAAAATAAAGGAATTAATTTGATTAATAATTAACCTTCTTGGGTACATACATGTCGGAGGTAGGAAATAAAATGTGTAAATTATTACGTGGATGACAACAGAGTTAACTCCTATGGTTTTACCTTTGTGAAAAAATAAGATGTTACATTCCCTTTTTACAAATTTTGTTTTTTTCATTTTGCCCAAGGCAATACAACATACGTCCCAAAATAAAGGAATTAATTTGATTAATAATTAACCTTCTTGGGTACATACACATCGGAGATAGGAAAAAGAAGTGTACATTTTTTACGTAGATGAAAATATATTTAAATCCTATGGTATTACATTTGTGAAAAAAAGAGATGTTAAATTCTCCATTTTACAATTAAATATATGTTTACCAATTAAGAAGATCAATGGCGTTAACAAATCGTGGGTACATTTATATAAGTATATCCATGAATATCAAAACCCAATCATTTTACACTTTTGAAAATTAAATTTTGACACATGAAGATGGGTTGATATTTTCTTTTTTTTTTTTTTTTTATTAAAATAAATTTTTGTTTTTATTTTTCAAAAAAAGAAACCGGTGTGTATTTTTATGAGATTAACAATTTTTTTAAAAAAACTGTCAAAACCTGAATATCAAAACCCAATCATTTTACACTTTTGAAAATTAAATTTTGACACATGAAGATGGGTTGATATTTTCTTTTTTTTTTTTTTTATTAAAATAAATTTTTGTTTTTACTTTTCAAAAAAAGAAACCGGTGTGTATTTTTATGAGATTAACAATTTTTTTAAAAAGACTGTCAAAACCGATATATGCGTGAAAAACAGTTGCGAGATTCTTCTTTAGATAAAAGAATTCTTTGTTTTACGATTTTCTGATAATGTATATTTTTTTAAAAAAGCAAAAATGAAAAATGTAGATAAATTTAAGTAAATTAAAGATTAGTTGTTTTTTTTTATTTTGAGAGATAAAAGTTGTAAGTCAAGGGCACAAACTGAGGTAAATCTAAACTATTTCTCTAGCGTAGTAATTGTCCCTCAATTAACTTCTTTGTTGACAAAAGTGATATAATTAGTGATAATTTAGACTGGGTAATTTAAGGTCATGTTTAAAGGAGGAAAAGTGATTTAGAAGCGTGAAAAGAGGGAAAGAGTAGGGGTATCATTATATAGCAGATAAAGACTTCTTAAACCTTAATGATGTTAGAAACGTAAATATCATTATGAATTTGTGCAATAGCCGTTAGAAATGATCGTAAAGGACCTACCATTATCATCCCGATAACATCGTGTCATTTATTCTAGTTATTTAATATTTTAAGTAATTATGATAAGTAATTTCTTCGAATTACTTTCTTATTTACAACAATTTTATTTTCTTACACTAATCTTTTTACAGATGTTCTTTCATAAAGTTAAGTTTTTTTTATCATTTTATTTATTACTTTAGTTGAACATGCAGCCAACGACTCACCAGAAGCAACATGTGGCTCAAACCACACGAAACTGTTACTGCTGGTTGATTTACGCCACGACACTAATATGGCAGTCACTCGATTGAAGAACATTGCCCCATACTTCTTGAAGAAGGTGAATGACGACCTCATAAAAATTCTGGACGTCTGTCTGGAGGATCCGTTTCTAAATAAAACATTGTTTAATCTGACCAATGTGAATTCATCCAAGGAGATCATGTCTGTGATCGATAACTCCTCGAGATAAATGTCGGCATTGACGACTCTGGTACAATGTTAGAAGGAAAAACGCAATTATCCATGGCCTTTGAATATTCAGCCAGAATGATTGCTAACGAAATATCTGTCCAGAAGGAACATGTTGTTGTTATTCTGTCAAGCTATTAGGAGAAATGTGAAGATCATTTTCCACTAGATTTTAAGTTTTTCGGGAAAAGCAATAGTTTAGAAATAGTCACCTTGTTGGGGGTACCTCCCAAAACAGACCCAAAAAATGTAAACTGAAAACTACGATTGCTATTACAAAGAAAAAGGACTCGATTTGGTATTCATCGACTCCAAAGATGATTTCGACGTGTACAACCCAGTAATTCTTGACCTCTGGAGAGTCTGCCCCGAGGACTGGATACACAATCCATGGTCAGGAAACTGGATATCTTGTTAATAAGATTTAAATAGGAATTAATGTCACAATTTTTCCTTTAAAAGGCGTTTATGTGTAAAAGTAAATGTCACAATTGTATATCATTTGCTGTTTAAGGCATGTCACCAATTAAATTTCAATCCCCCTTCCATATTTTTGTTAGAGAGTAGCTATATTATAAATAAAAGTTTATCAAATAACGACTTCGTAATATAATCTCCGAACCATTTATACGATTTGAAGTCATTATATGACAAAAGCAAAACGCGAACTCGAAACTAACAAAACAAATTGATCACGTTAACTCATGTTTCTAGTAGTCGTTTAGTTTAATATAATCTTCGAAATTAATGATTTACTTTAAGATCTCGGTCTCTCTCGATCTCGCTCTGTCTCGATCTCGTTCGGTCTCGATCTCGTTCTGTCGTCCAATGTTTTCTGATGCCACAGATTTACATGGCGACCACGACAACAGAAAATATTTCATCTTTTAAATATATTTTTCAGTGCCGTATTTAAACATCAACATGATATACCAAATTAAAATTGGACCAATCGAGCTGAGGGCAATAAATCTGAAATATGTTTTTAGACCAACACCACATGCAGGGTTCGCTGTTGGAACGTCCGACGTCACTAGATGATATAGACCTACTTTTAAAAAGTGTCAATGCCCCACTTTTTGTCAGAGAGTAGACATAGTTTAAAGAGAAGTTGATCAAATAACGACTTCTAAGTTATAATCTCCAAGCCATTTATCTACGATTTCAAGTCAAATTAGGACAAATGCAAAAGGTTTTCCGAGGTGTAATTTCTCGAAGCTAATAAAACTAACTGCTGACATCAAATCATGTTTCAAGCAATCGTTTAGCTTAATACAACCTCCGAAACACGTTTCATGAATGTTTTACTTTGATTAAGATCTCGTCCTGACTCGATCTCGTTCCCTCATTCAATGATTTCGTTTAAAATTAACTTACATAAAACAAAACAAAAATATGTAAGACCTGCCCCCCTTTTTGTTAATTTAATATATATATATATATATATATATATATTTATATATGGTTTTTTTTCAAAATGTAAATAATCTGAACTTGTAACCTTGAACGTAGCCGCTGAAGTCTGCAATCAGGACTATCACTACTTTACTATTAAATGTACTTCTATGCCTGAACAGAAAAACTACTGCATTTTTAAAGTTAGTATATCTTTGACTCTAATCAGTCAACGTAAACTGAATGGTTCCTTACACAAATTTTTGGTCGAAAAGTTTTCATTGCGATTTGTAACGTTAACGTTAAGAGATAAAGAAACTTTTTTAATAACTAAATTCATGTTAGGATAATTACTTACTAAAGTGAGGAAGTCTGAGAATGCCCCCTGAAAATCGTTGGTCGTTGGATCGATTACAAAGGTAAAACAACTGATTTCATATATATTTATATTTGTTTTTTGTTTTTTTTTAAAGGAACAATAATTTTTATAACTCAAAGTACACTTAAAATAGTTAATAAATATTTAATTTTAAACCGATTTCGGTTTATTTATCCACACAAATAAACAACACACACACACACAATACTTGAGGAGGACCTGCCTACAAATAAATGAAAATGCAGGATTATTATCGAATTTGATGTTATCAATCAAACACAAGATATGATTAAAATAGAAGTAATGGTTTACGTGCCAACATCAAGTTTTCATTTGAATCACCGGTAAAGCAAGTCTGAGATTAAGTGATGGATTAATGGACTGACGATGGACAGGCGGGTTTACATGAGTGTTGAGGTGGGAGGGGATGTCTGCGAGTGTAAGCGAAACGTCATCGACCGGTCTGTGTGGAAGGATGTGGTGCGTCAAGCCAGAGACCTACATGCCGACCACAAACACGGAAAATTATTTTCTATTTTTTGAAATAATTTTTCCGTGCGGCAATTAAAATGAATTCATAACCTCAAAACAACGTGATGTACCAAACAAACATGGGACCCATCGAGTGGGTTGCAATACATCCAAACTATGGTTTTTGAAACCAACACCACACGCAGGATAAGCTGTTCAAACGTCCGACGTCACTAGATGACCTAGATCTAGTTCACATGAATCTCAAACACACATAATATGTTCTGTCGAAGTGAACTACTTTTCTCTGACACGTCGTACATCCCTTGATTAAAAGGCTATGTACATTTACATACCCTAGTCAAAGAATTAATCACGTAATGCCTGAGAGTCCAGTAGTTCAGGAATGATAATCGTACGAGACACCAAGAGCTATTATAAGCACTTGGTGTTGCTTTTTGAAAAAGGGAGATATTGTATTAAATAGCATTAAAACGAATGCCAAATTTGACGTTACAACACGTAGATTTCATCAAGATGGCTTCTTTAGCATTCTTATGGTTTTAAAACAAAAAAGTAAGCACATTACATTGAACAAAATAAAAAAAATTAAAGTAAAATAATGTATTTTTTTAAAGTCTTCATGCCAAATATCTTCTGTCGTAATGTTGCTGTTGATAATCTAAAAGTTATTGAACATAGTTTAGGGTTTTAATTTTTTAATAATTTTCATTTTTTTAAAAAAAAGACCCTAGAAAAAATAAGGTAATGACAGTTTTTTAAAAATTTATTTAATGTATTAAAAGTATTCAACAGATTTTAACGATAGCTATCAGATTCAAAGAAAGCAAATTTTAAATGGTCTTACTCAAATTTAGTTAAGACACTTTTTTTCAGTTAACATATATATATATATATATATATATATATATATATATATATATATATATATTTTTTTTTCATTTAACATATATATATATATATATATATATATATATATATATATATATATATATATATATATTACGCACTACTGTACATAGGGAGAAATTAGTCTCTTATTTTAAATTTAGGGCTCATCGTAAATATAAAAAAGAAGATACCATATTGGAAATACAGTAGCAAAAATACAACTCTCAAAACAGTGCTAGCTACCATTAATGCGTTTTGTTAAGTTACTAATAAATTTAAAAAATAAAAGAACGATAACTAAATTCATTTATTCAGAGAGTATGGTGTTTCTTGTACCGGTGCACAAGTTGATGAAAATGACAATGTGCCAAAAATAAGGTACAACCATGAATAGGAATTCAAACATATGTCTAACCACAGCTCTACCAAGAATATCACACTCTAAAAATATGTTTAGCCTGTCGTCCGGAAATGTAAAAATATGTCGTTCCAAATTGCTCTGTTAATCGCCTTATATATTTAAAGTATGTTCTAGAGAAATTTACAGGCGTAATACGCATTGTATTAGTGACTCGAACATTCTACAATTTACTACCGTTTTCTACCGCATTCGAGTCAAGAGAACAGGCGATAGATTGGTTTGTGGTAAACAAGATAAAAGGGAATAAGCCACGGCCATACCAACTCTGCTAGAGTTCACAGCAAGGGGGGGGGGGATATGACGTAAACACGTCTTCTACATATATATAGATATATATATAAATAATTATATATATAATATATACATATATGTGTGCATGTGCTTGTGTGTGTGCATATGCATACCTATGCATACATATTTATTCCTTAACGGGGAAAGCCTAATTTTTTAGAAGGGAAAATATTGGTTGTATGTTTGACAAAAAATACGTCCTGTTTATGCAGTCAAAAGAAACAAATCACAAAGACAAAAAAATATTACCATTTTGCTAAAGATCTACCAACTACGGGTTTTTTTTTCTTCTCACGACAATCACTACGTTGCATTATGGCCAGCTCTACGTTGCCTTGTGGCTAGCGTGAATTTGCATGGTGGCCAGCACTACGTAGCATTGTTTCGATCATCGAGTCCAGCATAAATTGAAGAAGGAAACACACAGTTAAGAAAACAATTAACAGACGATCGTCACATTAACCGCAAAGTTATTTTTCTACAAAAAATATCCCAGAAGTGAAAACGTTATTGTATATCTTAAAAAAATATTTATGGAGGATTAAAACTTTAATATCCAGTGTCTGTTTTTATTTGTTGTTTCTTTTATTCCTGTGCCTCATATGATTTTGTAGGGTGTACTGTAAAAGTCAACCTAGATACCCTTTTACCCGTACGAGGATAACCACCTGGGGAAATTATCATAACAATTTCTTTTATTGTTACTCTCTACCGCTATTGGCCTCCAATTGAAAATTTCCCCACGAGCGCCTATCCACCACAATAAGTGGCTACCATCATGATGCTTGTATGAGAGATCTAGCAACTAAACTACCATGACATTACGTCTGCTAAAATGTTACTGCTTTTCGCCAGAGAATGACACGTTTTTTTTTTTCTTTAAAAAAATGAAATCCGCAAGGTTCTGTATTGTTTCGTTAAATAAAAAAAGTTACAAGAGTTAAAATCTGAACGTGTCATTCCAAGCCCATGAATTACACTTCAGTGTGCTAGAGGAGCACGTTGGGATCAAATGATCGAAAAATCAGTCGTAGCTATTGTCAGTGTTGCACCTGGGCGCGCCAAGAAAGATGTTTTATTTTGCATTGATATATCTTATACAGACTTATGCAAATAAATATCCTTACATCGATAGATAATAAAGAAAGAACTGCCCATGGACGGTTCGTCGGGTACCCGGCTGTGTGTGTCGTCGGGTACCCGGACCGGCGTTTATCCAAATTTATCATTCTCTTATCAAAGCGTCCATATTGTTCTGTGAAATGATAATTTTTGTTAACTTAAAGTTATTAGCTGAAGCGATAGGAATTTACATTTTCTGGGTAGGCAAAACAATTTCCATTCATAAAAAGTTTCTTCTTGTACTTGTGTTTGGTTGTTGCATTTGTTTTGAAAAAGAAACATTATTATTTTAATTTTTTTTTCAAGTTTGATAAGTTGGTTAAGTTATTGAAATAATATGTGATATATTTTTTTTTTTAACAGTGGCTCGTCTTTGGTGGACAAGTGTTGCCAGAATTGAAAACACCAGATCTCGGCGCCAGGTGAGAATACCACTATTCAAGAAAGACAGTAGGTTAAACTGATAAAAAGAGGGTAGAACAGTCCACTTAGTGAAGATAAAAATATAAACGAATTCAGTGTTCACACGATCTGAACACCTCGAAAAATGGCTAAATTAATAGTTAGTTATTTCAATTCCGGATCTAGAATGGCATCGAAATAAGAATATTGAAAAAGAGGATGCACAGCCATTAGGAAAAACAAGTCAAAGTTATTGATTCACCAAAATCATTGTTTGACCAATGTGTCGTCAAGAAAGTCACATCGGTAAATAATCAAACCGCCCGTTGACGGTGGCCATCACCATGGTGACCGGTGAACACTTAAATTTACATGTTTGTTGGATACCCCAGCCATGTTTGTTGGATACCCCAGCCATGTTTGTTGGATACCCCAGCCATGTTGGTCGGCGGGTATCCGAGCAGGCTTTGATCCAATTGTATAGGCTCTAAGCATTAGGCCCTTATTGCTATGTGACGTAATCTTTCTCCACTAAAAGTTATCAGCCGAAACGACAAGAATTTCACTGCCTGAGACCGGTAAACATTTTTCCCCTTAACAAATAGTTTAGATTTATAAACTCATTTTTTCTTCTACTACTTTATTTTTTTTTTAATACTGGCATTATTGGATTTTTTTGCTTTTTGGTTAAATTATGGAGTGAAATAATTTACGATAATTTTTTTTTTTTAAATTATGGCTTGTGGAGGGTCGACAAGTGTTAACAGAATTGAAAACATTGCATATCGACTTACATTATAACCCGGTAACATCGGGCCATATATTCTAGTAATTAATAGAGTTTACATCATTAAAGGAAATTTACAATTGTTATTTGAAAGAAACGTATTATTTAACGTATTCCCAAAAGGGACGGAGATGAGAAAGACAATACAATATTTTTATCGAATCTTTTTCTTAAAGAACAAATAGTTTCTTGAACTTCTTGAACATATTTTGTATTGCGAGTGTCCCAACCATATTGCGATACGACACGTGTGATAATTGAACTATGGTAACTGTCATAAGTTAACTGACTTATGGTAACTTACGTATAATAACTGACTTATGTTAACTAACTATGATAACTGACTTGTGATACGGTACGTATGCCAACTGACGTATGACAACTGACTTATGATAACTGAGTTGTGGTAACTGACATGATAACTGAATTGTGGTAACTGACATGATATCTGTCTTATAACTGACTTTTGATAACTGACTTCTGATAACTAACTATCACTAACTATGATAACTGACTTGTGATACGGTACGTATGCCAACTGACGTATGACAACTGACTTATGATAACTGAGTTGTGGTAACTGACATGATAACTGAATTGTGGTAACTGACATGATATCTGTCTTATAACTGACTTTTGATAACTGACTTCTGATAACTAACTATCACTAACTATGATAACTGACTTGTGATACGGTACGTATGCCAACTGACGTATGACAACTGACTTATGATAACTGAGTTGTGGTAACTGACATGATAACTGAATTGTGGTAACTGACATGATATCTGTCTTATAACTGACTTTTGATAACTGACTTCTGATAACTAACTATCACTAACTATGATAACTGACTTGTGATACGGTACGTATGCCAACTGACGTATGACAACTGACTTATGATAACTGAGTTGTGGTAACTGACATGATAACTGAATTGTGGTAACTGACATGATATCTGTCTTATAACTGACTTTTGATAACTGACTTCTGATAACTAACTATCACTAACTATGATAACTGACTTGTGATACGGTACGTATGCCAACTGACGTATGACAACTGACTTATGATAACTGAGTTGTGNGGGGGGGGGGGGGGGAATATACTAATCATAAATATGAAATATACCATTAATGTAACTGTTTCAAGTACTCAAGCAAAGACAAGTAAAAAAGGCAGACTACGACACTGTTTGATGTACAAGTATGAGGGACGTACTTATAAATGTGCGCTTAAAAAAAAGTTGACCTTGAGCGTGTTGGTCAATGCAACGCGTTATCGCCGGCAGCGGAAAGAAATGCGTTGCACGTATCAAAAACTTTTCACAGTTTGAACACGTTTCTTGGTTGCGCATCTTTTGGTGTGGAGAGTATTCGTGTAGCTGTTGCTATGCGCTTTGTACTCGTGGCGTTTTCGGGTATGTGTGATGAAGTTTTGGGGTTGTTATGATTGTATCATTAGTGTAAGGAAGTCACAGTGAAGAAAGCGGAATAACGAAGACATGCTGTTTTTTTTTTTCTTTTGTTTTTTTTTTTAAAAAAAAAAAAAAAAAAGAAAGGACCATATGTAATATTGATCATAGATTTGTTTAATAACTAACTCCTAGGCATCGGAGCCATTGGCCTACTTATATAAGTCAGTAATTTGTAAAGAAACGCCTGGTAATAGAGATGCCTTAAATAGGGGATAAAAGTGTCTGACTCTGCTTTGGTGAGGCCTTCCAACAAGATGAAGTTTAAAAGAATTTCTTTTTTTTTTTTAAATGGACAATCCTTTTTGTTTACAATGAGGACATGTTTATGGCATGTCAATGTGACTCTTTAAATCCATTTTATGTTACGGGAGAAAAAGGCTGGAGATAGCAGAAGGAAGTGCATGACGTGAGTCACTGGCCATGAACCTTGAACTTTTCACCTTCAAGACACTAGAACTAGTCTGAGGAGGGCGAGACTGACAATAGCATTCAATGTGGGTCATTTCGACCTTGGCTGCGACCACGCTTCAGGAAAGCCATTGTTCGGTTGTTAGTGTCTCTCCCTGTTTTGTTTTTTTTTTTTTTTTTTTTTTGGCGTAAGGAACAGGACATTTAAAATTAAAATATGTCTGCATCAAAAACACTTCGGTAAAAAGGAGTCTTTGCAGTGCTGCTGTGTGCAAGGGCCGTCGACGCTCATGTCAAGTTTTGGAGTGGTCCACAACGGAAACATCAACATTTTTTATAATACATCCGATAAAAGAAGGATCGCTTCTTTACGTATTCGGACTTGCCTCTTTATATTGTTTCGCCCACAAGGTTCACAATTTGTACATAGTTCGTGGTTGCGTCTTTTTACACACATTTATTATAAGAATGTAAAATAGTTTTTGTTTAAATGTTCTTCTTAAGTTATATTTTTTTTTTCGAAAGACATCAGAATTCAGATTCAATTGAGATTATTGTGATAATTATAAAACAAATTGGAGTTTATCTAGAAGATTCCATTCTGGTCCTCTCCATTTTTAGCCCATTCATCTAGTCATGCACCTCAAAACACGTATGGACAGAAGCTGCTTAGAAACTGAACTCAAGAAAACTTGTCAGTACGTCAATTACATATTAAATGTGTAAAAAAAGACACACTAACAAAGAATTTTTCTTTTAACAAAGAATTTTTCTTTATTGTACATCATCTTTTATACTGGCGACTATTTTGTCGTGGGGGGAAGGTGGGAGAAGCTCCAGGAATGTCATTTGGGTTGGGCAGGGTGGGGCATTTACCCCCACCCCCACCCCGAATTAGCAGATTTTATTTAATTTGCTTTGCATTGAGGCTCTTCCAGTAATTAAACAACTTAAAAAGCCGACCAAGTTTTGGTTTTGCCCATCTCCCCCTTCTCCCCGGCCTGAAAAATCCCCCTGAAATGACGCCCCCCGGGGATCGCTCCTGACACCCAAAATAGACGAATACAAGTCGTAATTGAAATAAGATTAAACGCCAAAAAATTAAATATTCTTTTAATATATGGTTGAAACATAAACGTATATAAATATATATAATATTGTTTGGTCGAAGATACCATCTTTCGTCTATAATTTCTTTAGCGGGGAGGGTGAAAGCTGGAAAAGCCCTTAACTTAAATGGAAGCATCATACAAACATATTTCACATGGTTTAAATTTTTAAAAAAGTTCATGGATGTTTCAGTGGGATCATTTAACATTCATGTTTATATCGTCTTGTTTTAATTTATTTCCTGTGTATAACTTTTTTTAATTAAAAAAAAACAACATTAAAGCCATAAACTGTGGAAGGAATTAATATTTATTTGGCTCGGATACTAACAATTGGAGGGGGGGGGCAATGTGACTTTATTTCTTATTTTTTCTTCTTTTTTTTTCAATTCGCGTTATTTCTCGTTTACCTCATTGGTTTTCCATTATTTACCTTACTCGTCATGATACATCCGCGTAGAAGAAGGTCAAGCGGGCAGATTAGAAAGTTATTTTTAGCCACAATTTTTTTTTTTTCAGGAATAAGATGTTAAATCTGTAACACATCACTAAAAAGGCCTTTTTTTTTTTTTTTTTTTTTTTTTTTTTTTTTTGTTTTGTTTACACAGAGCATCCGTCATGCGTATTGCTTAGTTGTAATTTTCGGGACTTGAATAAAACGAAGTCATGACGATGTGTCATTCAGATACTTGAAGTTTTCTCATAGTATCATGTGCGTGTGAACAAACCGAGTCAAATACTACATCGCATAAGGATATAAAGTACGAGAGTAAGTTTTCGGGTTCTTCAAGAGAAACCTTAGAAGCACTTAAAGCAAATGGACATTTTTTAATGCCAGATTCTATGACGAACGAAATTAGAATTCACTTAGATAATTATTTTAGTCCGACCTAATTAAAAGAACGTGTCGTAATAAAATATATCCATTTCATATTGTTTGGTTTGGTTATTGTTTGTTATGGTTATTGTTTGGTTTGGTTATTGTTTGTTATGGTTATTGTTTGGTTTGGTTATTGTTTTGTTTGTTTTTGGTGTTTTTTTAAAAACTTTTTTTAATACATTACCAAAGACATCGAATGCGGATTCTGTTGAGAGTCCTGTCCCTGGGATAATACATAACGGAGGCCATTTTTTTTATAAGGCTTCTCAAATTTTGTTATTTTTCCGGTTTAACTCAGCCCCCATGTCGTTGCTAACCCTATTGGTCGTCATGCTGCTTCTACCAGACAAGTCAAGAACTGCTTGCAAAGTGAACCCTAATGGCCAGACGTTTGATGCACGCAGACAACTTTGAAGCCATTTTGACATCGGTGAAACGCATGCACCATTACATACAATCTGATGCATATATGAGTGACGTGGCTGCGGGAGTTTTGAACCCACCAAACAAAAAAAAAAAAAAATAAACGAATACTTGGCATTGTTCCATTAATATGGGACAACTATTTCTTAAAATAACCGCCAACAACACAATAAATACCACTTTGAAAGGAATGATCTGGGCGTTTCTCGACAAATTTTTTTTATCCCAGAAGAAAATGAAAATCTTTACATTTAGAGGACCATTTAGGAACATATTTCTCGAGAGGTAAATGCATTTATTTCGTAGATTTTTTTCTTGCGTGCCACTTTTTAAAATTGTATTATTTTTTCTTTTAAAGCGAATAACCGATTGATCTTGGATTCAATCAGATTTTTTAATTTTAATTTTTTATTTTTTTTGTTTATAGTTATTTTAAACTGGGGTTCAACCAACATTATTATTTTTTTTTTTTTTTTTTTTTGCTTGTAGTTATTTTTAACTCAGATTCCATCAACAATTCTAGGAGATAATGATTTACAATTCACAATTTTTAGGGGAAATGTTTGAGTCTTTAAATTAAAGCGTCACATGTATAAATCTATTTTTAATTTTTATTTTTTATTTTTTTTGTTTATTGTTATTTTAAACTGGGGTTTAACCAACATTATTATTTTTTTTTTTTTTTTTTTGCTTGTAGTTATTTTTAACTCAGATTCCATCAACAATTCTAGGAGAT
Source organism: Lymnaea stagnalis (assembly GCA_964033795.1). NCBI lineage: Eukaryota > Metazoa > Mollusca > Gastropoda > Lymnaeidae > Lymnaea > Lymnaea stagnalis. The sequence goes on along the minus strand of CAXITT010000046.1, from coordinate 550,509 downwards.
AATGATTTACAATTCACAATTTTTAGGGGAAATGTTTGAGTCATTAAATTAAAGCGTCACATGTATAAATCTATTCTTAAATGGGATGTCCATTCCATTCTAAGTGGAGGGTTGAAAGTTTCAATGATCCGGTTTTTCTTATACTGACTCAGTTGTTGTTTTTTTTCTCTCCCTCCAACAGATTTTCAGTAAGTCAGGAAATATTTGTTGAAAGGTATCACATTTTCAAACCACGAGAAATCGTGTCTTTATTTCATTATCTCCACTGACTAAGTATTTCATTAATTAAGCTTGTTCACACAATAATGCCTATAATTTTTTTTTTTTTTTAATTTAAAGGTTAAAGATGATGTGTCCAAAAACAAAAATTTGTTTAAAAAGTGTTCTAATTTCAAATACAGATTACGTGAAAGAAGAGTTTTTCTGAAGTCGAACACTCAAGAAGCACACGTGTTAATTCAGATCACGTGTCAAAAAAGCACACTTGTTAATTCAGCAGTAGTGTTAATTCAGCACAAGTGTTAATTCAGCACAAGTGTTAATTCAGCACTAGTGTTAATTCAGCACAATTGTTAGTTCAGCACAAGTGTTAATTCAGCACTAGTGTAATTCAGCACAAGTGTTAATTCAGCATAAGTGTTAATTCAGCACTAGTGTTAATTCAGCACAATTGTTAATTCAGCACAAGTGTTAATTCAGCACTAGTGTTAATTCAGCACAAGTGTTAATTCAGCATAAGTTTTAATTCAGCACTAGTGTTAATTCAGCACAAGTGTTAATTCAGCACTAGTTTTAATTCAGCACAATTGTTAATTCAGCACAAGTGTTAATTCAGCACTAGTGTTAATTCAGCACAAGTGTTAATTCAGCACAAGTGTTAATTCAGCACAACTGTTAATTCAGCGCAAGTGTTATTTCAGCACAAGTGTTAATTAAGCACAACTGTTAATTCAGCACAAGTGTTAATTAAGCATAAGTTTTAATTCAGCACAAGTGTTAATTAAGCATAAGTTTTAATTCAGCACAAGTGTTAATTAAGCATAAGTTTTAATTCAGCGCAAGTGTTAATTAAGCATAAGTTTTAATTCAGCGCAAGTGTTATTTATTTAAACGCATGTTTTTTTTTGGTTGTTTTTTTGTTTTTGTTTTTTTATTATTATTGTTATTATTTTTAAACAAAGAGGACAGGATTGAGACAGATGAGATTTAAATCTAACATGCGAAGTGAATGAATTGAAAGGTCGATGTAGTGTTATCGGGGATTAGATCAGTTGTAGTATGGACAATGTGTAAACTGAGAACGAAATGATTGACAGTGGAAACATTTGTTGGAAATAAAATATTTAAACGCAAAATCACAACCTTTATTTTGTTTTTCGATTTCAGGGCAAAGTGATACAAAAATGTTGATGATGTAACGAGGGCCAGCGTAGAAAACGTGTGTTATACACTTTGATAGAAAACTTTGTTCTATATTTGTTAGAGAACTTGGTTCTATATTTGATAGAAAAAATTGTTTTATATTAGATAGAAAGCTTTTTTCTATATTTGATAGAAAGCTAACTTTGTTCTATATTTGATGGAAGTCTTTGTTCAATATTTCATTAAAAAAAATTTCAAAGTAAGTAATGTCCAGGCACGATGACGTGCAAGTGATTTCGAAACCAGTATACCTCCAACACTGCAATCATCAACAAACACGAAAGGCCCCACAACGTCCAGCATACCGTCAACACGGCCATCATCAACAAACACCCAAAGCCCGACAACGTCCAGCATACCGTAAGAGCCGATGATAGAAACTTTGAAAGAAGAATCACAGAAGAACAGTAAATTTAGAAACGTTTCGGATATTCATGAAACGTGATTAACCCGTTGTTTGTAATCTTTATTTGATCGTTTATTTTTTGCGACAAGAAATGTTTATCCAGTCAGCTTAACATGATACCGCCCTAAACTATCATAAATGAAGGATTGTGTTCGGTCTATAAATGAATGTGTGTGTGTATGTGTCTGTGTGTGTCTGTGTGTATTTGGTGACGTATTTTTATGCTTATTATGACGTATCAACTATTCTGTTTTGTGACGTACATTTTAGTCGTCGGGTAGTCTTGAAAGGAACTTTGCGGGAAGAAGGTTGTGTTTGATTTCTGTCTGCTAGTGAGCTGCTAGTGAGCTGCTAGTGAGCTGCTAGTGATCTGCGCTTTACGCATGTGTTTACGGAATGAGCAGCCCGTGTATACAATTAGATATTAACGTTTTATTTGTTATGATCAACAACTTGAGTTGATTCACTGCTGGCACGACGCATTACAACGTGTGAAAGAAACTTTAACGAATTAGCCAATCTAGTAATAAAAAGGAGTTGTTGACATGCCTTCCTCGGCAGACGGGACAGATGAAAGAAAATACCACAAGATATTATAGAAACGATTTTTTTTTTTAAACTTAAGCGATCGCAGTTGTTGTTGCCGCAGCTCAACTACCACCAAACGAAAAGTAACACAACGTGAGCCAAGACGGTCATGTATAAAAGAAACATGGCCTGGACAAGAAACTTGAAATTATGTGAAGAAGGATATGTTCGTGTGACTCACATTTTGAAGTTGTAAATGAAGGAGAGAGCTGTTAGAACTGCGTTTAAAGGTTTCAAAACTGTTTTTTTTTTTATTTCTGAACATCAATTTACAGATATTATTATTTTTACTCCCTCCCTATCTCTGAGAGTCATAGAAACCCATAAAAACATTTTGTTTCAGATATTGTATCTGAATAATAGGTTCTGTGGGCATTGGTTAATTGTTCTCTCTCTTTCATTCTCCATTGCGCTCTTCCTCTCTCACTCTTTCTCTCACATTCTTTACGGATTTTTCTTTCTTTTCTTCCTATTCCTTTCTCTATTTTGGTCTCGATTTCTCTCTCTCACTCTCTTCGTCTCTCTCTCTCTCTCTTTCTCGATTTCTCTCTCGAACTATTAGTCATATAAAGTATGTTCATGATGAAACTATTTGCTAAAATATTTGAAAACGAAGAAGCTATTTTCTAATAATCCCCTTCAACTCATTTAATGTTTGCAAACCAGCAAAAGAATCTATTTTATAATTAGAATATTCCGTAATGAAAATAAAGTTTTCATTTAAAAATAGAAAGACCAACATCGACGAAATGGATACATACGTTACACTGTCATTGTAACGTTCAACTTACAACAAGAACGGAGGTGGGGTGGGGGTCACGGAGATAAGGTAATCTCCTTTGCTGACTTGCGTTTGTGTATGACAGAGAGACTGATATTTACAAACAAAGTTGGCGATGCCGAAGAACATTCAGGCAAATCATTTTTAGGATCAGAGTTGATATCTGGTGTTGAAGGTATCAGTCGGCTAGACGCACGTTGATATCTGGTGTTGAAGGTATCAGTCAGCTAGACGCACGTTGATATCTGGTGTTGAAGGTATCAGTTGGCTAGACGCACGTTGATATCTGGTGTTGAAGGTATCAGTCAGCTAGACGCACGTTGATATCTGGTGTTGAAGGTATCAGTCGGCTAGACGCACGTTGATATCTGGTGTTGAAGGTATCAGTCGGCTAGACGCACGTTGATATCTGGTGTTGAAGGTATCAGTCGGCTAGACGCACGTTGATATCTGGTGTTGAAGGTATCAGTCGGCTAGACGCACGTTGATATCTGGTGTTGAAGGTATCAGTCAGCTAGACGCATCGGAGTTGGGGAAAATATGCATTTAGTTAGATACATTGGAGCTGAGGAAATTATTCAATCTGCTACTTACTCACCAGATCTGGGGCACTAATACAATGCATTAGTTGGACACATCCGAGCAGGGGCAATTATGCAGTTTCATTCACGGCTTAAATTCTACGCTATCATTAATTGTTAACGAGATCGATAAATAAATACAATATTTTTTTTTAAAGAAACGATAAAACTCAAGAGGAAACAGCTTAAAAGAAAACGAATTGATGACATAATTCCAAACAGAATAACATTTCAAAGTCAAGAAAAAAACTTTAAAATAATCGATTTAAACTCATTTATTTTTTACTTGACTTAATTAAGGATTGCGTTAAGAAAATGACAATTTGAATTGTCCAATATTTTCATTAGTTTTTCCTCATGCAGTTTAACGGAACACAGTTCAAACGAAGAAATCTGAACCAGATGTAATCTATTACCCGATCATACATTGGCGATTGTGCTTTGGCAGCAGGGGGGACTGACCGTTTTGTTCAACGCAAAAAAAATGTCCAGATGGTAGAGGGAGTTGTTACATTATTAAGGGCAAGAGCGCATGCGCTCTGTTTAGGCACATGCTCTCTGTTTAGGCACATGCTCTCTGTTTAGGCACATGCTCTCTGTTTAAGCACATGCGGTCTGTTTGAAGTCGGAGATAAGAAACAGTCAGTGCCAAAACGATAGATCAGTAAGAGGCAAGTCGTATCAATACAACCCGAACAGTTATTTAGACCGAGCTCAGCAATGAAACTTTGTTTTTTTTTCTAAGATAAAATCATACCAGGAAAACATAGTAACTAAAGTATAGCTAATATTACTTTATGTTATATGCCTTATACACATTGCAGAGGCATTTATATAATTATCCAAATAAGTGCACTATTTGATTGAATCATCATAAAAGTGTCATATTTGATGGAATCATCATAAAAGTGTCACATTTGATTGAATCATCATAAAAGTGTCATATTTGATGGAATCATCACAAAAGTGTCATATTTGATGAAATCATCACAAAAGTGTCATATTTGATGGAATCATCATAAAAGTGTCATATTTGATGGAATCATCATAAAAGTTTCATATTTGATGGAATCATCACAAAAGTGTCATATTTGATGGAATCATCACAAAAGCGTCATATTTGATGGAATCATCATAAAAGTGTCATATTTGATGGATTCATCATAAAAGTGTCATATTTGATGAAATTATCAAGGCCATTCTATCAGTCACTGAAAAAAAAATACCATGATATTGTATTCCAACAGCAAAGTGAAGGATAAAGCTCAAACAACTGAATAAGTTGACGTTGAAATAAGTCATTAAGTTAAAGTTGAAAGAACTGTATAAGTTTACATTGAAACAACTGCATATATTGACTTTGAAACAATAAGTATATATTGAAGCTGAGACAAATAAATCTTTTGACGTTGAAAAACAAATGAATTATGTTACATTGAAACAGCTGTTAAGATCTTGAATTGGTATGTGTAGCTCACATTTTTTTATGAAGTAAATAAGAACATGGCACACCCATGTCATTGTTGTGTGTGTGTTCTGACAGAGTTAGAGCAATTATAATTATGTTTAAAGACGTCAATTTTTTAAAATTTTTTTTTGGAGCGGCATCGTCGAGATTACAAGTTCACCGTCTCTGAGATTCATTAAAAGACTTTGAAACATTTTGTTTTATATAAGTCTTCCCTTTCGATTTCTAAAGGGAAATCTAGTCTATCTTTCCACCTACCTCTACCCATAAATTGAGATTGAGTTATGTTTATTTCAGACCCACTACCTCTTCCAAAGTATTGAAATATTGAAATTATTGTTTAAATTGACTTATCATCAATAGGAACAAAACGTGTGTCATCTGCATGGATATGAAGGTAAGGGGATAGGGGACACCATTGTCTAACTGATCTATCAATTTTAATGTCTTTAGAAAGTGGATTGTTAATTATAACATTATTAATGAGGGACTTGTATAAAATTTTTACCCAATTACAACAATAATCCCTTAGTTTGTTGTATTGTAATATTTTATGTAGGTATTTATGGTCTACCCTATCAAAGGCATTTTCTTGATCTAGTGATAATATGCAAGTTTGTTCATAATGAAATGATATGTTTTGATATGCGAAAACGAAGAAACTATTTTTAAATCATAGGCTTAACTTCATAAATTGTTTACTTGAGAAAGCAAAACATTTTATGATTAAAATGTTGTGTGATGAAAATAAGGTTTTTATTTTTAAAAAATAGAAAGACCGCTAATGATAAAATCGATTTTTTAAGTTTACAATATTTCTTGTAACTTTCAACCTACAACGAGCGAATAAAAGGTAAGTGGTCACGGGCATCAAGTAGTGTCCTTATGCTGACCTCCGTTTGTGTATGACAGAAAGACTGATAGCTGCAGTCAACCTTGGCAACACCCAAGAGCTTTTTTTTTTAGCAAATTGTTAAAATTTGTTTACAGTGAGATTTGATATATGCTGTTAAAGTTTTCAGAAAGTTAGAAAGTCAGAAAGTCAGAAAGTCAGAAAGTTAGAAAGTCAGAAAGTTAGAAAGTCAGAAAGTCAGAAAGTCAGAAAGTCAGAAAGTCAGAAAGTTAGAAAGTCAGAAAGTCAGAAAGTTAGAAAGTCAGAAAGCTAGAAAGTCAGAAAGCTAGAAAGTCAGAAAGTTAGAAAGTTAGAAAGTCAGAAAGTCAGAAAGTCAGAAAGTCAGAAAGTTAGAAAGTCAGAAAGCTAGAAAGTCAGAAAGTTAGAAAGTTAGAAAGTCAGAAAGTCAGAAAGTCAGAAAGTCAGAAAGTTAGAAAGTCAGAAAGCTAGAAAGTCAGAAAGCTAGAAAGTCAGAAAGTTAGAAAGTTAGAAAGTCAGAAAGTCAGAAAGTCAGAAAGTCAGAAAGTTAGAAAGTCAGAAAGCTAGAAAGTCAGAAAGTTAGAAAGTCAGAAAGTTAGAAAGTCAGAAAGTTAGAAAGTCAGAAAGTTAGAAAGTCAGAAAGTTAGAAAGTCAGAAAGTTAGAAAGTTAGAAAGTCAGAAAGATAGAAAGTCAGAAAGCTAGAAAGTCAGAAAGTTAGAAAGTCAGAAAGTTAGAAAGTCAGAAAGTTAGAAAGTTAGAAAGTCAGAAAGATAGAAAGTCAGAAAGCTAGAAAGTCAGAAAGTTAGAAAGTTAGAAAGTCAGAAAGTTAGAAAGTCAGAAAGTTAGAAAGTCAGAAAGTTAGAAAGTCAGAAAGTTAGAAAGTCAGAAAGTTAGAAAGTCAGAAAGTTAGAAAGTCAGAAAGTTAGAAAGTCAGAAAGTTAGAAAATCAGAAAGTTAGAAAGTCAAAAAGTTAGAAAGTCAGAAAGTTAGACACAGCGGAGCGGTGGCAATTTTTTTGGCAATGAATTCGTCAGACTGATCTGTGATGGGGCAAATATACAATCAGTTAGTTAGAAACTTTTGAGCTGGTGCAATCGTTTAGTTTGAAACTTTGGAGCTGGGGCAGTTATAAAATCAGTTAGTTGGACACGTCTAAGATAGTGCAAAAATGCGAATTAGTAAGCTAGAAACAGATTACCTGGAGCAATCATTTATTAGATAACAAGGCACATCAGAGCTTGGGCAGTTAATTAATTTCAGACACGGCTTAAATTCTCCTCGAACATCTTTTGTTAATGAGATCGATGCGAAAATACATTTTTTTTTCAAGCTACAATAAAACTTGAAAGGAAAATGCGTAAAAATTACAAAATCATTGTATTATTACAAACAGAATTATCTCTGCATGTACAAAAAAAACTTCATCAGTTTATAATCAATTTTTTTTAACTTGACCAAATTGAGGATTATCTTAGGAAAATGACAATTTTTAGTTTGATGTGGTTCTTAGATTTTACTCATGCAACTTAATTAACATTTGCAAAATAAAATCTTCTATTCGATAAATCGATAAATTTTTTTGCTTGATCAAATTAAAGGATTGTGTTAAGAAGATGACAGTTTTTAGTTTCACAATGTCGTTGGATTTTACTCTTGCCATTTAACGAGCATTAGCAAAATAAAATCTTCTATTTACGGAACAAAGCTCAAACGAAGAAATCTGAACCAGATGTAATTTTTTAACGGATCATACGTTAGCTATTGTGTTTTGGCAGCAAGATTCGCCTAATTGGTCAACTCAAACAATGGGCAAATGCAAGAAAGAATGTAACATTTTAAGAGCACAACGTATGTTTTCTGTTTAGATGTAAGCTTTTTAAAACAGTCAGTGTCAGAACATTAGATTAATTTTAAACAACCCGATTTAACAACACCCGAACAGTTATTTAGAACAATCTCAGCATACAACTTTTTTTTGTTTTCAAGATAACACAATTTAACGAGGAAAGCCTAAAATCCACAGTAAAGTTAAGATAAGTTTATGTTAAATGTTTTACTCATTATGCAAGCGTTTTGGATATAAGCATCCAAAAGAGTGGAATATTTTATTGAATCAACAGAATAGTGCCCTATTGAGTGGTCATCTTTGATGGAATCATCCTATGTAATTCAGGGCAATTTCTATCAGTCACAAAAACTAACTACAACACATATCCTGATATTGTATTCCAATAGCAGAGTCAAGGATGACCCTAACGCAACTGAATGAGTTGACGTCGAAACAACTGAATAAGTTGACATTCAAACAACTGAAAAAGTTTGATGGTTTCGTCAATGTTATTTTCCGAGGTAAAATATTCACCGTCTCTGAGATTCATGAAAATCCAAGAAAACTTTTTGTTTCAGATGTTGCCTCTGGACAAAATGTTCTGTAAGCATTTGTTAATTTCTCTCTCCGTCTTTCTTTCTCGATTTTTCTCTCTCACTCTCTTCCTCTTCATTTCTGACCCTTGACTCTCCTCCTTTCTCTTTTCTCTCTCTCACTTTCTTCTTTTATATCTGACACTCTCTCTTTTTCATTCTTGATTTCTCTTTCTCTCTCTCTCTCTCTCGCTTTCCCTCTGTCTCTCTCTTCCCATCATGTAAGTAGTTATTTTGAGCACCCAATTTAACAGACACGATGAGTGCAATCCAATTATGTTGAGAGATCTCTGGTTTTCAATGGAAATTTTTTTTCCAGCTGTGACATGAAGCAGACATTTTTTTTTTTTTTTTTTGCAAAAACCTTGTAAGATTTAGGTCATTATTTGTTGACATCGCCATTTTTTTATACCATTTTTTTTCAATTAAATTCATTGCCACTCTCGAGCTGCACGCCATATGAAGTGTCTTCATAATGGAAATAAAAACTTAAATATTTCCAAGCGAAGAAACCGTAGCCAAAAATTGCCTCAAAATTATTAAATGTTTGCCTCGAGCCAATTAAAACACTTCGTAATGAAACTAAGATTTTCATTGACAAATAGAAACAGTCCTCAACCAACTGAATAAGTTGACATTCAAACAGCAGAATAAGGTGACGTTGAAACAGCTTGTTAAGTTGACGTTGAAACAACTGCCTATGTTGACATTCAAACAACAGAATATATTGACGTTGAAACAACTGAATAAGTTGAAGTTTAAACAACTGAATACATTAACATTTACACAACTGAATAAGTTAACATTAAAACAACTGGATAAGATGACATAGAAACAACTGAATAAGTTGACGTTGAAACAACTGAATAAGTTGAAGTTGAAACAACTGAAGAAGTTGACGTTGGAACCACTGTTAAGATCTATAAATAGAATGTGTAGCTCACATTTTGAAGAAGTAAATAAGGGCATGGCACACCCGTGTCATTATTCTGTTTGTTCGGACAGGGTTTAAGCAATTATTATAACTATATTTAAAGATTTCATCAATTTTAATTTCCGAACGTCACTGTCGAGATGTAAATGTTCAGTACCTTCGGGGTTCATGAAGACATTTTGATTCAGATACTGTCTCTGGATAAAATGTTATGTGGGCAATTTGTTAATATCTCTTTGTCTTTCTTCCTCGATTTCTCTCTCTCCCTCTCTTACTCTTTGTGTAAAAAATCTCCTTCAAAATCTTAATTTTCGCTCTCTCTCTCTCACACTCTCTATTTCTTTCTCGATTTCTCTCTCTCTCTCTCTCTCTCAAACTATCTTCCTTCCCCCCCCCCTCTTTCTCTCTCTCTTTCTCTCTTGGGAGCAGTTGTTTCAAACAGCTAAATTCTCGGTTGTGAGCGAATGCAATTTCTATGGCACTCCTGTGACTATTATGTCATTATTTGGTTACATCCCGATATTTACATAACATTTTTTATCACTAATATTCATGCATCTCACTCGAACTGTCAGTCATTTGAAGAATGCTCATAATGGAATTACGAGCTAAAATATTTAAAAAACGACGAAACCATTTCCAAATGATCGCCTTAAATTCATTGAATTTTTGCCTGGAGCAAAACAAAATATTTTTATGATTAAAATAGTTTGTAATGAGCATAAGGTTTTTATTTGCAACTAGAAAGAACGGCCAGAAACATAACAAAAAATAAGTTTTTCAATGTAAATTTCAATTTTCAACATTCAACAAGCAAAGGGAAGGGAAAGGGGACACGGACATGAAGTAGGGACCCATTGATGAAGAGTTAGACACATCGGAACTGAGGCAATTATGCTTTACAACTTAAACACAATTTGAAAAACGGGAATAAAGTGAAGTGAACAGCAAACAGTTCTGAATGACGAAAAAAGTCTAAGAAATGCTCGGTTTTTTATAAAAGTAATTGGAACAATATTACGCCAATGAAGTCTCGGTCATAGGGAAACCCTTCAGGGAAAAGTCAGTTAACATTTCAATTACAGAGCTCAAAACTCCATAAGATAGATTCTGCACTGGGCATGAACAATTCAAGTGTTTCTCTTTCAGGCACCTACTGCCACTTGGTTATCTTAAGTGTGTTTCACTCCTTTAATATTTAGTGGGTTACAGATTTTCAGATTGAAACGATCGTTGATGCACACGCTAAACAGAATTGACATACGAATGACGTTGGAAATGTTTGAGTGTCATTATAAGACGAAATTGGGGAATTGTGATGTCATGAAATTTTAGTTGTATATTTAATGACATATTTCATGAAGATGTAATAATTTATACAAAAATAATTCCCTATCTATTTACAAACCATATCATCACCCCTGTATTGGAGCTCCCCCCCCCCCCGGGTCACCTTCTCCCAAACTATTCCAACTATTTAATTCTGTGTTTTACTTCGCGGCCACCTATTTGGAATCGGCGACTCACCCAGGGTGCCGGGGCGAACACTTTGGGATCCTCTGCCTAAACGTGTACCCCCAAAACCGTAATGCATTTTAACAACAAGGATCAAATAAAATACCAATAATGAATGAATTTAAATTCATTAAAATTGTATTCTTAAAGTCTACGTGTTTACTCACAACGTGGCGTGGCGGAGTTTGTTTGTGATTGCTGCAAAAGTCCCTTTTACCTTCAGCTTCATAACTATGTCTGCAATAGCAGATCATTGCCAATGTATGGAATCACCGCTCATTGACAATGCCTTGGATCACCGCTCCTTGGCCATGTCTGGAATCATCGCTCCTCGAACAAGTCTGGAATCACCGCTCCTTGACCATGTCTGGAATCACCGCTGCTTGACCATTTCTGGAATCACCACTCCTTGACCATGTCTGGAATTACCGCTACTCGGCAAAGTCTGGAATCACCACTCCTCGAAAAAGTCTGGAATCACCGCTCCTCGAACAAGTCTGGAATCACCGCTCCTTGACCATGTCTGAAATCACCGCTGCTTGACCATGTCTGGAATTCCTTGAAAAAGTCTGGAATCACCGCTTCTTGACCATGTCTGGAATTCCTCGAAAAAGTCTGGAATCACTGCTCCTTGACCATGTTTGGAATCACCGCCCCTTGACCATCTGTGCAATCATCACTCCTTGACCATGTGTGTCCTAAGAATTGTATTTCTCTGCTATCATATTTGTCGCCTTTTCATCTCTGACAAACGTGTCTTTAAACAAAGACCTATGTTATACCATACTTCCAACTCAATCTTATAAGAGAATATAATCAATGTTTTATGGCAATACAAATTCTTTCAATGAAATCTCGTTTTTCGTCTATGCCTTTTTTTTTCTTCTTAGTTCTCTATCGACTCAAAGACTTTTAGCTGTATTTATGTACGTCACAAGCGGAAACGATGCAAGACGTCATGCCATTGAGCTTATTCTATTAAGTCACATCTAGAACATGATAGGCCATATGGTGTCTGTGGAGCTAAACTTTTGGGTCTTGGATAGTCCGTAAACGTGGGAGATGCATGTTGCTTATATGTGTTTGTGCCGCTGATGGCGTCACACTCTGAGGTCATAGTTCAGCCGATGGTAAGCCACGCCCCGGTTCGTTCCGTCCGTGCGCCCCACAAGACGCTGCCATCTTCTTTTAAGTACTGTTGTAATGCTGAAATATCTGTTGCCCTTTTTTTTTGTATTTCCTCCTTTTGGAAAAACATTTGGCCTTAAATCCCGGACAGTAACCTCGTCTTAGACGGTTTGAATGACGAGTACCGAACTCAAGCATTAGGACGAAGTTGCATTTATTATACTGTAACTTTTTTGTGTCGGATGATCCTGATAATGTCGCCAGGACATTCATCCCACACGGCTCCTTGCTGGTATCAGATTGTGTTTGATTTATCATGTATTCCATAGACATATTAATGCATGTGTAGTAGTCCCATAGAGTTGGTCATTTAGGTTTGCGAATATCAATTGTTTCCTCTTTGTTATTATAATTCTGTTGTAAATGAAATAACGTTATATTTCAGATGAGCCATGAAATCCACAAACAGTTTGGTACTTGTAGTCAATTTTTTCCCCCCAGAAATTCTTTTATTTGTTGGTTATCTTTAGGTCGTGAAAAAATCACAAAGTTTTTTTTTTTTAACAGCTCGACGTATCCACTGAAATTCTTTCCTGTCGCGCAAACTTTGATTTGTTTGCATTGTTCATTTTAGCATGAAGTTTTCAATAAGCCTTTGCTCCATCCTGACTTTGTATCTATACAAAAATATATATTCGTATACATATATATATACATGTTTAGTTTAAAGTTTTAAAAAGTTGATGGGTGAACAACTAACTGTGATAAAAATAATAATAATTAATTTTAACATTAGAAAAACTAGTTCACAGGTTATAAATTTCTTGAAGATATTTTAATTTAGACAATTAGAATCGGCTAAACAATGGCACTGCGGCAATACAATAATAATAATAATAATAATAATAATAATAATTCATCTCTAATATATATGCTCATTGATATTTTTTTTAGCGTGATTTACAAATATGGACATGGACAACTTACATAAAACTCTCCGTTTTGCGTTTATGTAGCAGAATTGTTCCAAATCACTGCTGCAACCTCGGGTTGAAGGCTAATGTTCTGTTTTTTCCGGCTGATGTGTAAAGGTGTTCAGCATCCATATACAGTACTGACCCCTGGCAGTCGGACTCAGACACTTCATACAATTTAGTTTTAAGCTGTTTGAAGATCAACAATTTGTTCACAAAAACCTTCAACGTTTTAACATAGTCTTTCCTAGTGTTGAATATTCAATAACGATGCAAACATTGTGTAACATTGAGTAGCGTCAAAGGATTTTTTAAAAAAACACAAAAAAACATGTTTTATTTCGATAAGCACAACAAGATTCTTGATTTAGTCCAAACACGTTATAAATAGAAGATTCCACAATCTCGTCGTAACAGCAGAGGTAAGCTCCAACCAACGTTTGAATGATTTGAGTGCAGTGTAACTGCGCTTCAAGCTCTCTATGCCCCGCCCACATGGGCCTCGATCCGACTGCGCCATAGCAACGGCACACAACAACGCCACCTAGGATCCGGACCCATTGAAGAGGTTCTCAGTCAAACGGTGAGCTCGCCCCACTCTCGGATGGCATAGTGAGTCAAATAGGAGCTTCCAACCAACGGAACCTCGACAACGTATACAAACGGGTCAACATTTCATTTTTGGTTTTATTCGCAGACTCACCGTCTCTTAAAGATATCCCACACACAACTTATCCACATCACTTCAGACCCTTCTTCTGATGAGCTTTCAACTCAGCTAACGAGCTATCAACTCAGCTAACAGGCTATCAACTATGCTAACGAGCTATCAACTCAGCTAACAAGCTATCAACTCAGCTAACAGGCTATCAGGCTATCAACTATGCTAACGAGCTATCAACTCAGCTAACAGGCTATCAACTATGCTAACGAGCTGTCAACTCAGCTAACGAGCTGTCAACTCAGCTAACGAGCTGTCAACTCAGCTAACGAGCTATAAACTCAGCCAACGAGGTATCAACTCAGCTAACGAGCTATCAGCTTAATTTTTTTTATAAATATTCTAACTTAGCTGACTAGCTACGTGTCCATCTAGCAAGCCATCAGCCCGGCTAACGAGGCAATCTATTCTTTATGTCTTAGAAATGAGAACATTATTTTCGGCTGATGTTATTTAAATTTGTCTTTTTTTTAAATTTTTTTTATTTAAGGGGGGTTGGGGATGGGAGGAGATAACCTGCGTACATATACTGCATTGGATTTTAAATCACATTACAATTACAGAACCTTCGATGGCAACAACACACTATCGCTAACCAACCAGGATGCGAGCTTTGCTGGTTATTCTTTTTGGTTGTTTTTTTTGTTTGTTTGTTTGTTAGTTCCTTCCACGCAATTTTGAAACCGTTGGGGCCCTTGCTGCAGGAGGTGACAAATAGTGGGTGGGTCGGGGTGTGGGTGGGTCGGGTAACTTTATTTGCATGAGATCACGAGCGAATTTTCTGGGCGTCCAGGTCATAAAAATCAAGGGCGTTTTGGGGGTGGGGAGGGGGGGGTGGGGAGGACCTTAGACACGAGGGTTCTAGGGTTTTGTTTCTATGACTATCGAATGTTCTATCAATACATTTCATTGTTTTTAATCTAAAAGTTTCGTTATTAGAATTAAATGCACGTGAAACTTACAGAACGACACAAGAAGACGATCTGGAATGTTTTCATTTTAAATGCTTTATATTGACTTCGTTGTTTTTTGTTCGTGGCATTTTTTTTCTGGATGGCCGACTGGCAGAATCTTATCAATGCTAATAGACCCACTTACCGTCAACCGTTCGAGCTGAAACCAGGCACCTAAACTCGTTGCCGCCGTCGACACATTCCGACTAATTCTCAACCCCCTACCCCAAAGCCCAACCCCTCCCATAATCCCCCTTTATCAAGGCTATGATGTATGGCATACGTTGATACGAATCTCATAACATAAAAATTCGCGATAACTGCGCTAAATGAAATTCATTTCTTTTTAAATATCGCAAGTGCGTCTGGATTTGTTATATTTTCATTTTGTTTTTTCTGAAAAAAAAAAAGTTAGTGAAATAAATCTGCGTTATAAAAGTGGTTGGGTCGTTGAAATATTAAGATTGATCAGAGACGTGAACATAATGTTCTGTTGCGACACAGGCTCAGAGTTAAGAGGTTGGGGGGGGGGAAGGGGGGCGAGAACAATCTGGGATTCTTATAAGGTGTGTTACTTGAATGCATGTTTACTCCAACTTTCTGACACCCCCCCCCCCCCATTCCCCAAATAAGTTGATATTGAATGTTATAAAGTATTCATACGATAAACGTTGTTATTAGGGGTTTGTTTTGTTATATTTAAAATAAACGTATTGTGACAATACAGGAAACGTGCGAAAATGAAGTATGTCTATCCCGGTTATATGACATGACAGTAATGTATGTATTAAACGTGTTACAGACTGAAATGCTACGAACATTTCTTAAAGTGTGGGAATATGTTTGTTTTTTTTTTCAGTATTTTAATGATTACGAATCTCTACTTTCTGAGACAGCCCCTATGCACGACGTGATCACGTCCTGCACAGACACGTTCTGTCACCTTCTATCAAGTCAGGACACGGGTAAGGGGGAGGGGGGGGGTGAACCAGGTCACGGAGACGGGGTCGAACTGCCCTGACCACCCCCTGGCGGCAGCTTGCGTCCCGGCGAACACCTCACCTTTAAGGGTCGTAAAAACCTCACGCTGTACGCGCATTAACATTTAACGTACAGCACAAGGCTGGCGGGGGGCATGGGTAGAAAGGGGAAAGTGTGGGTCGTTAAGAAATGAAACGTTGTGTGTGTGTGTTCTTGCACACCTGTTTCACAGTCACGATTCTTTCGTTCTTCGTGATTTCATTGGTTTTAAAAAAAATGGCTCAAGCTGAAACAGGTCATATTGTTAAATTCAACAGGTTATAATGATATTTAGTTTTTAGAAAATGCACTTGAATAATTTCTCTCTCTCTCCCTCCCTCCCTCCCCCCCCTCTCTCTCTCCCTCTCTTAAGCACCCGAAGAAAGACTAGAGTCTATCTTAAATTATTTCCGCATCTCTCATTTCCTCTCACACATTTATCCCTCCTTGTTTTCCCCCTTATCGCCAAACCTCTCTCCATTTCCTCTTAACCCCAAACTCCTCCAAATCTTTAATCAACAAACTCACACCCCCCACACAGTCACCCTCCCCTGCAATCTAACATAACCCATGTTCTCTTGAACTCTATATTAAATTCATTTAGATAAGTTCAAACTCTACCATATTCTTTCCTCTCTCCCTACCCTATCCCAGCATTTCTACCTACCCTGTCCCTGCCTCAATCCCTACCCTAGCCCTGTCTACACCTACACCATATCCTTATCTCCCTCCCTACTATATCCTTGCCTCTCTCCCTACCATATCGTTACTCTTTTCTTGTCCCCTACCTACCCGATCCAAGAAATTCATTTAAGCAAATAAAAGTGTTCGTACTCGAAAGATTTTAAACTTTTTTTCACGTTAATTCAATGTAAACAAATCTCTTCGTTTCATTCTGGTGAGACCGGTTGTTTACCTCTTTTCAATGACATTTTAAGGGCTTGCGAATGAGAGTGCGTTACCTTGTTGTGGATTTGAATCTATAATTAACACCGCTGGACAAGAGTAGATTACTCAAACGAGAATTATACTCCGTTTGTAGGGATATAAGCTATCTCACCACAAGACCCACGGGGGAAGTACTCCTAACTCAAGGTGTTTAATGAACCACGGTATTTAAAAGTTTAGGGCCCAGCCTGATTTCATCACATAATGCTCTCTCAAAAACAAAACAAAAAAATCCCCCCAAAAAAAAAAAAAAAAAACACCAATAACAGCATAGATACCATTTCTCAAATGCATTAATAGCATGTTTTAAAAACTCCGTGCATAGCTTTGGAGAGAAAAGCATCAAATGCACATACCCTAAAGATATTCTTCAGTTTGAAATTTAAAAAAAAAACTTTAAAAAAAAAAAAAAAAAAAAATAATAATTTAAAAAATAAAAAAAAAAAAAAAAAATGACAAAATAAAAAAAAACATTTTTTTTTTTTTTTTTTTAAAAAATTAAAAAAAAAAATAAAAAAAAAAAAAAAAACAATAATAATAATTTAAAAAATTAACGGCACACAAGAATGTGTCGAAATTAAAAACATCGAAAAAAAAATAAATAAATAAAATGATTAAGGGGAGGTAACTAATAAAAAACTTTATTTTCTAAAATTTGTAAAAATCCCCTATAATTAATTCCCTTAATATTGTAGACAATTAAAAACATGTTCGCACTAGACCACATTTTTTTTTAAAAAAATCGTATTTTATATTGACTCAGTTATTATGGAGTCAAAAAGCAGTAGGGAGATATCTCACATCACATGTTTTAGCTTTATTAAATTATGTCTTCTTAATTTATATTTTTTCATAAATATATATTTTTTTACATAACTTATAACATTTATTTTCCTAAAACTCTTTTTTTTATTCTTATTTCTTATGATAGACAATCTCTTTTGGCACATCACTTTTACTTCAATGGCTAAGAGTTCTGTTTTTATTGGATTTCTTACCAATATCTCTATTTCATTTTCTCCTTTGTTATTTAACTCACGCTAGTTGTAACGAAACTGTGTGAGAATTGTTCATGATGACACAGTGGTATTGTTAGGAAAAAAAATACTCTTAAAGTATTCAAAGATGCCTCCACACTATTGCCTGCATAAAGAAAGTGTATTAATTGTTTTCTTAGATCTTCTCAATTTTTAACTTTGGGTCCCTTAATTAATTTGCTGTTCAAGCCGCGTGACGGAATTAGTAGGGTATTGAAGCGTGAAAGATAAAGACATGGACAATGAACAGTGAATATTTTGGGCTAAGACCCTTCTTGGGGAGGCAGGCCTAAAAACAGTATTATTTTTTATTTAAATAGATTAAAAATTGATGATTAAAAGAAAAAGAAAATTTAAAAAAAAAACATATATATAACAATCGTTCTGGTGTGCCCTTTTTTCAATGTATGTAGCGAAAAAAAACGAAACAAAATAATAAAACAGCTTATACCAACACAAACATACGGAATGACTATCATTGTTCTTTGCATATACAAGATTTTTCTCTTATATATGTCTCAAATATAGTAGATTTAAATTATTACAATAAGAAAAAAAGTCATACGGAAAATTGATTACATTTTATTTTCTAAAAGATGACATCATATACTTTTTAGTAGAATCGTGTGTTTGATTTAAATAACAGCTAGATATTAAAAGTCTAAATGTGTGACAAAAGTTGTTTGTTTTTTTATTTTTTTATAAATCTCTTGCCATGAAATATTGTCAACGGTTTAATTAAAACAGAAACTCCATAAAAGGGAGATCAGCAAATGAAAGGGTATCCTTAATAAAGCGATGAATTGTCACCCCCGTATAAAGATAGCATTTCCATCCACATGCGTTACAAACTAAGTGCAGCTTTAAAAAGTCGTAAAAAAAAAAAACTTTATGGCAGGCATTAACGTATCCTGAAATGATCACTTTGAACATATCTACTTTATATCTTGCATTGTGACTCTGCTTGCATTCTAATGAGTCACTTTAGAATAATAATTTTTTTTTAAAATTGCAATTGCAATCACAACCCAAATTTGATATTGTCATTCCAACTGAACTTTAGACTATGATTGTTATAGCTGAACATATATTTTAATGGTAGTGCTATTTCAACAGTGGGTCTATTTAAATGGTAGTGCTATTTCAACAGTGGGTCTATTTTAATGGTAGCGCTATTTCAACAGTGGGTCTATTTTAACGGTAGCGCTATTTCAACAGTGGGTCTATTTTAACGGTAGCGCTATTTCAACAGTGGGTCTATTTTAACGGTAGCGCTATTTCAACAGTGGGTCTATTTTAACGGTAGCGCTATTTTAAAGCAGTCTTTTTAAAATTAGTGTCATATTTAAAATGTAGATATATTCGATCATTAGGTTTATTTATAATCACCTTTTTTGTTAATTGAAGCTGAAACAAGTTGAATTTATTTATTTTTTTTACTATGTACGTGAAACAAAGAAAATTTACTGCAGTTTCTTGGTGCGATGAAGATAATTTCCCTGAATCCACCCTTTTGGTGATGTAAAAATAAATAAAATAACACCATTTACATTGCTTCTTTTTGTCGATTAAAGCTCATTAACATATCAATAAAACGAACTTGTCATAAAAGAGCGGTGCACTGGTTTTTTTCTTAATCTAAACAGCAACTACCTCATTAACTATAAATAGATTGAACAGGGCCCCAGTGGTCTTCATTGACAGGAGTTCTAAATTTCATCGGGCCTGATGAATTAATCAAATGTTGTGAAGACAGGTCACCTAGTTGTTTTTTGTTTTTTTATTGCATGTTTCATTGTAGGAAAGTAAAATTCTACATTTCCTCGGATCGACCCTAGCTGCGTGACTTGAAGGGTTACCGGAAATTTGATCGAACGGAAATTCGGTCGAATCTTTTTTTTTTTTAATTTCACACGTTAGAATTTTTCTAAACCGATAAATACAAATGTATTATCTTTAATTTCCTGTTTCTGTCTAATAAGAATAAGTAGAAATTTAAAATACAAATTTGTTTTTTTTCACGTAAAATGTGTATTCACTACACGATTCCTTTATCAAATATCAACATAATAAAAACAATATATTTGCTTTATTATATAATAGTCGTTTAAATACTAAGTAAAATATTAAACATACATATGTAACTATTTACTTGTAAACTAATAGATGGGGTGATGCTATCTACCATCTTTTTCAGTTAATGTATGTTGGCTTGTGTTGCTTATGGTTGAAACGGGATGAAAGACTTTGACTTGGTATGCTCGTATGTAGATTTATAGTGTTGCGTCTGTTTAAAATGTGGTAAATTTTAAATTATTTTTATTTCTCTTCTTAATGTGGTTGACTTTGTACCGTGCTTCGAGCTTTTGGGGATGACGGGTGTTTTTCAAATAAACTTTATTATTATTATTATTATTATTATATGTCCATACGTATAGATTTCAAATTTATATATATATATATATCTTCTTTCCACCAATCTTAAGACATCCATGTTTTGTTCTGGGAGAATTGGGAATATGTTGACGGCTTTTCTTATCAATTGTAAAATTCAGGTGGAAAGTGTTATCGGAATCCAAGGTAAAAAAAATAAAACAGTTCGCATTTTTTTTAAAATTCTTAAATAACACAATCATCGTCCGTCAATAGGGTCATTAAAGTCTCTGGTCTGTTTCACTTTATCATTCTACTCGTTACGATATTTGCACTTTCTCCTCTACGTATGTACACCCCCCTCTGATGTAAGTCGTATTCACATCAACTATAGACTTGAATGATACATAATTTTAAAAAAAAAATAAAAGTCAAACTATGTTTATTAAATTTGGTTTTGTAATTTTTTTTCCCTGGTCTTCTAGTGGCATTATGTACCAAAAAACGGCTTTGTGCCCATACATCTCAGCGTCTAACAGAACATTCGAGCAGCGGGGTGTCTCCGAATTTCCGCCTGAACGCCTCAAAGTCATGGAACTCGTCGTGGAAGTCGTCATAGAAACTGGGTTGTGCGACAGGACGCCCTGGGGCTCCAATGTTTTCTTAATAAATATTTGAACAAAGATATGCTTGAGCTTAAACAAACAAACAAACAAACAAAGAAACAAAGAAGAACTACAAGTACTATTCGGTTAAATGCGTTCTTTAGCAGACAATACGATAAAAAAAATAGAAAAAATAATTATTTGAAATTGAAAAAAAATTAAATTGTTCCCTAATCACAATATGGCATTTTTAGTGTCTGTGTTGCGACAAAGGACTATATATTATCTTGAATTATAGCATTTGGATACCGCATTTCCGCTCACACAATCTTGTGCACACTTTAAAACAACTCAAATATGCTGTTAGGAACGATACAAAAACAACTTTTAATTTTTTTAATAACTATCCTATATCCAAAAAAAAAGATTTTATAATTGTTTTCCCTTTACAATAAACATAATACGCTCCAGAAAGTTACAGTGATCCATTCAAATTAATCTGCCTCGTCCTCTTGATAGTCTCTCAGCTTAACTGACCATTCTAAACATTTATGTTTATTCACACATTTTCTAAAATCGCACTCGCATCTAATATGTTCGCTCAACGATCTCACATTTTTTCACTAACTTTTCCTCCGCGAGCGCACTATTTTTTTTTAGTTCAAGCACATATCTTATCCATCATCCGTCGTGCCATCTGGCTGGCCACAAAATATTACACTTATAGCAGCCACATCAACAACAAAGGAGATCTCTATTTTTTTAATTTTTTTTTAAATTTTCATTTCTCTGTTTCTTGTCGAACTTCTATTTGTCCTGTTCGCTGAAGAAGTAATAAAATTATTCTTTTTTTTTTCTTGTTCGGCTATGTACAATATATAGCTGACCGTCTATACTTTCCATAAAGCTGAGAGCACCAGCGATACACTGCACTGATGTTATCCGCGTCAGCAGCTGAAGTGTCACTATTTGATTTCTCTTTTTAAATAACACATCTTTGAATGTAGCAAGCGTACCATTGCGTTGAGACGTCATGTTCTTTCTTGAAAAAAAACAAACAACAGGCATCAACAGTTGTTATTGTTGATAATCAAGAATTTTTTTTTTAAACCCATCTATTTGCTATTCTTCCTAATTTTTTGCACTTGATTCACCTGTTTACCTCAAAGCATTCTTATCTAAAACAAATATTTCTTACTAAGCAATTAAAATAATCGAATTGGTCGTATTCATTTTCTATAAGAAAGAAATTTCTTTGGAGAGGCTTTCAATCAAGTAGGGCAAAAGAAAGAAGCAATGAAACAGACAAGACGAACTATCGTATTGTTGGCATGTGTCTTGACTTCACAGAGTATCTAAGGGAAAAACGAGTTTCCATTCTGAGATGGCGTAAGTTTTTTTTTTAAGACTTTTTTTCAGGTAAATATATTTTTTGGACGCACATATTTTAAAATTGAGTTTCTAACTAAAGTTCAAATAGTGGAAGAAAATGAATTTTTTAAAAAAGTAGGTAAATTTCTTATGTCTAATATTATAATAATATATATTTAATGTGATAATAAGTGTCTGCGAATTAAAATTGACAAGTTGTTCTTTAATATCTTGGGGTTTAATTCAACGGAGATACATTAAACTTACCCACCTGTTCGCTGCTGTTATGAAACATCTCGGGGGGAGACTGTCTCGCGGCGACTCCCCTTTGTGAAAGGAGGGGAGATCGTGCAGGTTAGGGCCCTAGGGAGTTTAGGAGTTGGGGGTCCATAAGAGCCTCGTCTCGGGTCGCTGACGTCATTCTTTCCGTAACCTTACACTGTGCGTCATTGAGTGGGACACGTCATATCAGGTGTAGACGTTGACATGTCATCCATCATTGTCAGACTTTGTCGTTCCGTTCACCAGGCTCCCAGGTGAATGACAGGACAGTCAACTAGCGGAACACACAAATATTTAATACCATCACATATACAACTTTTGAAGTGACGCTATTGTCTTAGGCCAATGTTGCAATAAATCATACGGACGTACCTTTAAACTAGGGCATTGAGAGGGGAAAAACATACAGTTAACTAAACGAAAAAAAAATTTCGTCTGGTCCACCATCTTGCCCCATCAGTAATTTATTTGTTTTTTTTTTTTTTTACTTCTTTGAAAAAAAGGCAGTAGAAAGAAACGCGAAGTTTTTAATACTAAGGATCTGTACCTTTAAACTAGGGCATTGAGAGGGGAAAAACATACAGTTAACTAAACGAAAAAAAAATTTCGTCTGGTCCACCATCTTGCCCCATCAGTAATTTATTTGTTTTTTTTTTTTACTTCTTTGAAAAAAAGGCAGTAGAAAGAAACGCGAAGTTTTTAATACTAAGGATCGATGTCGAAAGAAGGCGAAACTAAATCTAAGTTGTCTAATACCTTAGATCAATTATGGCGCCCCACGTACAACATCATCAACCAGCCACACCCAGAGATCGTATACTTTATTGGTCTCATTTATTCAACACTTGACCAATTGACCAGCGAGCTCCCCCGTTGACGTCACCAGTGTCAACGTCGTTACAAGGCTGCGGTTTCTCAACCTGTGGGGAGCGACCACTTGGAAGGGGGGGGGTGAGGTTGTCCAGCGACTCTTACACAGCTGTTGCGTAAGACCATCGGAAAAGACATATTTATGAAGTGGCAACGAAAACAACTTTATCGTTGGGGGGGGGGGGGGGGGTCGTCACCAGAACAAGAAGAACTCTATTAAAGGTTCGCGGCATTAGGAAAGTTGGGAACCCTTGATATAAGGTTTATCTCCTGTTCAGATCTTCGAAGCTTCAGTAGGGCGGATATCGCTTTGCCAGCACAGCATTTCAAGGCACCCATACATTTTTCATTGACATGTCGAGAAGCGAGCTCGCCGGGAAAATATAAATGTGCTCTCTAATGGCGGGTCAACTTTTATGTCACGTTTAAAGCAAACATGTTTGAGACAAACATGGACGCAAAAGCGCACAGTGGCGTAACTGGCGTAAATAATGACCCCTAAACACACCCCTCATGAAAAACACAAAAAACCACATACACATATTCTCAACCCATTTCAGTATCGAAGAAGTAGTGATCTAATTCTGATGTTTAAATGACCAACAAATGACCAAGTAGGGCATGCGGGTACCAAAGGGCATCGCGTCTTTTTTTTTTTTTTTTGGAAAAAATTATTAGATCAAAATAATTTGCGTTTTTTAGAGCTAAATAATTTGCGTTTTTTAGAGCTAAATAATTTGCGTTTATAAAATCAAAATAATTTGCGTTTATTAGAGCTAAATAATTACTTTTTTTTTTTTTTTTTTTGGAAAAAATTATTAGATCAAAATAATTTGCGTTTATTAGAGCTAAATAATTTGCGTTTTTTAGAGCTAAATAATTTGCGTTTATAAGATCAAAATAATTTGCGTTTATTAGAGCTAAATAATTACGATGCATCTAACGCAGTCTATATTGGCTTTTTGTGTGTGTGTGTGTGTTAATCTTTACTTCTTTAAAAATTGATTATCCTTCTTGCTTTATCCGCATCTCTTTAGGTCAGTGGTTCTTAACTTGCGGGTCGCGACCTGTTTGGGGGTCGAACGACCCTTACAAAGGGGTCGCCTAAGACCATCGGAAAACAAATATTTATGAAGTAGAAACAAAAATTATTTTATGGTTGGTGGGGGGTGTGGGGGTCACCACATCATGAGGAACCGAATTAAACGGTGGCCGCTTAAAGGAATGTTGAGAACCACTGCTTTAGATGGAGCAAGATGGGACCGTAAAAGCCCCCACCTCTCAAGCATCCACCCCCATCCCCAGAAAAAAAAGTCCTCAGCTCTTACCAGGCTACTGAATATGCCATTCAAATTTTCACTTGGCTTCTACTCTGTTAAAGCCATATATATTCTTACACTAGATGGGGCAGGCCAGATGAATGTAGCAATGGACCCGAGAAGACAGACCACCGTGGTGCTGGCATTCCTGTTAACTTTTCAAAGTAGGTTTAGAAACTGTAATACTGGTGCTGGTGTTTTATTTAATAGTTTTAGTTTGTTGTTTTTTTTTAAATTTTAACCAATATTTTTGAGGAACGTGCTTTGAGTGTTTATCCATTAAATACTCGAAGACAATTTTTTGTTGTTTCTAGCATATATTATTCAAAATTAAAACATTGCATAGAAGAAATATTCGTAATATTGTTTTATCTCTTTGAGTTGAGAGTACCGTAGATGTACTTGAATTTTTTTCGTTTTTGGTGGCTCATGTAACTAGATTAATCATACGTCTGGGCTTAGAGTTTTTTCACGGCCGGTTTAATATTCTGTCCCGGTTGAAAATAATTTTTGATCAAAAAAGGTTTAAGCCAAATTGATTTCTTGCTTTCTCAGGTGATTTGTCTCATACAAACTGTTATCATTTGAACTTGGTGGCGAATTAAAAGACATGTTTAATGTGAATAAGCTTAAGTTATGTGTGTAAAGGTGGTTAAGCTCTTGAGCCTTTATTACGCAACGTTCCTTTATGTTTATGTATATTAGAGGCCTCTTTATATCTTAAAGGCCTTTTTGTATGTTAGAAGCATCTTTGTTTATTAGAGACCCATTTGTATAGTAAAGCCTCTTTGTAAATTAGAACCGTTTTGTATAATAGAGGCTTCTTTGTATGTTAGAGGCCTCTTTGTACATCATAAGCCGCTTTGTATATTAGAGGCCTTTTTGTATATTAGAACATCTTGTATATTAGAAACCTCTTAGAGTCGACGAAACCGAAAAAGTTTTTCACCAGCAGAATATGACACCCAGCCGACTTACTGCGAGAATGAAACGGACAATTCCTATGACTAGAGTCTAGACTCTATACTGTTTCCAATTTTGAAAAAAAAAAAAAAAAAACAAGAATCAACAACAAGAAACAGTGAAGTTTGATTTAAGAACGTTGTTTGAAATAAAGAGTATAAAAAAAACCAATATGATGTGACTTTCAAGACCTTGCATTATGTTACCCAAATGGTGTAACTTGGACTTTATGGACCTTGCATTATGTTACCCAAATGGTGTAACTTGGACTTTATGGATCAACTGAAAATATTACCTCTCCGCAAAATAATCATATATTTTAAAATACTGGTATTTATCATTAAAAAGCACAAGTCGGGGCAGCCAACCGTTTGCAACCCCCCTCTCCCCAATAATGTTGATACCATTGTCCATAGATGTCAGGTTCAGCCCTTAAAATTAGAAGAAAATCAATATTTCTTTCTCAAGAGGTCTTTTAATTAACAAAAATTCAATGGATATTCGTTCTGCGTGTTATTTAGTATGTAGCATTATCAGGTTGTTGTATATAGCGCTTTACCCAAGCCTAGGCCTAGGCTCACTGCGCTTCACATAATAAATTAGCAATTACAGAAACGTATTCATTTAAAAACAACAATTGGTGAAAAGCTTGACCTCACCCACCCATGGACAGCACCCACCCATGTACCATCGACCCTTGTCTAGCCATGGACAGCACCCATCAGCATCGAGTGTCGTTTATCAGGCAGAAGGGGGGGGGGTTGGTTGAAAATGATTCGATAGAGAACAGTTTGACGAGATGGGTTTTGATGGCAGCTTTGAAGACTGGGATGGTCGAGATATTGCGAATGTGTAATGGGAGAGAATTCCATCGTTTTGGGGGGCACAGAAAGAGAAATATCGTTCACCATATGTTTTAGTGTGTGTTCTGGGAACAGGAGGAATACGCGAGTCTGCGGAGGTAACATATTCGATTATGAATCCCCTCATAGTTCTCTTGCAATAATATATCACACTAAACTTGGGGCTTCCACATGGGGTTTTGCTTCTTCGTGGCAGACTAGTAGGTAGGTTTCTTCCGAAGCTAAAAAAAACCCTGGGCACTGCATGACTCCCCACGCAACGGGAGGAACGCATTGACATGATTACTAGTTGCCGATAATGGATATGAGGTCTGGGTGGCGGTCAAAACCCTTTCCGATGAGTTTAGCTACACGGCCCTGAGAAAGCCGCTCCTAGGCGACCGTTTCGTCCCCACTTACGTCCCGACCGGACAACTCCATGGACGGTGGGGGGCGGTAACGCAACACCTTTCCTCCGGAGAGAAAGCAACGCTGTTCAGACCGAAGAAGAGTGGATCGCGAACGCTTTAAACTCAGCGTTTTCAGTCGACCGGACGTCCCCCAGCACATGGGGGAGGTTTCCTGGCGTGCTTTCGCATTGTCTGGCGGTGGGGAGAACCGGCGTCGACCCGTGTAGGGGTGTGTCGGGGATGGGTATTAGGAGCTCACACTCGACGACCCACTGACGCCATCTCCAATGTGACGTTTTCAGCTCTATGGCAATACCATGTCATGCTATTTAGTTAATTGGTAATAACATATCATTCTATTGTAGGTCCCATGCAATAACGTATCATCTTAAAGCTCTATGACAATTACAAATAATCTTATTGTATCTCCATGGCAATAACATATCCTCTTATTGTAGTTCTCTGGCAATGGCATACATCCTATTTAATTCTATGTCAATAATATTGTAGTTCTCTGGCAATAACATATCCTCTTGTAGTTCTCTGGAAATAACATATTATCTCCTTGTAGCGAGCTTTCTGGATAAAGCATTTTTAACTTACAGTTCCCTTGGAGAGAAATTAGCCAAAATAAAATATAATATTGTTAGATTTGTAATTATTGGTCGTTACTGTTCTCTGTACAGGTTTGTCTTTTTTAAAATTTCACTTTTTTGTTTCACCCTTTTTACAATATTTCCCCTACCTTGTGCTTACTATTTCCAATGAAAGCTGGAGCATGTGAAACTACTACTTCCATTTCTATTACATTTGTTTAGTACGAGTAAAAATTGTGAACAAATATTTCCAACCATTAAAATATTTATAAATGATATTTATTTTTAAAATTATTAGCCCTAAAATTATGTTTTAAAAAAGCTTGAAACACATATGAGATGATACCACGGGAAAGGAAAACAGGAAACCAAATATTATAATTGTTCGGAGGGAGCCAATTCCAGGGGGAAAAAAATTCGTTTGAAAAAGTTTATTTTTCCTTAAAATTGTATTAGTTAGAAAGTAGTGCAGAAATACCTTAACTAGAAGGGTTCTCCCCTGGGTGCACTGAATCATATAAAAGACCAACCAACACAAATGTGGAAAAAAATAATACTAGATTGTTTAAAACATTGGTCTTTGTGAACCAAGAAAGGTGGTTCCGTTCGACAGTTAGCCCGCTGCGGAGCCGTATCTCTGATTAATTAAAGTGTGTTTAATTACTTTTAGCCCCTCTTTGGAGGGGGTGGTCAAAAAAACCTTTGCCTGAGCCCGGGAGCCCTAACAATATTTTTTTTACGTATATCAAATTAATCCAAACAAATTTTGAAATTTAGCAGATAATAAATATTGTGTTTTAAAATACATTTTTTTAAAATTTGATACATTATGAAAAAAAATATTTTTTTTTTTTAAAATTGGGGGCTTTAACAAACAAATTATTTGCGTATTATTCTATAGTGCAGTGTTGTCAACCTATGGATCGCGACCCCTTTGGGGTTTGAACTACCCTGTCACAGGGGTCGCTTAAGACCATCAGAAAACACATATTTATAAAGTAGCAACAAAAATAATTTTGTGGTTGGGGGGGAGGGGGGTCGCCACAACATGAGGAACCTGTATTGAAGGTTCGAGCTATTAGGAAGGTTGAGAACCACTGCCATAGTCCAAAATTTCGAAGCGTCCTGAAATTTAGTTTAACCTACTTGTGTTGAAATTCATTGTTTCCAATTAAACATCCGTTAAATAGACTTCACACAGAAAAAGGTAACATCCTTTCCAAACGGTATATTTAAATCTAAAGGAATTTGTATAGCTTAATAAAATATGTGGATTCATCCCAAAAAAAAAAGGAATATTAGTAATAAAGATATGATGATTTATGACAAAACAATTGCTTTTCAGTAAATATTAGTAATAAAGATATGATGATTTATGACAAAACAATTGCTTTTCAGTAAATATTAGTAATAAAGATATGATGATTTATGACAAAACAATTGCTTTTCAGTAAATATTAGTAATAAAGATATGATGATTTATGACAAAAAATTGCTTTTCAGTAAATATTAGTAATAAAGATATGATGATTTATGACAAAACAATTGCTTTTCAGTAAATATTAGTAATAAATATATGATGATTTATGACAAAAAAATTGCTTTTTTTTTGGTCTGGCAATTACTTGAATGTTTTACGTTTTCTCTCTTGGTTTCTAAACATGGAGTTGTTGGTTTTTTTTCCCTACACTGCGCTTTTCTGCCATATTGTTGTTTTCACTATTCTTTCTTTTTAATTATAATTATTTAAATTCTCCTGCTTCTTGTTTACCGTGGTCACGTCTGCTGAGTAAGGCATATCGCCTAAACGTCATTTCAATGGACTTGTCATTTCATTCCAAGCCTAAATCATACGGTGTTCCACTATTTCCATCAAAATTTAATTTTTTTCCTAAACATACGCAACTTCACAACAAATCTGCGTTGCTTTTCTCATGAGATGAAGACTCTGTACATGATGTTCTTGTATAAATATCAAATATCACCTTTGCGCGGTTGGCTAAATTAACTGGTATTGTGTTCTTTATGGGTCTTAGTTGAAAATATCAAGATGGGTCCATGGTTCACCTCCTGGATCTCCATGGAAAAACCAAGTCAAACTTCAATGTAATTAAAAGTTGTAAGCTATTCCAAAAAAAAAAGAGAGAGAGAACTTCAATAAAGTCGAACACTTCTCGCTAGAAAAAAAAAAAAAAAAGGATCAAGCACGTTAAACAAAAACTAAAATGGTGTGCAGCTCTTAAATCCTTTAAATGGCGTCTTAAAAAAAAAAAAGAAAAAAAACTTAAAAAAAGTCAAACACTTCCCGCAAAAAAAAAAAAAAAAAAAGGATCAAGCACGTTAAACAAAAACTAAAATGGTGTGCAGCTCTTAAATCCTTTAAATGGCGTCTTTAAAACATGCCTACATGTAGCAAAGCCACAGCAACAGTTGGAATAATTCATTTGCAATAGAAAAAAAAGAGGCCATAAAAAAAAGGATCCGTTTTTCATGTAAGCATTTCCTAGTTAAATATTGAACTGCGCGCCGGACAGTGAATGACTTCATTCTACGAACAACAAAGCATCGATGTGGGATCAGCTTTCAAAAAAACAGCATCGTAGCCTCAGGCACATCCACACCGGTGTCAGATATTTGGCCTATACACGGCAGAGGCGGACCCGCCTCAGGGATGGACTATTTGTTTTTAAAACACCAGTGGCGCTTCCACTGACACGCTATCGGACTGATATTATTCATCACATATTATTAACGTTAAATTTAAAAAAAAACAAAAAATTAATGTCATTTTTTTTAAAGATTATAAATTCTAACGCCATTTTTATATAAATGACCAATGGGCGTCGCTTACCCGATTGATTTGTCCCGTGATGAGAGTAAAAACGAGTAAGACTTCCGGTAGGCTGTATACAACACACTAGTGCTTGACAACAGAAGCCCGTTACACACTACAACTAGTTATTCAAGATGCCTAGGCAATGTTCGGCTTTTGGTTGTTCAAGCAGTCAAGTTAAGGACAGCGGTATAAGCCTGCATAAGTTTCCGCTTAAGGATATAGAAAATTTAAGACAATGGCTTGAAAAAGTGGATCTTCGTTAATTATTCACATGAAATCTTGTTCCAACCGGTTATTACAATATTCATTCGCCGCATCAATATTGAATAAACACGCAAATGACGTCATGGGTATGCCGACATTTCGTCCAATGAAAATTAACAATAAAATAAACAAAGGGGAATGACTCCTGCATCAATATTGAATAAACACGCAAATGACGTCATGGGCACGCACGGACTCAACAACATCCTGCCGATGATAGTATTGATAGTTCCCATCGAATATCGCTCACAAAGTTTTCTTGAAATAACTTTCTTCCTTTAATCATAACTGACGTATATTTATTGTCCCATTTATGTATTTCATTTAAAAAACACATGCATTCCAGAATATTTTGAAAGTTAAAATTTTTAAGTAAAATGACATTGAGGAAGCACTGATGAAGTATCTTTTGTTGCGTGTAGCAGCCTAGTGATGGCTTACTCTCATCACGTGACCAATCAAGGAAGTGACTAAGCGACTCCCATTTCGATATCTAATCTGAAAAATTGTTACCATCCCGTCAACCGGAGCTTTCGTAGGCGGCGCCACTGTATGATAACGTAACGCCTCAAGTCTCCCATTGATTTCTTTATCGAACCGACAAGAGATCGAATGCTGGTATGTCATGAATGCAAATTACGTTTAATGTGTTGCCTTTAAGTTTTATGTATCCCAATTAAAAAAGGAAGCATCGATACACATTCAACAAAATGAGTATCGATTATATCGATCACATAGTTCTATACGTGTCAGAAGGCAATTTCTGTTATTAGGACATGATCTGAAATGAAGCGATGACACTTACTCTGCATACTCTCGTTTTCCTGGCAAGCCTGTGGACTTTTCAAAGTAAGTATTGAAAATTCAATTTTTTTTTTAAATTTTTTTTGGGGGGTATTTTTTGTCTATTTCTTTCTTATTAGCTCTATTGTTTATTTATTTTTAAAAAGAAAAGAAATAAATCCTTTCAAAGTCTAAGAAATAATTTTAGCTCGTGAAAATATGGTAGAGTTGTTGTTTTTTTTTTTTTGGATAAAACATCAGTTAATTACTTGTAAATAGAAGGGCGTTCAAGCTAAGTTATTTTTGGTGTACGTATTTTGAATTAGCTTTGAAAGCGGTACACTTTCAAACATTGATCAAAGGAAGGTTTTCGGTTCACTTTCGTTTGGCGCATGGCTCTTAATTCAAATGTTTGAAATACGTTTTTTGTTTAAATAAAAAAAACAAACATTGGATGTTTGATGCAAACATATTCTGTAAATAAACGGAATAAAGGAGATAGAAACATGAAAATTTCAATGGGAACTAAAATTTTACATAAAAATAATTTTAATGATATAATTTTCTCAATTATACGTATATATGTATATATTATTAAAAATGTTCTTTACTTGTGTAGCTTATTACAACTAATTATAAGTGTGATGGACTGCAGCAAAGCTTTTAAGTAGATTCGTGTAAATGAAACAATTTTTTTTTGTAAATGAAACAACAACATGGGTTAAGCTATAATTAGTAGACAATATAAAAATGTAAACGTTTCGGCTGTTGCCTTCATCAGTACAACAAAACAAAACATGTGTGTATCTTACATATACCTAAAATGAACGAAACAAATCAATGGGAAGAACGACAATATTATGTACTGCTGTCTATAGGGAGAAGTTAATCTCTTATTTTAAGTTTAAGGCTCGTTCTACACAGTGCGAAACAAAAGACAAAAACACATGACAAATATAATAGAAAAAAATAATACGAAACTCAAAACGGGGCTAACTAGTCTAAAATTAATAAGATTTAATTTAAGTTACCAATAAATTACAAAATAAAAAAATATATTTAAAATCATTAACTTACAGAGTACTGTTTTGCTTGTACCTGTACACAGTTAATGTTTATACAATGTGCCCAAAAAGGTACAACGATGAATAGGAATTCACACATATAAGTAAACAAAACTCTAGCAAGAATAAGAGAGTCTAAAAATAACTCCCGCCTGTCGTCCCGTAAAGTAAAAATATCTCGTGATGAAATGCTCTCTCGAAAATATATCGTGTTCCTTTTTTATAGTCTGTCCTCATGATGTATCTAGAACCACCATACGCATTTTTTTCCTTTCCAGTTCTCTCCAAATTAATTCTACATGAATCTGATAGACACAGACTATTAATTTCATTTAGGTCAAGAGACTATTTATAGCTAGCCACACCTCAAATGCGATCTCTAGCTTGCTTGATGTCTGCTAGAGTTCACAGCATGGGGAAATATGCCGTAAACACATAGTCTACAAAACAGACAACAACCTTGAAGAATTCAATTACCGAAAATAGTAAGAGCTCAAAAATAACAGGGTCTCTCAGTTAATAGCATTAGCCAGTGAAAAATCCGTTGTTTTTTCCTCATGAATCTGCGAGAAAGTAATTTGTGAGTGATTAATCTTCCCATTTTAAAATATATATATATATTATTTCTAATCTTTTAAAGTATGAAATTTGATTTATGATATCTTTCTTTTTTTTTAAATTTAAGATACTCTTGGGCATCCATGTTTCTTTTGGGAAGACGCACAATATTTTGATGGCTTCTGTTATCACATGTCAAACATGTCAGGAAACTTTTCGGACGCAGAGGTAAATGAGATTATGTTTAAAAATGTTGCTTTACTCTATGACATTGATTGCTTGAGGATAAAATGGGAGAGGGCGAGCTATACTCTATGACATTGATTGCTTGAGGATAAAATGGGAGAGGGCGAGCTATACTCTATGACATTGATTGCTTGAGGATAAAATGGGAGAGGGCGAGCTATACTCTATGACATTGATAGCTTGAGGATAAAATGGGAGAGGGCGATTAATTTTTTTTTTAAGGCAAGTTGTTTTGTATTCTAAAATTATAATACATTTAATCTATGTCTATTTTTTTAATTGTTTTGGTAATACCAATAGGATTATTTTTTAAAACAGAAACTTCTTTAGAGTGTTTATTAAAATAGGATTTCAAGTGAGTTTTTTTTTTTCTTCTTTAAAATATGTTGTGGTAATTGGTCGGTTGCAGAGGCAAAGAATATTTTTCAACAGTTCTTTTTTTCTTCTTTACTGTATGACAATGCGAGGTCTTTGGCATCACGAGAGTAAAACTTTAGGCAAGTTTTGCTTTTAACAAATATAATAATACATTTATAAATATATATTTTTTAATAGCACTACATTTTCCGACGTGAACTTGTGTCATTAGATTGTAACATGTAGATCCACAGTTGTTTTTTGTTGTTGTTGTTGGTTTTTTTTTGGTTAATGCACCCTCCCCCCTTTCCTAAAGTTTGTCCTGTTTTCCCAGGCCACCTGTGAATCCAAATTCGGTAAACTGGCAAATGCGACAACCACCCAAAAAATATCGTTTTTGTTCAACATGGTGATGATGTCATCAAGAGGCGAGTACGATAGCAATTGGAATATCTTATCGGGCTGGAAGTGTGTGAATGACATTGTCTATGAATATGAATAGTCCATGGCTTTGACTTTCCCTAGAGCATCTGCTCTCTTGCGACACCAACTATTTCAGAAAAACAAAGACACCCAGACGCACCAAACGCAGTTGTGATATTCTTATTAAGCATCTCATTTAGCGCATATGTCCGGAGTTTTATTCCATGAAATCAACGCCACCAAAACTTTTCTTCGATATTTAGAGGGTAAACGATCAATGTATTGATCATTCTGGCTCTTATTTATGTAAAGGAGATTCGCGATGTTTCTGTGCCTGGTATTGAATAGAATATTTCACTGGTTGCACTGGTTTCACTCAGCGAGGACATCAGGAGCTGGGGGCTGGAAGGCAGGAGAAAATAGACTCAAACGTTGCAAGTGTTGTCGCCTCAACTGTCCCCTGTTGCAAGCTTGTTCAGCCCCTGATTTTATTTGGCGGAATGAGCAGTTCATGTCCGGTGTTCTCGCTGTTATGAGCCGAAACTACCTTTCATGGCCTCATCGCTGTCTATGGAGGAGTGGGACGAGTTTATGTTTAATTTTTGAGCCGTGGACCAGCCCATTTTTTTTTAAATCTTGTTCATCATGGAGAGCCTGGATAATCGCCATCGCACCTCCCTGGTGACCAAACCAGTGTTTCCAGCATGCTGCCAACAAATATTTTTATTTTACTTTAGCAGTTTAAATAGTTTACATATTTTTAATAATTGTAAAGCGCTTAGAGCTTTAAGGTAAGTGCTATAAAAAATGCCTAAATAAATAAAATTGAAGTGGTCATGTAGAGTTGTTGAGGACAAACCGTGCTGCCCGTCCCTTGAACGCCGCCAACCAGTCGATGCTCCTCTGGGTTAACTGGTCATGAATTGAAGGTTTATAATCTAAAGCTGGGTGATTTAGTGTGTCAGTGAGCTGTTTTTGTATCTATGGTCTATCTCTTTCTTAATTAAATGGATATGATATACAAATTTGCTAAACTAATTCAATATTAGTTTTAAACGACCCCCCCCCCCAAACCCCTGAGGTGAAAAAACGCATATTTTCGGTTATACTAAAAAAAAATCTGTCCATTCACAGAAATGTGCTGTGTAATTTATGCTGTCACAACTTCATTCAGATAAACCATATCTCCATTGATGTATCATGCAATCAAAATATATTTAAAAATTACTTGATCCAAACATTTGTTGGTGAGGGGCTCACTTAGCCCTCTTTTCCGTCTACAATCGCCAGTTACGTTCTCCAGTTAAATTTTCATTGTAGATTCTAAATTCATTTTTTATTAGAGTTTTCTTGCTGTTTTCGTTTTAGAATTCGATTGGTGGATTGCACGCGTCCTGTATGGGAACAAACTGACGGGGTCATCTCGCAACGCCGCCACACAAACACAAAATATGGACGCTAACAGCTTATGCCAATACATCTCAGCTGCCAACACAAAGATCGAACTACCGAGCGTGAAGAATGACTCATGTGGGGAAACAAAACATTCAATTTGTGAAATATGTAAGCATTTACACCCATGTTTTGGTAGTATATTTGAAATATGTAAGCATTTACTCTCGTGTTTTATACATTACTTGATACAAATGAAAGCAGCCTTCGTGTAGGCAGAAAAGTTACGTTGCGGAATAAAAAACAGTTGGATTATTTTTTTTTATTTTTAAGAGCTGTCGTTGTTGAAATTTCTTTCAAAAGGAATAACCCTTTTTTCTTGTTTGCTATGTGTGTCCCTCAGAAACAATTAATGCGGGCATACCGTATTTCGGTGCTGAAAAGAAAAGCTGCATTTTGTACAAAAAGATATACAATTCTCCCGCTAAAAACCCATCATGCGTTCTATAGACCGAACAGTAAATGGCGGTAGTTGTAGTTCTGGCGTGTGCATTGATCAGCAGCCTGCCAGCTGTACAAAATTTTCAAGGCCTTAAAACTAAAGCAAGTCAAGAATTTAACGATTAAATTTTTTAAAAATATTATACAGGATGAGTCACAGAAAACGGGGATCCACGAATTGTTCGCGATGAGTCATGCTTTCATACTGAAATTGTTATGGTTATCAATGGGTAAACTCTGGGATAAGGTCTATCAAGGAATTGGCGCTCAGTTTTGTTCTCTTTCGCCAGATGTCGGGAATCCCTGTGACAGCTTGGGTACGACCGGCGGGGAAATCTATGATGGATTCTGTTACTATATGAAGCAGAATTCGGAGTCTTGGGTCGATGCGACGGTAAGTACTACAGCTGTGACGGACAGCATACAAACAGCCGACCTCACCACTGTGGCAGCGTCGTCATGTCAAGTGTCGACGAACTGACGCCATGAATCTAAACATAGAGTAATGTTAACCATAGTTGAATCTATGCATAGCCTAATGTTAACCTTATTTGAATTTATACATAGCCTAATGTCAACCGTAGTTGAATCTATACATTGCGTAATGTTAACCGTAGTTGAATCTATACATGGCCTAATTTTTAACCGTATTTGAATCTATACATAGCGTAATGTCAACCGTCGTTGAATCTATACACAGTGTAATTTTAACCGTATGTGAGAGTGTACAGACATCTACAATGTATTTGAGATGAAACATGACCTTTCGATGCTTCTTAAATAGCTGGCATAAGACTGGAAGTCTTGATGAAGGTCGAACGAAACGGTGTGGTGGTGAGAATTAGACATCTTTTCTGTTTGCATGATTTCCGCTCGCTGTGTAGAAAAGTGTCTTCTCTTTTTTTTGTCATTTAGGAAAGTGTCATATGCTTCCAATCGTTTCCTTTTTTTTTTTCTTTTTTTTTTTTTAAA
>CAXITT010000046.1:498156-509248 GCA_964033795.1 Lymnaea stagnalis | reverse complement strand
AAAAAAAAAAAAAAAAAAAAAAAAAAAAAAAAAAAAGAAAAGAAAAGATTAAAAGTTGTATTTCTTGAATTCCTAAACACTTCTCAAAGTTTAATTTTTTTTTAAAAAAACCTCAACAATTAGTTTATATGGCATAAGGCTTTGTTCAGAAAAAAAAGTCGTCCATAGCAGATTTTTTTTTTTTTTACAGGCGTCTGTTAAAATCTATCCCCAATTCCACCAATCCACAATTTGCGTCTGCTATTATGTTCCATGGGCTTGTATAACATGTGTCTGAGATCAAACATGTTTTAAATCATGTATATATATATATATATATCACATTATCATTACTCCAATATTTGTTCATTGTCTCGTTCCAATGATCAGATGTTTTATTTTTAATGGGCTTATATCATAATTCAACGTTGTATTTTCATATTTGTCATGTGAACTGTATGACGTAATTAATTTGGGAGCCCATTTTTCGTTCTTTGATTAGTTCTTTTATGAACTTAAAAGCTCATTATTGCATTTGGTCGTCTTTTTATTATTTTTTTTTAATGGCTCTAGGTGTCCACTCAGACCGTCACTACATCTTAGATCAATAGGTCATAAACGTCACAAGCCTTGGTGTCTCCTAAATTATTATTTTTTTATTTTTTTAAAATAATTTTTATAAAGATTTGCATTAACAACTTTTTTGTTTAATAACTTCTCCCTGTCAGCGCTTTTTTGTTCAAATGAAAACAGACCCGTTCGTGGTCACAGTAGGACAAAGCGGATGTTCAACACAATTACAACTGATGTCAGTACCTGGCAAATCCTCATTTACCGATATGGCAATGTACACAGAAAACAGTACCGGTGTCTGGTACTTTCCGAGTAAGTGAAACACATTGATCAGCGCAGTGAAATTAATACGTAGCCTACACAAATAGAAGTTTTTGAATACAGCTCCTCATCACCCCTTCCCTTTGCCCCCCCACCCCCCGACTTTCTTGGTTTGGGCCTAAAACATTGTCCTAACGATTTCAACATAACCCAAGCTACTTTGGTGCCATATTTTTTAAATCATTCTCGGGGGAAGGCTCTATCGCGCTTTTTCAAACACTCCCCCCCCCTTCAACCCACCCCCCACCCCCACCCCCCCAAAAAAAAATTACGATCACTTTTGTATGATCGATAATAATCCTCAAATATGAATACTTTTTCCTGCCTTACGAGACCTGTTGCCCACAACAATTTGCTTATCAGATCGTTTTAATCCAAAAATCATGTGAACAGTTTTTCCATCTGCTTACGATTCCAAAACAGACTGCATATTTCAAAGTAATTCTAAGACCTTCATGGCACTAATTTTTAAAAAAAATATTTAGACCAATGTCTCTTAACCTGGAGGTGCTCGTGTGGGAGCTCGTGTGGGTGCTCGGGTAGGTGCTCGGGTGGGTGCTCGGGTGGGTGCTCGGGTGGGTGCTCGGGTGGGTGCTCGGGTGGGGGCTCGGGTGGGTGCTCTGGTGGGTGCGCGGGTGGGTGCTCGGGTGGGTGCTCGGGTGGGTGCTCGGGTGGGTGCTCGGTTGGGTGCTCGGGTGGGTGCTCGGGTGGGTGTGGAGAGAGTGGCGGGGGCGGCAGGAAACGGGTGATAACTTCAGGGCTTCGACGACTTTCCATTATGTTTATTACGACAAACTATTTCATAATGGTGAAGACCGGGGGGGGGGGCGGTGGGGGGTGGGGAGAGAGGGGGGGGGGCGGCAGGAAACGGGTGATAACTTCAGGGCTTCGACGCCTTTCCATTATGTTTATTACGACAAACTATTTCATAATGGTGAAGACCGGGGGGGGGGGCGGTCGGCAGTCTACCAATATAAGCGTAACAAAGTGAGCAAGAGTCTTATTACAATCAGCGTGCCGATGACTTATAAGTCCACCACTTTATACGCGGCTTTAGTCATTTAGTAATTTTACAATATTTTGGTCATCCAAGTATCCCCTTGCAAACCATGCACAGTAACATCGCGAACCCCTCTGAAACCTAGGAGCTTGAAAATTGCTGCACGTGCCAACCCTGGCGCGCGCGCCTTCAGTTTCCGACCACTGGTGTGGAATATATAAAATATTGAGAAACCTGCATTAAATTTGCCTAGTCTGCTAAAAGATGGCTTAAGGCTGTTGCGTTCTTTGAACTAAAGGTAGAGACATGATCAATAACGATATCTCTAAAATATTAAGCACATTAAATGAACATGTTAGCATGTGCCTTTATATTAACTTCGTTTATTTGATGAGCTACGCACAAATTGCAGGGCATTCTTCTGCACATTTTTTTTAACATTTCAATTTCTTTACCTCTTGCCTGTAATTCGTAAACAGGATATCGCATTTAAGATACGCCTTAACCATATTTAAGATTATTATAAAGTAAAATGGAAGTTGTGTCACTATTTTTAATATATTTATCACGATTTCTCATCAGGAGATAAATATGACACCTTCGTATATCTCGGTGCCACTGATAAAGAAACAAGTAGACATTTCAAGTGGATTTCCAACAACGACGATGTCACATTCGATGACTGGCTCCCCGGGGAGCCGAGCTCATTAAATGAACAGTATTTGACCTGGAAGGTCAAAAAGGATGTTAATAGTAGTATCGGATTGAACGATATGAAGGGTGTGAATCGTGCATGGCCGTTTTGTTACAAAAGTAATTAAATTTTATATGTGTGGAATTAAATAAGAGAATACACCTTGGAAACAAGATATAGCATCATATAATATTTTTTTTAAATTCCAAGACAAAAAAAAAATACGTTTTGATTACACTGTAAAAAATAATTTATTTCTTTTAATTATGTTTCAACATTTTGATTTTGATAGCAAGTTTTAACCCGATCAAATTTACCGTAAGACTTATTAAGTTTTTTTCTCAATCGTAAAAAAATCAGGTATCATATTTTGCAAATCCCCATTTCATTATATATCTATGTGTGCGTGTGTGTGTGTGTGCGTGTGTGTGTGTGTGTGTGTGTGTGTGTGTGTGTGTGTGTGTGTGTGTGTGTGTGTGTGTGTGTGTGTGTGTGTGTGTGTGTGTGTGTGTGTGTGTGTGTGTGTGTGTGTGNTGTGTGTGTGTGTGTGTGTGTGTGTGTGTGTGTGTGTGTGTGTGTGTGTGTGTGTGTGTGTGTGTGTGTGTGTGTGTGTGTGTGTGTGTGTGTGTGTGTGTGTGTGTGTGTGTGTGTGTGTGTGTGTGTGTGTGTGTGTGTGTGTGTGTGTGTGTGTGTGTGTGTGTGTGTGTGTGTGTGTGTGTGTGTGTGTGTGTGTGTGTGTGTGTGTGTGTGTGTGTGTGTGTGTGTGTGTGTGTGTGTGTGTGTGTGTGTGTGTGTGTGTGTGTGTGTGTGTGTGTGTGTGTGTGTGTGCGTGTGTGTGTGTGCATTTTAATTTTAACACATTTTTCTTTAAAAATTATGTAGATGCCCTAATCCATAAATACTTGATGATACTGCCAAGACGTGGAGCCGACAAGAACAACAGCTTGAGACTCGATGTCTCATCAGGTAAATGGTCAGGTTTGGTGTCTCATCAGGTAAATGGTGAGTTTTGGTGTCTCATCAGGTAAATGGTGAGTTTTGGTGTCTCATCAGATAAATGGTCAGGGTTGAATAGGATGAGAAATTATTCCACCCTAAGGAAAAAAAATGAATTCTGTAGTGTTAAATTAAATCAGAATGTAATGGTTTGGATACGTCAGAAATAATATGTTTTAATTGTAATGGCT
This sequence comes from Lymnaea stagnalis, assembly GCA_964033795.1. Lineage (NCBI taxonomy): Eukaryota > Metazoa > Mollusca > Gastropoda > Lymnaeidae > Lymnaea > Lymnaea stagnalis. Next base: position 505,494 of record CAXITT010000046.1, on the reverse strand, counting down.
TTAAATGTCGTATTCCTGAATAATATCGTTCAAAAAATCTACTATGCTCGACCAAATGTTTTCCTTTCATTTTTTTTAAATATTTTTTTTTTTATTTAAACACAAATTAGGGAATTGTTTTTAAGTTGTGTATATTGCGCGCCATTGAACTCAGTGGTATATGGTGGCATTAGCTTTTTCTTATATATATATATATACATATATATATATATATATATATATATATATATATATCTTCGTTGTGTTTCTATATTTCTCATCTCGGTTGGAGATGGCTTATCTATTTTTCAACCTAATGAGTAATACTACTCACTCTGTCATTTTTTATGTTGTGTATATTGCGCGATATTGAACTCAGTTGTATATGGTTGCATTATCTTTTTTTTATATATATATATATATATATATATATATATATATATATATATATATATATATATCTTCGTTGTGTTTCTATATTTCTCAGCTCGGTTGGAGATGGCTTATCTATTATTCAACCTAATGAGTAATACTACTCACTCTGTCACGGAAAAGAGGGACTGGGTTCACCAGAACCGCCACGTATCTTTTGTTGTTGACACTGAAATACAGATACCAAAAGGTGAAAGTGGGGAGGGGGTTACATTTTAATGGATAGGATTTTTCAGGGTTTCTATGTTTGCTAAAAACTTACCATGAGGGGCGTGTACATAGCAATGTCTCTCATGGGCGTTGACTAGGGAATGTAAGCAACTTAAAAGTAATTCTAGGAAAATCGACATCCGGGTCCATATCCCTTTTTGTAAGAGCAGACACATTATGTCTTGAAGCGCGCTCCATCTTCTGATTAATGATGTGTAAGCTGTGTCTAGTGGAATTGCATACGGAACCCACACAACACGCGACATCTCACTGAAACCTTTTCACATCCCAGACACTTTCCCGAGCTATACACTTGTACCATATTTATATATTTTACCTGTGACGTTTGTCCAAGGTCTAATAATTCTAGCACTTTCTTCGCATGGGTTACGTTAAAAAAAATTTTTTTGTAAAACAAGGTAGCTTGCCCGTGGTTGCCTCCTACTTTTACAACTTTGTGTTGGTTACAAAATCATGTCTGTTGTTTCTAAACTTGATGCCAATAAGTGAATTGGGGTTAATTAAAATAGACCCAATAATATAGGTTTTTAAAATAAAATTTACAATTTTGCTCTGAATAATTTCTTTCCTCTTAATTCACGGTGATATCATCCGATCACTGTTTTCTCTCCCAAACCAAAACAACAACAATTCATATGAATGCGGAAATGATATTCACCAACCCAATATACTCTTGTCTCCCCGAAAATAAAAAGTTTCGTGTGTGAACGCACCTAATATAGTATATGCAGTATTCTCCAAAAACTGACAGACCTGGAAAAGTTCAACTGTGTTAAAGAAGTCAGTGGCACCAAATTAATTATGTTTAGAAATTGTTCTGCCGGCATCGTTAAATTGGGTACCCATTCATGACCATTTATTTATTATCGAAAACAAGATGTATTCACTTGTAAAACAAATGGCATCATCTTGTAAAGAGAATCCACAGAATTCCATTCGGGGATTCAATCTAAATTTATTATTTTTTTTTTTTTCAAATTTTAAGTTAAAAAAAATATGTCCACTGCCAATACCCTTTTATAACCAAATGTTCATCGTGGTAACTGGTGGTTCATCTCCCCAAAATTTATATATGAGTTAAAAAAACTAAGTTTTTTTTATTTTTTTTTTTTTTGTGTGTGTGTTTCTATATTCTATATTCGTATACAAGTTAAAGTAAAGAATAACAAAACAAAAATCCAAGACAAAATGTTCTCCCTCTCAGAATCTCTTGAAACCGTGAAAGGTTGCGACTACTTGACGTGGCTGTTGGCATGGCTCAACTGAAATTTAATTACTCTGAAATAATGTACTGGGATCGTAGCGAGCAATCTCCCTCCACCATCAAGTTTGTGTAACGTGATGCTGTAATTAATTTTTGAAACTTTACTTTTGTTTAAAAATGGCGTTGTGATGTTTATTTAATTTCTCCCAAATCTGTCTTCAGGTGTCTCCACCAGTTTCGCTGTTCTAAAATCAACCCATGACGTCAGCATCACGGTGTACAGAAGACAAGGCCAAGAGGAGTTCCCAGTCGTAAAATTTGCTAACGACATCCCAGGACGCGACTACTGTATTTCTGTCAATGAGTCTTGTACTCTGGACTATGTAAGTGTTTCTATCAATGAGTCATGTACTGTCGACTATGTAAGTGTTTCTGTCAATGAGTCATGTACTGTCGACTATGTAAGTGTTTCTGTCAATGAGTCATGTACTGTCGACTATGTAAGTGTTTCTGTCAATTAGTCATGTACTGTCGACTATGTAAATTTTTCTGTCAATGAGTCATGTACTGTCGACTATGTAAGTGTTTCTGTCAATGAGTCATGTACTGTCGACAATGTAAGTGTTTCTGTCAATGGGTCTTTCACTGTCGACTATGTAAGTGTTTCTGTCAACGAGTCATATACTGTCGACAATGTAAGTGTTTCTGTCAATGAGTCATGTACTGTCGACTATGTAAGTATTTCTGTCAATGATTCATGTATTGTCGACTATGTAAGTCTTTCTGTCAATGAGTCTTTGTTGTTTTTGTTTGTCAGTGTTTTAGTCAGTGAGCATACACTATCGAATATGTTAGTATTTCTGTCAGCGAATCTTTCACTATAGACTATGTAAGTGTATGTTAATATCCCTTATATTATTGAACATTTGAGGGCTACACTCAGAACGTACCATGTACTATGTTAGTCTATCTTTCAATGAGTATGTGCTATAGACTATGCTAGTGCTTCTGTCAATGAATATGCTTTTTAGACTATGTTAATATTTCTGTCAATGTTACGTACTGTCCACTATCTCAGTGTTCATCGCATGTCTCACCGGAACTTAAATGTTCACTGTCTTAAATATCAGCTTATTCCTACAAGCTTATGTTCTATTTTTATGTAAAATCATAATTATCTAATTTACGTTTCAAAAAAAGGAAAGACGTTGAATACAGGCATAAGGAAATAACGTTATTGAGTTATATTTGTTAAACTTGACGGAGTTTCCGTCCAAAAATTGTTGATCAGAGCGTATTAAAGTCTGATTAGAATATATTTATTTTAGTTCAGTGTTTTAGATAATAAAAATACTTTTGCTGAAACACTCGAAAAAAAATGCTAGCACATAAAAACAATTATGCAAAGCTAAATATAATCTTTTTTTTCATTTTGAAAACTATCTTTTTTAATAGTTTACAGTAACAGCCCTGGAAAATAAAGCCAATGTGACATTCGTGTTCCGTGACGTATCCTGGCTTGAGAAATTCACCAATGTTGAAGGAGTTTCTTGCACAAAGTAGGTGCCACTTCTGGAAAGTGTTCAGATATTGAACATTTAATTTTAAATTTTTTGTCTTTCAGCTGTTTTTAATTAACATACATATTAAATCTTCAGCTTGGCAAAAGAAAAAAATTTTAATCTATAAATAGAATTTTTTAAATCGTTTACATTCGCAATATTTTAATGCGTTCACACTGTTTCTGCGTAACTCCAGCAACACGGCTCGTGTGACCTTGGGTCACTTAGAAACACTGCACATTGACGGCGGTGTTAAAAAGGATGCACGGATTGCCGTGCACGCTAGTGATCAAGTTGCCGTGTATGTGTGGACGAAATGCCCAGTGAGTTAAAGCACATTTTGAAATAATGTTATAAATGTAACCTTTAAGTAAGTAACACGTGTGTATAATGTGTTGAAAGTGAATGCGCATACTTTATATATATATATATTTATTTTATTTATTTATTTCTTTCTAAGAAAGGATTTTCAAAAGTATATATTGCCCATGCTTCTTTTTAAGCTATGTTGTTCCATTTTTTAAAATATTGTTTTGCAACTTTCAATATAAATCCAAAATCCATGAATTGTTTCTATTTTAAAATTATCTCTTTCTCTCGTGTTAATAGTTATTATAAATATCATTTACTTTTCCAATCCCCTAACAATAAAATTGAGAATGATAACACTTTTTCATTAAAACAAAGTTTCAAATGATTACATAACTTAGGGTAATGCTATAAACAAAGAACATATTGTCATAATTAGTTTTTAAAAAATAATTAAGAACTTTACATGCAAGACATGTTACTGTATCTGACACAGAGATCCCACGTGGAGTTGTTGCAACCTGAATCGACGCAGGCGACTTTGTTCCGATGTCTTAAGACTAAACTGCACTGCACTTGCCGCTGTAACAGTTCACGCAGCCTCACTCAGGCCAAACAGCAAGCAAAATCGATTCAGCGACAACTTCTGGTTCCGGTCACCGCGACTGGGGCCTACATAAGGACGAAAGTGTCCCAGCCGGACGCCAGGCCTTCAAGTTACGGTCTGGCGGGCCTGGGCATCGCCATGTTGGTCTTGGCATTGACAATTATTTCTTTAGCAGATATAGTCAATATAAGTTTCTACATCTATAGCAAAGTCAAAATTGGAAATAGAAATACAATCAGCCCAAACGAAAATATAAATGTCAACGAGAATCGAAACCAATAATTGTAGAAATTTTAACCAAAAAAAAACAAAAAAACAAGAACTGAAGGAATTTTAACAAACAAAACAAACAATTGAAGACATTTTAACAAACGAAACCAACCTTTGCAGAAATTTTAACAAACAAAACCCACCATTGCTAAAATTTTAACAAACAAAACAAACGATTGAAGAAATTTTAACAAACAAAACCAACCATTGCTAAAATTTTAACAAACAAAACAAACAATTGAAGAAATTTTAACAAACAAAACCCACCATTGCTAAAATTTTAGCAAACAAAACAAACAATTGAAGAAATTTTAACAAACAAAACCAACCATTGCTTATATTTTAACAAACAAAACCAACCATTGCTAAAATTTTAACAAACAAAACAAACAATTGAAGAAATTTTAACAAACAAAACCAACCATTGCTAAAATAAATTTTAACAAACAAAACCAACCATTCCAGAAATTTTAAACATTTGCACAGACTATTGTGAAAATTTCAACAAGTATCAATACATTTTGGCAGAACTGTGAAACAATGCAAAGAGCTTAATTTCTGAGAATGCCTACCATAAAAAATGTGAATGTTAATTTTAATCCGATCTCTTTCTCTCCTAACACGTCTCATTCTTTCCCGAGCCCTAATCGATAAAAGGGGAATGTGGATTGATCATTTACACTCAAAACTTCATAGCCATTTCATTATACTTTGTTCATGGTACTTATCATTTTTTTCTAGACGAGTTCCTGTACATTTTAAACTTCTTCTTCTTCTGCAATATCCTAAGGGCCCACGATCAATTTATTTTCTTTTTCTAATATAATTAATAATCGTTTAATGAATTCAAAATATTTTATAAATTAACAACTTTTGGCATGTTTTTTGTTGTTGTAATATAAAGTGCTTTTTTTTATTCAAAGCTATTTATATATATTTTTAAAATATATTTATATATTAATATTTATGCATATATATAAATATGTGCATGTGTGTGTGAGTGTGTCTGTGTGTGTGCTTGTGTGTGTGTGCTTGTGTGTGTGTGTGTGTATGTGTGTGTGTGTGTGCGTGCGTGCGTAATGCATGTGGCAATTAATTTAGATTAAAAATACAACAACAACAAAAAAAATGCATTGAAGAGTCACTTCCAGTCAACCTAGTAAATGGCAACTTAGCAGACGTGAGAGGGGAATTTTTTTTTTTTTAAATACATGAACATTTTAAAAGAGAGAACAGTCACATGACATTATTAAAATTAGAATCCACACTTTTGAGAAAGTAATTCAATTCAAACACCTAGGATTATATAACGTGAAATAAATGAATTAATAACAGAAATAGCAGATAGAATATTGGCTGGAAACATGGCATACTTCACTAGACAGAAAATAATCCAAAGTTAAAACATGACAAGAAAAACACAGAGATATATTTATAAACCGTAGTCAGGCCAGTGGTAACACACGCAAGTGAAACTTGGACCCCCCAAAAAAAGACGGCAAGAAAACCTATAAAACACGTGGGAGAGAAAAGTTCTCCGGGAAATATATGGACCAACAAAGGATGAATATTGATGGAGCGTACGCACCAACCAGGAATTGTACAGTCTGTACAAGGATCCCAGGCTAGTGGCAGGAATAAAAAGGGGTTGGCTAAGCTGGAGTGCGGCACTTATAAAGTGCGCTAAACGACTGAGACGTGAAGAGGTTGCACCACCAAAACCCCAGAGGCAAACGGCTCAAAGGCAGACCTGGGCTTAGGTGGATGGATGATGGGACAATCGGATCGACTGCTAATGGGTAATCCAAGCATGGAAAAGAGAAATACCCGCTAGTAGCGAGGCAAGGCCAAAGCCCTGCATGGTCTGTAGCACCACGTGGATGGGTGGAAGTAAAAAAAAGAATTCTTTTTTTTTCTGAGAAACTGTAGATATCTCTTAGCTGGACGCATATAAATGGGACCCAAAAGAATATTAGACAAGTGTGTTTGAAGTCAAGCCCAGTGGCCTTACTCAGTACAACATGCAATCCATTATAATTTATAAATAGCTATTAATAAAATAAAAAATTTAAGAAACTTAGAAGTTATTTATCGCTACCTTGCAATGTAGAAATAATTCTTTTTTTTTTTTTTTTTAAATAATACAATTTTTTTTAAAAAACACCTCTAAAACAAATGACACATCCAGATTCCGCCCCCCCCACCCCCCCCCCCCCCCCCCCAATGCAACCAAACAGGTAGTTTCTAGTTCATATTGAAAGTGTCATTTTATCATCAACAATTTAAAGTGTCATTTTATCATCATCAATTTAAAGTGTCATTTTATCTTGTAAAATGTTAAGTTTCCTTTTATCATCAACTATTGAAAGTGTCATTTTATCATCAACAATTTAAAAGTGTCCTTAAATCATAAACAATAAAAAAAAAATGAATCAAGTTTAATTTTTCTATTTGACAGCAATCTCTGCAAAGACACGTTTCATTTTTATATAAAATTTCGAAACCTTGCATGGGAACTTGATGGTAAAGTATGTTAAAATATCAATTCCCCTTGTTTGTTTTAAGCTGTAACCAATGAGAAATGATGGTGACGAACTTTGTAAACCAATGAGGAATGCTGGTGAACCCCTTTTTAAACCAATGAGAAATGCTGGTGACGAACTTTGTAAACCAATGAGAAATGCTGGTGACGAGCTTTGTAAACCAATGAGAAATGCTGGTGACGAACTTTGTAAACCAATAAG
>CAXITT010000046.1:431368-496688 GCA_964033795.1 Lymnaea stagnalis | reverse complement strand
CATTATCTAACTCGTAGCTTGGATTGATGTCTCATTACTTAGCCTACCATTATCTAACTCGTAGCTTGGATTGATGTCTCATTACTTAGCGTAACATATCTTGACACTTACATACTCTCCGACACAGTAAAATCAAAAATAACATTAAGAGGAATGTTAGAATATTCTTCACCCGTTTAATGTAGAGTTATTTATATAAATGTATCCATCTCGACTCAACTATTGCTATAGATTTAAATAAGCATTCACTGAAAACATTTTTTTTTTTTTTTTTTTTTTTTTTTTTTTACAGTTAATATTTTATATGTGGGAAAGTTAGAGGTGGGCTTTCCAGATAACTCATTTCTCTTCCACATACGGACGAAAAAAAAAATCAAACAATTCAGAAATTCTAGACAATATTTCCCTTGTTTTAGATAATATTAATTATATATTCCCTTTGTTTCCAAGCAAATCCCTGTTGTGTAGAGATTCGTGGGGTTAAGTCAAAAGAAATATCAAGCTTGTAATTTATGAAACTATAATTTCTAGGTTTCCTCTCCCCCTTACCCCCTTTTTAAAGTAGACTTTAATTGTCATGTTGTGATCTACAATTTAGATTTTAATTATCGCTGCGGACGGGTGTACATGGATTTATTTTTAATTTTAGGAAAAGGAAATTAATTCTCTAGAATTAAACAGTACCCCATAGTTCTAATTACAGCTTGTTTGGATTAGGCCAGTACCAATATGGGGGGACCAAAAAAAAACACCAACTCCCCATCCCCCCCTACCCCCTACGTTCGGCCGTAAATTATACTTATATTCTATCTCATTAACTTGAACAACATTGTAAACAAGTAGGCCTTGAAACCTATTGATCGGATATGCACCTGGTGGTTATATATTTAACACACACACAAAGATGAGTTCTTTGAACAGTGCTTGGAAATCTTTAATATTTTAATACAAATTTGATGAGCAAGTTACTTGACACTATAAAATAAAGTTGTAACTCCTAAACATTACTTGATGAATGGCGTAACACAACAGATTACTTAAGCCACCTAGAGTAGTTTAAGCCACCTAGAGTAGTTTAGCGCGCCGTTTTAAAAGGCAGATATTTAAACAAACTTCTGTGAATAAGTTTTAATGCATTTGTATATGTTTTACACACCAAATAAATATCAAATAAACTGAAAGGCTTAAAGAAAAAGCATGAACAGTTCGACTGCCGCCCATCACAGCCGATATGACGTCATCGACGACGACGCGCTGTCCCTCTGCGACACGGTCATCAACTGCGTCCTGGTCAACGCCGTCGCCATGTTCGGCGTCACCGGGAACGCGCTGAGCGTCATCGTCTTGTACACGCAGGGCCTCCGCGGCAGCAGCACCAACGTCATTCTGATGTCGCTCTCCACCGTCGATCTCATCTACGACGTCATGATGCCCGTGCGACGCGCTCGCTGCGTCGTCGGGAAATTCGACGACGACGTCGCCGCGCAGAGCCTCGATGCGCTCGTCAACGCGTATTTTGTGCTGCCGACGAGAATGATCAGCTTCGTGTCGTCAGGACACATCGTCCTCATCTCGATCGAGAGAACGATCTGCGTCTTCTTCCCCCTGGCCGTGTCTCGCATCTTCACCTTGAAAAACACATCGGCCTTCCTCGCATTCATCTATCTGTTTTGGATCATTCTGTTCGGCCCGTTCTACGCCATGTTTTCCTACACGTGGTGCTACGATCCCGTTACCAATCGAACCGTGGCAGTTCTCATGTTCTCAGATTACCTGATTTCCAATTTCAATGCCCTGAACATCGTCAACGTTTTCGTGGTCGGCGTAATCCGAGCCCCAGCGTCTTTCCTGTTGGTAACGGCCGCGTCCATAGCAACGGGGTACAAACTCAGACAGGCGACCCGGAAGCGGTCGAAAATGACCTCATCGCCCAGAGACGCGACGAAATTTGACGTCAAGGCGGTGCGGATGCTGCTGGTGGTCTGCGTGGTGTATCTGGGACTCGCTCTTCCAACGATGGTCCCCACGCTGATGTACTTCATAGACGGCACCTTCGTTGTGGACCAGGGGAGGACCACCAACGTGTACACGCTCTCTGAGTACTGTGTGGATTTTCTCTACGTCACCAACTCGTCCCTGAATTTCGTGATTTACGTGACGATGTCCAGCAAGTTCGCCCGGACGTATTCGAATCTGATCGGAGGGTACCGCCGGCGACGTCAGCTGACTACAGTGCGAGGAAACTCAACGGTCTGTAGACAATAAGACGCTAATTTTGATTGAGTGAACTGATCCGTCACGAAATGACGTTAAACCTATTCTATAGTCGGCCCACTATGACAACACTAGCATTATATTGGGTGAGAACAGTAAGCACAATAATACGCTGTACAGGACGGGAAAGTGCTAGGTTGATGAAGGATGTGTCCTGTTGAAAGTGGTAGGTTGATGAAGGATGTGTCCTGTTGAAAGTGGTAGGTTGGTGATGGTTGTGGGCTGTTGAAAGTGGTAGATTGGTAAAGGTTGTAAGCTGTTGAAAGTGGTAGATTGGTAAAGGTTGTAAGCTGTTGAAAGTGGTAGGTTGGTGAAGGATGTGGGCTGTTGAAATTTGTAGGGTGGTGAAGGATGTGGGCTGGTGAAAGTGATAGGTTGGTGAATTAGAAAATTGAGACTTTAAAAAAAAGGGGGACAGTGAGAGGGTAGAGAGTAAATGATATAAATTGGTAGAAGGAGGTATATAAAACGAGAAAGAAGAGAGAAAAGGTTAGAGCGAGATAAGAGTATTGAAATGGGGGTGAGTTTGAATCACTCGGAGATAAGAGAAATGTGATTAAATCGATTAGAGGAAAGCGTGAGATTCTGAGAATGAGATTTTGACTTGAGAGAAGAGAAGATGTAATATTGGAAACATTTGATTGATACTTCTAATCTGGTCACGCAACGTGTACTCCTTGCCATGGCTACAACATACACACACTAGTGATATTTGTAGATTGATATTATATTCCACGAAAATTTATTTTCTTTCATTCTCTCCTGACCCCATTGTGGGATGGACCCAATCGTGTATTTATGTTTAGCTGAGATTGACCAAGTTAACAAGCGCTATAGCAGAGAAGACAAACCTCTAGAGTAGAATATGCACACCTTTAATAGCTGGTCTAAAACAAGTTTTCATGAAGATTGTTAACACAAGTAAAGTCCATGATGCGCAAACTTATTATTCAAGGAAAATTGCGCCCAAAGAGCGTAAAAGTGCGCTAAAAAAAAAAGTTATCACTGAATGTGCAACTCACGACCAGCGCAGCGAAGGACACAACACAATAAACGCATTCAGAACAGAGTAGTAGATGTTCAAATGCGCCACCCCATGACCCGTGGTGCGAAACACATGCGCAAGTAACACGCCCCGTATAGAAAATTATAGTTTGTTTTTTTTTTTAAAGTAAACCTCAATCGTTTATGTCCCGATAATCCTGTTTGATTTGTATTTTTTTTAAGGGGGTGGTACGTATTAAAGGGAGTCTCGCCTGTGACATGTGTCATGATGTCCCGAGACGTCATATAGGAGAGTCTCGCCTGTGACATGTGTCATGATGTCCCGAGACGTCATATAGGAGAGTCTCGCCTGTGACATGTGTCATGATGTCCCGAGACGTCATATAGGAGAGTCTCACCTGTGACATGTGTCATGATGTCCCGAGACGTCATATAGGAGAGTCTCACCTGTGACATGTGTCATGATGTCCCGAGACGTCATATAGGAGAGTCTCACCTGTGACATGTGTCATGATGTCCCGAGACGTCATATAGGAGAGTCTCGCCTGTGACATGTGTCATGATGTCCCGAGACGTCATATAGGAGAGTCTCGCCTGTGACATGTGTCATGATGTCCCGAGACGTCATATAGGAGAGTCTCACCTGTGACATGTGTCATGATGTCCCGAGACGTCATATAGGAGAGTCTCACCTGTGACATGTGTCATGATGTCCCGAGACGTCATATAGGAGAGTCTCACCTGTGACATGTGTCATGATGTCCCGAGACGTCATATAGGAGAGTCTCACCTGTGACATGTGTCATGATGTCCCGAGACGTCATATAGGAGAGTCTCACCTGTGACATGTGTCATGATGTCCCGAGACGTCATATAGGAGAGTCTCACCTGTGACATGTGTCATGATGTCCCGAGACGTCATATAGGAGAGTCTCACCTGTGACATGTGTCATGATGTCCCGAGACGTCATGTAGAAATATTTACATCCCAGCGGCAGCGGAAGATTAAACGTTTCATATCGGAAACGTGGTTATTCACTTAAAATGAATTTCAATTTTGTTTTTTTGTTGTTTTTTTTACTTTTTTTTTTGTCTGTGTTGTTTTTCTTATCTCTTGTTTCGCTCTATATTTGATCCCTTAGGCATCTTTAGGCAAATCTATCGTGTCCTTGTCAACATTTTTGGTGAAAAGAAAAATAAAGAGGCAAGACAGGGCAAACGCATCTCTATTCCAAGACTTCGTAACCGCCTGTTATAGTCTGTGTTGTACTACGTTTTTTGTACACCACTAGCCTTGGCATTCAACATTGACTGCCAAAATATTTTTTTTATTGAAACTGATGACACAGATGATATGTGTATAGTGGTCTAACCAATGCCAACCCCTCCCTTGATTGGGAAAATCTTGTTTAGATTATAACTGGTTCTAAAGAATTCTATCGGGTCATGCATTTTCCATAAATTATTTTTCTTGAGGGTTCTAGCCTTCCCCTTGCCTTATAAGTAAGCCGGCAACTTTCCCGTCCGGGAGAAATGTTCTAGTTTTCCTAGACAGGAGACGTACTGCTAGACATACCCGACTTAATAGGAGACGTACTGCTAGACATACCCGACTTAATAGGAGACGTACGCGAGTTTACTCTTTGTGTGTGCGTGTGTATTAATTTATTTTTTTTTATTTGATTATCCTTTTTCGTTAGCTGCAGTTTAAGTTAATAGAGTGTTTATTGATGTAAGTGATTTTGTCTTTTATATAATCAAGCCAGTATCATTAAATTGAATATTGTTAATATTACTGGTTTTGGTATCTTTTTTAAAAAAGAATAATTTCTTAATTTTATACTAGTTTCAGTCCTTTGATAAGTACTGTTTATCAAAGGAGTCAAATTTCAGAACAGATTAAATTTACAAAATCATGTAGCGGTGTGTAGGTTGGTCGTTGCTGCGGAACGAAATAAAACCACGTAACCCGAGTGATTCGATTACGAACCCGTTGAGCTAATAACTCCATGCCTATCAAACTATTGCTGATAATTTAAATACTTGTAAATCGATTTTGATGTAAGTTGTAAGAATAAATACGGATTCGATTTTAACGATTGAGTTGTTCCTTTTTTTTTTTACTACACTTTAACGTTCACGAAAACCTAAATCAGACAAATATGTCTTGTTTGACTAGCTGTGCATCCTCTATTTGCCTGTGGAGCCGCCATGCTTCACTATTCTATTCAGCCCAGTTGCTGAGCGCATTATTCATTGTGAAGTTTCTCAGAGCTCATCGCTGAACAGAAACCATGGGAGCTCACACACTTATTCTTTACACATGGGTGAGTGAATGGTTTTTGTATTCCTTTATTGTAAATGAGTGAAAATTTTTATTCTCTTTACATGGGTGAGTGAATATGTGTTTTTCTTTATGTGTAGTTGAGTGAACATTTACATTCTCTATACGTGGCTGAGTGAGCATTAACTATTTTTTCCTCCTTTGCCGCCATCATGCATCAACCATTCCTCCGATTAGCTTCTTGATAAATACTTCCAGTTATTATTTAAAACAATTTTCAAAAATCCATATTACATTTATACTTAACCAATCCATTGCTGTCTGTGCCCTCCTCAAAGTACAATCATACCAATCATAGTTTGAAAAACAAAACCAATTCCACCAATGGTCTTATTGTATTTTGCTTCTATACATTAAAAGTGTCTTAAAATCTCCTGAAGAGCTATTCTTTAACCTACAGTTCAAGTTGTTACTGATCGGTGCGACTATCCAAGCATCGACCAACCAGCTTGATCTCATCAGACAGTTCATGAAAACGACGCAGGTCAAAGAAGTGCGACCTCTGACCCCGGACGACTTTTCGTCGTCGGAGCTTCCACCTTTCGCCCGCCTGACCCGCATTCGCGAGTCCGCGACATCCACAAACGTCACGGCCATCAAACCTTTGTCCAGTTCGACCAAAACGTCGCCAGCTGCGAACACGACAACCCCGGCGCGCCCACCCACAGACCCCCGGGACGCCTGCAAGGGGTGCCCCGCTGGACAAGCGTGTCAGATGTTCGTGCCCCCGTGTTGGCGGGGGCCCCCAGGGTGTGCGCGGCTCATCCCCGACCCTGAGCTCAACTGTGCTGGCTTCGTGTGCACTCCTGTGGCCCTGTGTTCAATCCCGTAGCTATAAATAGAGATCGTATAGTATTTTTTAAAAAAAAATACAGCGTCTTAATAAAGTAAATAAAACGTATGATTCAATAGACCTACATTTTTATTATACTCTCACGAGTTTCTCCAACTTAGTCTAGGTTTTTTGTTGTTGTTTTTTTTACTGGTATCAGTTTTAGCATTATAACAAGAATTCGTTTTACCCTACATCCGGAGTATACACAAGTGATTATTTAAACCATTAACTTTTGTTTTGGAAAGTAATTAAACATTGTTGCTTGATTACAAGGATGAAGAAATCAGATTTTTCAAGTTTTAAGAGCCGTTCACTTCCTTGGAGCAAGCGTACCGATATCTATTTTGTGTCGAATCATTGTCAAATAGTTTAACATGAGAAAATTACCAACATGTTTATATTAATTTTAGAGAGACAAGGAACAGAATGAATGTATTCCTTTTAGTCAAATCGTCTAAGGGACCTAACTGTTGATCCTCATCACTTCACTGGATATTTATAAATATGAATTAAATTTTTAATACATTTGAATTAAATCTTTCAAAAAAACGACACACAAAAATTGTTTTAAAAAATTTTGCGTATTGACGATAGATCAAACTGAAGCCTGTAATCACACAGATTTGACATAGTTTAATAGATGTTTAATTGATAGATTCATTCAAATGGTTTATTTGATTCAGGCGGTCTAGCAGTTGTAGAGTGAGATAATATTTGCTGTTGAGGTGACGTCCGCAGATATTTGTCATTTTGAGAGGTAGAGCATGGCGATACTTTAACAAGACATATGTTTAGTTTTCTATTATTGAAGGACGTGTATGTTCTGCAACTGGTCACTATGTTTGAGCTGGCAATGAAGAAAGATATGTAGAGACGTGTGGTGGCTAAGAAAGCTATGTAGAGGCTTGAGGTGGCTAAGAAACATAATATGTAGAGACGTGTGGTGGCTAAGAAAGCTATGTAGAGACTTGAGGTGACTAAGAAAGCTATGTAGAGACTTGAGGTGACTAAGAAAGCTATGTAGAGGCTTGAGGTGACTAAGAAAGCTATGTAGAGACTTGAAGTGCCTAAGAAAGATATGCAGAGGCTTAAGATAACCAAGAAATATATGTCGAAATTTAAGGTAATGTAGAAGGATATGTATAGACTAGCGACGCTCTATAAAGAGCATTAGCACATTCTGAAACTTAATCAATAACTTCATGCAAGTCTTCCATGCAATAACTATATATAAACTTTATTTATTGAGATTTGATTTTAAACCATTCTTTACTCTTCATCCAGAAAGAGCCTTATAAATCTACACACCAGCATAATAGGCAAATCTTGATATAAGCATGATTAGCACATCTCGATATAGCAGGATAGACATAACTTGACACCAGCATGATAGGCACATCTTGATAAAAGCATGATAGGCACATCTTGATACAAGCATGATAGACATGGTTTTTCCTTAACTGTACAAGCAGGAGACCAACACTTCAATGACTGCTCTTTTCGTCCATGTTGTGCACATTCCTTTAACATCTGGGTTCCCACGTTCTGAAATCCCCTCACATTGGCTAGAAAACTTCTCATAACAATTTTGGTCTTAAAATGTTATTGCCCCCGCTGTTGATATTTCGTTTCTCTGTAAAAGCCTTAATCCCTTTTACACTATTATACACTGTTCCTAGACCCATTCAGGCATTCTATACCAGTACCTAGGCGTCCTATACAATGCTTTGGCAATGTACAACATCAGCTATGTACTTCAAGCTCAGTCTAGAGTTACCAGACATTCTAAGAATTACTCATTATCCTGTAACATAAATATTGTTATAATTTACACAGAATATCAATGGAAAAGAGTGTTAAGGTTGAGACTTGCGATCAGGGCCAAGCAAAGTGACACCAGGGGCACACGGTGTAGAAAAACCTTACGAAAAAAATTCAAATGGGATCCACAATATTTCGTTTAGTCCTTTCCAAATGCTTTCCCTATTTTGTCAAAAAAGAAAAAAAAAAAAAAAAAAAAAAATTCCAAAGAAAAAAATGTAATATTGTACTTTATTTATCCGTGAGCTCGGATTGAGAACTTAAAAAGTGGCAAGTATTGAAAACCATTATGAATACAAATACTTGTTTGGACGTGTTGAGAAATACGCGTTCAACTACTTGAAATAATGACGAAAGTCGCAGCCCATTGCAAAAACCGTACAGTCACATTTAATTCGTAAACGTAAAGCAAAATCTCTTCCACGCATCCTAAGAATAATATATTATATTATCGCTATAAATTCCAAAGCTGTAACTTCTTTTTAAGTACATTTTAAAGGTATGAAACAAACACACACAATGTTCTCCAAATGAGAAACAAGAAGAATAAAAACATAAAGAAACATAACATTTCAATTGAAATTGAAAAGCATCCAAGTGGAGCGGTGCTCGCATTTCCTTACCAGCTTGTCGATCTTAAGTGGTTGGGAAGTAGCGCTCGAACACTTTTAAAAGCAAAGACAGGTGATCGTGCACCAACTTTGAGAATGAATGCTCAGTCTTGCCTAAACTCCCCGCTGTTTGAAACGTGTCCAAAATGCCTCTGTTGACGTGTCGTCCCCACAACTCCAGTTTGGCTTTAATGCAGCTGCTGAAAACAGTTGTCATGTGCCCCTGAACGGACAGATTGAGTGCATTGAGCAGGCTGAATATGTTATTTACACCCTGTTTAGCGTCTACATGTGGTGCCAAAAAGCCATCAATCATGTCAAACAACCACCACTTTGAAATAAAGACACCCTGAGTGCCTGCACCACTTTTTACTTGTCATCTCCTGTTTCTTTCTTTCTCTAGAGTAGGATGTTTTGATGCTGTTCCATTTGGACTTTACTTTTTCTTCTGAGATAAAACAAATGTGAAACAGATATTAGCACATATTTTATAATATTTCAAAATAGTTCTCAACAACTTCATATTTTTTATGGAATACAATACATTAACATTTTTATTTAAAGTCGCCTATTGCCATCTTATTTATTAAATCATATTGAACTCATTCAATTGAATACAATCAATCTGCATCTACCTCGCCCTCAAATGGATATTTTCAAACACCCAATTATACCTAATACAGTGGTTATTATTTGGATTCGGCTATCACTAAATTTTAAATTTGTCAAATCATGTTTGTTTTTTTTCAAAAAAATAATTGAGTTTTACATTTACACCTTAACCATAGTGGCATCATTTGAATTTTCAAATTTAAAAATGTATGTGTATTTAAATAACATTTAAATTTATGTTAATTATTATTAATATTATTAGCCCAAAACTAACTATTATTATTAGGTCAATCTATTATAAATTTCATTTAAGTAATTTAAATACCAATTTCGTCCATTTTTATTGCATAAAATAAATAAATAAAACCTTTCATTATATCATTATGACCACAATCATGAGTAATTAACAAATTTATTATAATGCCACATATGATTGATAGTCATAAGGTAGAAATATTCTGATATCAAAAGGCTGTACACTGTGGGCATAAATTATAAATTATACTACTTACACTATTTAAAATGTTCATAAATGTATTCCTTCGTAGAATTTATAATTTTAAAAAAATAAATCATACTCTTTCCTAGTTAATTCTTTATAGCAGTGGTCCCCAACCCCCGGGCCGCGGACCAGTACCGGTCCTTGGATCAAATGGTACCAGGGCACCCAAGAAACATTAAATTATTTCATTTTATTTACAATGGTGCATTTCTTGTACACAGAAATAAGATGGTTACCCAGAGGAAAATCGCTAACCAGAGTATTTGAATTACCAGAGCCATCGCAAAGGTATCTCTCAGAATACAAGTCACCGCTGGCAGAACATTTCAGTGACAAGGTATGGATCGCGAAACTGGCTTACATATGTGACATAATAAGCCTGCTCAATTAACTGAATCTGTCCCTTCAGGGGCTAAGGATAACTGTTGGCAGCAGTTGCATTAAAGCCAAACTGGAGTTGTGGGGACGGCGCGTAAACAGAGGCATTTTGGACACGTTTCAAACAGCGGGATTTTAGGCAAGACTGAACATTCATTCTCAAAGTTGGTGCACGATCACCTGTCTTTGCTTTTAAAGGCGTTCCAGCGCTACTTCCCAACCACTTAAGATGTACAAACTGATAAGGAATGAAGCAGCGACCCAATTTGTTAACCAGTCAGGCGAATCTAGCATGTCTTTACAAGAAGTTCAATTGGTGGCGATTGCACATGACGGTGGTCTTAAAACTACATTCGAGAACTTAACTCTGCAGGTGTTCTGGATTAAAGTCACGTCAGAATAACATGACATTGACACCACACCACTTAAATTCCTATTGTCATTTCGGACATCCTAGTTGTGTTAAGTGGTATTTTCTGCAGTGAGTCTCCTATTAGCCCCAGATGGAACCGTCTCGTTGCAGAAAAACAAGCTCATGGTTCTCATTGATTTAGTGTTCTAGTTATTTAATATGCTATCACTTACTTTATTTTCATTTTTTTTGGGGGGGGGGGGGGGGTTAACTTTTTTTTTTTTTTTTTTTGGGGGGGGGGGGGGGGGTTAACTGTATTTTATTTTGAAGGCATGTTTAAATACAATTAAATTAATATTATTAAATTTTTAAAAATCTAAATTATAAACAATCAACACCCCCCACCCTTTTTTTTTCAGCGGGCCGCGGTAAAATTATCAAACGTTGACCGGTCGCCGGCAAAAAAAAAGTGTTTGGGACCACTGCTTTATAGGAGCAATACGCCTTATTAATTCATAATCAAATAATTTTTTAAGTCATTTCAGATGATTTTTTTTGTACTACTACATATTCTAATATTATAGGCCTATATTATATAATATATTAGTATTTAGACATTTTATTAGACTAAATGCTATTCGTATGTTATTTGTGGCAGTTTATTTTCGTTATACTGAAGAAGTAAGTGTACAAACGTATAGTCCATTCAATTATCTTTCATTTGGTACCAATTTTTATCTTACAAACCCAACAATAATATTTTAAATATGTTTTTAATAAACCCAACCTCTCACTTCTGAGTCCGGGTCCGAATAACCGAAGCAGTGGCGACGCTACACCAGGTCCCGCCGGGTCCCAGGACCTGGTAAAAAAACTTGGGACCTGGGAAATGATCTGGGAAATTTGTATTAGCTACTAATATTGTATATACGCTCATTAAGCGTAAACTACATTACATGTAAGAGAACTTCCATTTTAAATGCCTTTATGTGTTTAAATTTTTATCGACAACAAAAGTCAATATAACGTCATAATATGTAAATATATATAAAATTTAAGTTTTTAACTTGTAAGAGGCCATCCAGAATTAGTTTGAAATGAAATTGGCCAGTCCTGTGTCAGTGTATCTGGGGTTAATGGGTCAATAGTGTGGAGTGTCACGAGTGTGGATTCTCTAGATAAACGTGATTGACCTTACAAATATGATACATTCAAATAAATTCATTATGACAATTGACAATGTATGTAAACTGTGGGTTAAGTTAGAAGATTAATAAATATTACTTAATAAATAAATTTTATTTTTAATACATTTATTTGGGACCCGCCAAATTTTTTTAAGACCTGCAAGGGACCCGCCATGTTAAATTTGATAGCTTCGCCACTGAGCCGAAGCCTTACGATAAACAACTTACAAGTAACATAAAGTACGTTAACTTACCAGTCCAATCAGGCCTTTGCTATTCCCATAAAAGCCAGACGGCTGGCATTGACATTGAAATACACTTATGCTCGGTGGGTGTTCCACAAAATGTCCATCTGTCCTGTTTCGGCATTTTTTTCTTTTTAAACGTTTGCTCAATTGCGCTGCCCCCCCCCCCCGAAAATCTTAAATGCGCCCCCGGCGAAATTCGTCTGAAAGAAACACTGCTTGTAATTAATTTAGTTAGTCATTTTATCTTAAATTACATTGAAATACACTTATGCTCGGTGGGTGTTCCACAAAATGTCCATCTGTCCTGTTTCGGCATTTTTTTCTTTTTAAACGTTTGCTCAATTGCGCTGCCCCCCCCCCCGAAAATCTTAAATGCGCCCCCGGCGAAATTCGTCTGAAAGAAACACTGCTTGTAATTAATTTAGTTAGTCATTTTATCTTAAATGTTGTTGTTTTTTTGTCCATGCTGCTAATTTAGTTTATTTATTATTGATAAATCAGGCACATACAATTGATTGTTTATTTAAAACTTGACAGCTAAATTTTATTTAAATTTTGTTTGAAAGGGGTTGGTCACAGCCCTCCTGCTGGGGTTGCAAATGGGCTGGCACATGAGCAGGCCTATAGCCGGGTCCCCCCCCCCTTTCTCGACTGCTGGTAAGCGAACATGAGACCTCTACCACCCAAGAGGAGATTTGGCTTCATTAAGACGGAGAGTGGGGGGGGGGGATCTCAGTGGCCCCCGGGGTTGGGGGAAGGAGAGGGGTTTTTGTTTTTTTATTAAAACTTGACAGCTAAATTTTTTTTAAATTTTGTTTGAAAGGGGTTGGTCCCAGCCCCCCTGCTGGGGTTGCAAATGGGCTGGCACATGAGCAGGCCTATAGCCGGGGCCCCCCCCCCCTTTCTCGACTGCTGGTAAGCGAACATGAGACCTCTACCACCCAAGAGGAGATTTGGCTTCATTAAGACGGAGAGTGGGGGGGGGGGATCTCAGTGGCCCCAGGCGTTGTGGGAAGGAGAGGGATTTTTGTTTTTTTAACGCATTTAAGACATAGTTTCATGTACATGATGAAATCCCCTTTGCCTTAGGAACGTTTGGCGAAATTAGGTCTAAGTAAGAGGAGCAAAATACCACTTGAAGGGGCGGTATGTGGCCTGATTGCCTCACCGCTAAAGGTGATAGAAGGTGGTCGAAGGCGAAACTGGTATGGTCTTCGATTGAAAGGTACTTTCGTTGTCTTTGTCCTGGGGCGGGTGGAAGTCCTCCCCTGGCGCTTCGATGCGAGTGGTCATCGCGGTCGGGTGTGGCCTCGGGTCCAGATTGGTCGAAACCCCCGACAATTTTCTTCTACTCTATCCCCGTACTGACTTCTACGCTAAACAAAACAACAGCAAAGTTTGCTCGTGGCACTTTGCCTTTTATTTTATTAATATTCATTATTTCTATCCAACGGATATGTTTGATGAACACAAATGTCCATGTACACAGTACTCCTAACCATTGTCAGGCATTTTACCTAGACTGTGAAAGGGGATCGTTGAGACGGAAATGGGGATTATTCTTTACAAATCGTTCAAAGGCTAAGATCGATACTTTGTGCTTAACATTTGGAAACTTCTAAATCAGAAGGAGGTTTAAGAAATGTTTGTTGTTTTAACAGTAACTTTTTTTTACCAACTTCTTACTGGTGTCATAGTATATGTATCAAAATAAAAATATGTAAATATATAATTTTTATAAATCTTAAACAATGGTGTTAAAATTTAACTTAGATTGCTATCATGGGATAAACACTTAAAAAATATATAAGAAAATTAATTCAAAAAATTGACAAAGTACTTTGTGTTAAACATAAAAATCAAACAAATCCATCAAAGATACGCCTATGTTTTGGTGTGACAAAATCGGATACTTAAGTTAATTTGCAAGGACATTCAATATATTTCTCTTTTGACAGAAGCTGAAATGTTGATATCAGGGATTTTAAATGTCAGCACTCAGTAAAACCTAAATTACAGAGACATTCCCCTGAATGGCAATGGATAGTTCTTATCAATGAGTTTGGCATCTATGTAACAATGGTATCGTATCTCTACTTGTCATCTTTTTTTTTAATATATTTAATCTTGAGCGCTAAAACCAAGAAAAGTAATTTGTGCTCAATAACATATCAAATGGTCTTAAGTTCATATTTTAATAAACACATTATGCAAATGGTATGCTCAGTTCACACGATAAAATTTGCGTAAAATATGCGTCAAATTTTCTTCACATTATTTTTAACGCACTATTTAGTAAAAAGAATTTTGCGGTCCAAAAAAAAATGTATCGTATAAACTCAGCGTAACAGACAGACAGACAGACAGACTTACAATTTTATACAAGAAATCACGTACAAGAAGCAATAATTTCAGACAAAACGATTATATATTTTTATTTCTATTTTTTTTTACTTCAATCAAATGAATCGATTTATCTATTCCATCTGATTCGATCTTTAGCAACGTTGGCGTGAGATCAAACTCTCCATTATCCAACCGTCACGCTGCATTGGCTCCGCCGTTCTGAAGCAATGCCAGTTGGCAATCATTACTGCTTTCTGTACAGAAATGTCCCCAGTTAGTTATGTTTCTTTTTTGTCAACTACTGTATGTTATTCGATTTTCTAATGACTGGTGATGCAAGGCAGACAAATATTGTAAGATTTTTTTTGTTTCGTGTGGGCCCTGATCGTCTCCGATCGAGCATGACTTGCGTCAAGACGCGTTCGTAACCAAGATTTCGTGGAGATAAAACTAAGAGGGGTCTTGAATGAGACAATATAATTGCAAATAATGGCGTTTGTTAAGTAGTGCATTATTATTTTTTCTACCAGTCCCCGGGAACTTAATATTTTTATGAATCATGACCGGTCAGATTTAAAGATATGAACACTTTAGTCGTATTCTTCTTATTCTGTATATCAAGGGCCCACGATCAATTTATTGATCATTTTGCATGTAGAGGGGATTTGCAATTTTTCTGTGCCTGGTGTTGATGAGGATATTTCACTGATTGCGAGGGCTACTTTGTAAGAGAATCATGCACTGGGATTTGGAAGGCTTGGAGCAATAGACGCAAATGTGTCCAGTGTTGTCGCCTCAACTGTTCCTTTTGAAAGCTTGTTCTGGTCACCGATTTTCATGGGCAGGAATGAGCAATTCCTATACTGGCTTCTTGCTGGTATGAGCCGCAATTGCCTGCCATGGCCTCCTCACTGTCTATGGGGGAGAGGGACGAGTTTCTATTTAATACTGGAACAGTGGACCAGACCATTATGTATTTTGTACATCATGGAGAGCCTGGATTGTCGTCGTCGTTTCTCCAATGGTGACCCGTCTAGGTTTTCCAGCATGCTGCCAACACTACATGTATTCCTGTAGCGGTTCAGGACAAATTGTGCTACACGTCACTGGACCGCCTCCAACATGTCAATGCTCTTCTGGGTAAATGGGTCCCAGCCTGAAGATGCATAATCTAAAACCGGATGGACAAAGGCTTTATAAGCTCTTTCTTTAACACTGAAGTTGCCAATCTGTAGATTGCGCCTTAAGATCCCCAGGGTCTTGTTTGTTTGGTTACATACATTGTTAATATGCTCGTCCAAGCAGACCTCTCTTTCAATGGTAACACCCAGGTACCTTAAGGAGGAAACGCGCTCAAGTTAATGGCCAAGCAGTTCGTATTGCTCGTCATTGCACCTCAACCTTCACATTCAATTATCTACACATAAAGCTCATAAATGTACACATAAGTTAGCGTAACTTTTTTTTTCTAAAATTACGTTTCCAATTCCCGACCCACCTACACCCCCCACCCCCCGTTTCGTCTAACATTTCTCATTCTTCTTCACGCCTACAACCCCAATCCCCAAACCCAAACGTCATGACCCCTATGAGTCTATTTTCGTCGACCCTATTCCTCTACTCATATTTACTTCCTTCTAGTTAAGGGGTTTTCAATATAATTTTCTGTCATGGCCGGTTGAGCCAAAATATTGTAGCCTTCTGCATCAATCCCTTCTGGTGGGGTTTCGTAAATATCTATTTACAGCAAGTACACATTAGATGAGTGGTAAACATAATTCTATGTAAAGCGTTTTTAAACCATGACAAAAGAAATATTACTTCGACCAGTTGCTCTCAATCTTCTTTATGCCGCGACCCTTTAGACGTTCCTCCTGCCTGTCGTGACCGCCCCCCCCCCCCCCCACACTAACCACAAAATTATTTTCGTTGCTGCTTCATAATTGTAGAGTATATCATGTGTTTCCCGATGGTCTCAGGCAATCGGTGTCAAAGGGTCGTTCGACCCCACCCCCATAAAGGTGTCGCGATCCACAGGTTGAGAACCGCTGACTTATACCGTCTTGGTGAACTCTTGAGACGTAAAACTGACCTACACGCACGACTGGTTGCTACCATCATATTGTTCAACAAGTCCAAGCACATAACCGTGTGCTTTATATTTTAAAACTTTTCAATCGGACAAAAAATGTATAAAGAAAAGATGCGTTTCGAATTTATTCCCGAATTTAATTTTAAGTTCTGCGAAAATGCAAAGATGAGTAATCAGGTAAGTAATACATAAAATCGTATATAAAGATTTATTCATATTCTCATGCTTATAATATGCATTTAAAGATCTATCTAGATGCCAAATATAATTCAGTTAATATTTTTTTAAGTTGATCTAGAATAAAAGAGTAGATGTTTGTAACTGATGCTCTTCATAGTTTTCTATTGGTGGTTTATTTGAAGCAGCAAAATTAGATTATGTCTTAGCATATGAAAGTGAACTGTTGAAGACTTGATTCATCCAGTTGTGCATCTGTGACGATCTGAGGCTGAACTTTGTAGAAATTCTTCCCCCGCAACTACGCCCTTGAAAACCCTTGTAATATAATACCTTTCCCTCCCCTCAAGTCGCCCCACAGTTGCATAGCCCGAGTGATTTCCCTTTGTGCTGTCGCATTCCTAGGTAGGAGGTAGGAAAAAGGATGACAATATATTTAAATCCTATGGTATTACATTTGTGGAAAAAGAGATGTTTAATTCTCTTTTTACAAAAAAAATATGTTTACCAATTAAGGAAATCAATGACGTTAAGAAATCTTGGGTACATTTACATAAGCATAACCTTAAATATCAAAACCCAATCATTTTACACACTTGAAAAAGTAATTTTGAAAAATAGAGATGGGTTAATATTTACTTTCAAAAAATGAAAATATAATTTTGTTTTTACTTTGCAAAAAGTAACGAGGTGTGTATTTTTATGAGATTAACAATTTAAATTTTTTAAAAAAGATACTCAAGTCTGATCTAGGGGTGAAAAACAGTTGCGAGATTCTTCTTTAGTTAAAATAATTCTTTGTTTTAAGAGTCTCTGACAATATATAATTTTTTTTTAAAGGCATAAATATGTTTAAATTTTTTATGAAGATATCAATATATATCGAATTCCTGTCATATGAAATACACTTATATCATATATATATTGATTTTGTTGTAAATTTAAGATTAGTTTTTTTTAACAATTTTTAGAGAAAAAAAGGTGTAATTCAAGGACACGAAAAGGGGTAAATCTAAAGTATTTCTCTAGCGTAGTAATTGTCCCTCAATTAATTTCTTTAGTGACAAAAGTGATATAAGTAGTGATAAGTTAGACTGGGTATTTTAAGATCATATTCAGAGGGGAAAAACTAGTTTAGGAGCGGGAAAGGGAGTAGGGTAGGCCTGTTAAATATAGCAGATAAATACTTCTCAAAACTTAATGATGTAAGAAAAGTAAATATCATTATATTTTTAAAGTTATAGATTGTGATGAGTTTTTGCACTAGCAGTCAGAAATTATCGCAGTGGAACTACTACCGTTATTATCCCGATAACACCGGGTTGTTTATTCTAGTGTATTTATATTATAATTTATTTGTGTGTGGGGGGGGGCTGATATACAAATGTTGACATCATTACTTAGGGGGGGGGGGTGACTGAAAGCTCAACAGTTGGTAACAGGGAGGAGGGGGGGTTGAAAAATTGCTTAAAAATTGTTGACGTAATAAACGTTTGTGTGTGGGGGGGGGCTGATATACAAATGTTGACATCATTACTTAGGGGGGGGGGGTCACTGAAAGCTCAACAGTTGTTAACAGGGGGGGGGGTGGGTTCAAAAATTGCTTAAAAATTGTTGACGTAATAAACGGACGGCAACTTGTTAGGAGTCCTATTTTGGGCACACCGCAGTGCTGGGTTTTTTATCTGTGCGGTCATTTGTTCACTGACGGGGCAGCACTTCACCTGGCTACACCACAGTTTACATGGCCGGGAACTTTTTTGCGATGTAGTCAATAAACACGACTGAATACCTTTTGTTAAGCCCATATAAATAGACGGACAACTTCTTACAGACTGATTAGAGACGGTCATGGAGTGGCTGAGTCATAGAGTAGCAGCGTCGTAGTGTAGCAGGGTTATAGAGTAACAGAGTCAAAGTGAATCAGAGTCATAGAGTCGCAGAATCAAAGCGTAGCAGAGTCGTAGAGTCGCAGGGTCAACGTGTAGCAGACTCATAGATTAGCAGAGTCAACAAGTAGCAGACTCATAGAGTAGCAGAGTCAACGTGTAGCAGACTCATAGAGTAGCAGGGTCAACGTGAAGCAAGAAGCAAGGCTTAAAGATCAAAGTTTAAAATCAGGTCAGTAGTCGGTATATTTAAGTTTATCAATATATTCTTAACACATTTTCTTGGTTGAATTCCATTTAAAGTTGATTGATTCTATGTTTATTTGAAGAGTCGAACAATCGCTTGATAGCTTCGACAACATTTTACAAAGTTGAGATCTAAACAACAAAAAATTTAGCATCAAGTTCTCTTTAACGTAGATATAGTAGTTAAACCATGTAATTTTTTTTTCTTTTGTAAGAATTATTTTTTTATTTTCTTTAATGTAAATGTCATGTGACATTGTCATAGTTTTTTTACACAGACAGTCGCAATGGAAAGGTCACATGTGCATATCCTTTTATTTCTTACATTAATAAATCCATCGGTGAGAAGTGCCAGTGGTAAGTCCTTATACATTTATAAATGTCAGTGGTATGTTAAACAACTGTAGGAGATTTGTTTTTAAAAAAATTGTCCAAAGACGTAAACTACAAAAATTGCACAAAGAAAACAATAGCACAACTCTTGTTTGTTTATGTATACATGCTTGTTTTATTTTCCAATTTTTTACATTATTTTTG
Organism: Lymnaea stagnalis; assembly: GCA_964033795.1. Lineage (NCBI taxonomy): Eukaryota > Metazoa > Mollusca > Gastropoda > Lymnaeidae > Lymnaea > Lymnaea stagnalis. Next base: position 477,232 of record CAXITT010000046.1, on the reverse strand, counting down.
TTTAACTAGATAGAGCCCGACAAATGTTGGCGGCGTAAACTTCCAATCTAGTGAAGTTACTTGATAAAACATGAGCCCAAGTAACGCACATTTCAGAATCCCAATGTTTGCAACACCCCTTCCCTCATGATACGTCACTGCACACTTTTTATTTCACGCCTATGAACTATAGTAATATTTTCACGTCCCAACCACTTTTAAACCGAAAATTTTTCACACAATACTTAAATTGAGACGATTTCATTTCCGAAAAGAAAATATTAGCACGAAACGCTATTGCGTTATTAAATATATATATATATATATATATATATATATATCATTTAGCGTTGTTATCGGGAATTATATTTTGCTCGCTAGTGATCTCATTATTTAACCATACTCTAGCGTATCTATATATAGCCTGCGTGGTCGTGTTTGACCTTTGCTGGTGAATTATATACATAGAAGTTTAAAAAGGTTTTTGTCAATACATGAAACGTAAGATTATTATTTTTTTTTTAATTACCACAATTGTTTGTAAATAGTTGCTGTGTTTTATCATCCTTATATTGAATACAATGAAAAAGGACAAAGTTGTAAAAAATGTAAAATTTGCAAACAAAAATATCTCTTTAGAATTACAAAAGTTTGTTACGTTTAGTGCACTATATTATGAATTAAACATAAAATTAACTTAACAATTAAATATCTCCCCCCCCCCCACCCAAAAAAATATATTTTTCTTTTAAAATTTGGATTTCCCCCCCCCCACCCAAAAAAATATATTTTTCTTTTAAAATTTGGATTTAAAAAAGCTGGCATTTTGAATTCACGATGAATGATCAACATAAATATATACATATGGATTGAGAAAGGTAGAAAAAATATAGTCTTACTCATTACAAATGTTATGAAAATATCACTTAATACACAGCAACAACTTTAAAGGGTTCATAAAAATTTCACTAAATTATTCTATGCATTTTTGTAGCATGCCTGTGGAAAAACTCCTTTGAGTTCGAAGGGAAGTGTTTCGAGGACAATAAAACGGCGCTCACCTACACAGAAGCCAGGGTAACTATGCTGGTCTTTTTTGCTTATTGTATGCTGTCGTAACCTTTCTGTCTTGTGGTCAAGTGTCTCGACTGCGGGACGTGACATTGTGTTTCCTTAAGCGTCATACATATCAAGCTTCTTAGAGGCTTCTGCGACGCAAACCGGTGAAGAAACTGAAAGGTGTTATCGAGATCCAGGCGTGCTAGGGGTTTAAAAGATTGACATTTTTTTATTTTTTTAAATATTCCAATTGATGATTAGAAAGCTGCTAATGCATAGCTAATAGACTGTATACTTCTTACTCAAGAGATTTGCTAATAAATAGCTACTAGAATGCAGATATATTTCTTAAAAGGGATGAGTTTATGTGTAATTTTATGAGTGTGTTTTTGTCTCAATTTGTTGCCATTCCGTTTAATTTCTTTAAAAATCACGCTATTTACTAAATGAAAGTAGAAAAGGATTTTTTTTAATCTACATTAAAAACACATGATTATTTGATTAAATACCGAATTATAATCTCAAGACAAACTCTATCCACACCAGGATGGATGTCTATCAATCGGTGGAGTTCTGGCAACGGTGAAGAGCAAGGCGCAGATAGAACATGCAGTTTCATATATGCCACCCAGTAAGTCACTCAGTATAAGGAGTCGCATTAGTCTTCTGATCGCTTTTACCCACAAGGCGTCACCAGCGTAGCAAGAGTGTTTGGCACCCGGGGGGGGGGGCGGCAAGATTTGCGACAATGGACAAGATTCATTGTAAAGCGCCCGCTTTTCTTTTTTTCAACTCTAAAACCCATTCTTTTCATCAAAACAAATTTTAGCGCCCCTAACTAGCTGGCGCATAGGGACATATGTCCCCCCTGCCCTACCCCTTCGCTACGCCTCTGAGCCTCACAATGAAATACAGTTCCTAATCTCCCGCAAGGTGTGAGTCCCACTGACGTTTTAACTTGCTGTCATTTAAGGTGTATTGAACACAGTCGATGCACCTACCTAAATTGTCATACCCTGGCTATGAATCCCTTTCAAAACAGTGACACAGAACAAAGACACACTATATTCTAGAATCTAGATGAACATGGGTTTTTTTCAGCCCAGCTGACCTAAAATCTTCATTGTAAACTCTCAGTAAATAGGTCGATCCAAAAACTAAAATATAATTGAGACATGAGAATTTTTTTTTTTTGTATACACAATATAAATAAAATGAGAAATGTATCAAAAGAAGTTGAAAAAATTATTTAGTTCTTGTCAAGTTTCACTAACTAAAAGAATATATATATATATATTCTCTCATATTAGAAAAGATTACTGTGATATAGATAATATCAATTATAAATTAAATCCATTTAAACATTACTTAACTATTAAACAACTAACAATGCATAAAATGTTTCTTTTGTTCCAACATCTAAAACACATTAGCAAGGTGAAAAACTCATTGATCTATATCAGAAAAAAGTTACAATAACATAAGATCATGTCACATATTGTTTCATAGAGTAATAATAGAAAGGAATACACAATGGGTATACTTCCTTTCTTGACATGAAGTAAGTTCTTATAGACAATAATTTCAGAAAACTTACAGTTCTCACAGATAAAATAAAGAAACCAATGGGTCTTGTTAAGCATCACAAGATGTTTTTAACCTTAAAAAGTAATATCCAAAAATGAAGTCTCATACAGTTATATATTCAATATAAATATAATAAAACAGTTCTATTGTGACTGTTGGTTCATTAAATTTAATGTCACACTTATGTAGGCAATATTATGTGCTATTCCACGTAAATAGTCCTCAGCCTAAATATTGGGTTCAAAAGAATTGACATTGCAAGTAAGTCTTTCTGCTGAATCTTTATATTGTTTTCTTCCTGGAGGAGGCTCTTGACCACTGGTGTATTGTTCAATACGAAGTTCGTTCAAACTTTGTTCACGTTTGATAGCTTTTATAAATTTCCAAATGTTGGGGTGGTCAGGGCAAATTTGGTTCTGAAATCCTCTGTGCCAACCTTCAAAAGCATTGTTGGTTTTTGGCAAACCTTGTTGATTAGCATGAAAGCTATTCCACATATAAAGGGGAAATTGGGGTGGTCGACGATGACTATGATTAGGTCGACAGATCCATGTGTCCTCAAAATAGTCAACAACTACTTGAGCTTCAGGGGGTAAAATATTTCTGTTGCAAAGTAACTCAAAATACTCTACCACATGTTGTGTAGGAACAAATGCTAAGGCAGATAACATTCGTATCCTTAAAGCAAATTCAGGGGTCACAGTTGTAATTTATCTTAAAGCCTTTTGTTTGCAAATTTCTATAGATACACTGGCAGAAGTGAAAAAAAAATCTTCCACGAAAAATTGTTTGAGGAAACTCAACATTTATGGCATTTACCATTGCAAGCTCAAAGTCTATGAGAAAAGTATGATGATTACAAGTAGACTCCATGTCTTTGATAGCTCTTAAAATGTGTATATTACTTTGTACACTCTTGTTTGGAAGAAGTGCATAACCTAATGGAACAGCAGTATGTTCACGTAAGCCATGTATTGTATACAATTGTTCAAATAAAGGTGGTACCGTTTTAAAATTTCCATATGAAGACCAGTTTTTTGAGCTTGAAATTAAACGTAGATTATTCCTGGTTGAAAATTTTAAAATTCTTTCATCTACCGGCCCAGAAACAAACAGTAAAAAGTCTTCACCATTCTCTCTAGAAATATATTCACTAATGAATCTAATGTCCCTCCTGTGAGTAGGAATAGCTGGACCCCAAGTGTCTTTTATTCTATGATTTCTTATGTTTCCTTTCATAGCTTCAACTGAAAGGAGTTGACCTTTCGTGGCTGGGGTTAAATTCAATGAAGTATTAGATGAAATATAATGCGGAGAGTCGCATGTGGTTATAGCGTCTCTTTAATCTGGTTCATAACTGCATTAACTTCAATCTGGGAGCTATCAGCTGCATGGCTGTGCTCGTTGCTTTGTTTGGTAATAATAGTGTTTTTTAATAGTTACCACTCGACATGGGCACGAAAGTTTTTTGAAGTTGCCACACTTCCAATAGATTTTATCGTTACGCTGCTTTTCTTTCAGGTAGATGTAGCCGTCAACGACAAGTTTTATTTCTTTTTTTAATTTTTGCTTCTAACAAAGTTATCCTCTGACAAGGATGTCATTTTGACTACTTGTCATTTAAGGACTACACATCGGTTTGATGCCACTAATTACCGAACAAAACATAGCTTTTTTGTTAGAAATCAGCGTTGTCCCGCATGGTAAAGATTGAGATAGAAAAACTGTTCGAAAGAATACATTTATTTTTTTTGAAGAACATTTTAGTGGTGGTATTTTGAACGTTAACTTGATACGTTAATTTCTCAATGATTAAATAGCTACTGTTTCGTATTTTTCAGTTTGAACAAAATTCCTTCCGTACACAAATCTTTTCGAACACTGGAACAGATCTCCATAATTCGCACTTGCAAGTCATAAATATAAAATTTATTTACAAGAAAAATGAAAAGAAGAATCGAACAAAATTTCGCTCGAACAAACTAACATTCGAACAAATTACACTTCCCACATTTCTCCCTAGCATCTCTTAGATTTAAAAAACAATCGACCAAATTTCCGTTAGATCAAACTTCCGTTCGATGAAATTTCCATTAAAGTTCCTTTCGATTAAAGTTCCGTTCGATCAAATTTCCTATCGATGAAACTTCCTACAGATGAAACTCCCGTTCGATCTAATTTCCGTCCGAACAAACTTTCGCTCGATCAAATTTCCGTTCGACCAAACTTCCGTCGATCAATTTTCCGTTGAAGAAATTTCTTTCGACGAAATGTCCGGATACGGATACAGGCAACACGAGAACCGCCTCAGAATAAAGAAGTGAATTAGATCAATTATAACCCTCCTTGGTACATAAAATATACACAAAGGGTGTGTACATTTTTAAATGGATGACAATAGCTTTGAATCCAACTATATCACAGTTGTGAAAATGAGATGTTATATTCTCTTTTTGCAAATACACTATACAAATAATATGTGTCACAATCACAATGTTTTGTAAATAATGTATGTATTATACTATACAAGTTCACAACAAGAAATACATCTGATGCCGAGCATACTTGGCACTAACTAGTTTCTGGATAATCTTCCTTACTTCTTAAACTTAATAATGTATCAACACACTATGGACGGTTCAATCTTCTTCAAGCGAACTACATGTCATGTTATCCATCCTTTATTTCTTGTTTTCTATCTTCGCTCTCCCTGATTGGCCAGTTTTTCTCAAGAGAAAGAAAAAAAAAATGATTAGTTTAGGGTCACGAAAGGTGGTAGGGCAGGCCCAACAGGTAACAATTCAAAACTCAGGAAATCCAAAGTTTTTCTCTAATCAGTCGTCATTGAACTCCTTAAGTAACATTAAAGATTTAATTAGGGATTATTTATATTTGGTAATTTTAGTTCATGTTTAGAGGGACAATTTGTAGCTTAGGGGCGCGAAAAGGGGTAGGGTAGGCGTATCATATATATATATATAAAAATATATATATATATATATATATATATATATATATATATAAATATATAATATATAATATATAATATATATTGTTTTTGCTATATATATATATTGTGTTTGATATATATATAATATATATATATATATATTATAAATATATTGTGTTTGCTGCTAGGCAGCTTCAAGAGATATGCCAGGAATAAAATACATAACCTATATTCTACATTTATCGACTTGAATAAGGCTTTTGACAGGGTCAATAGAGTTGGCCTGTAGAAAATCATGAAGAAGTACGGATGCCCAGACAAGTTCACCAGCATCATCCGTCAGCTGCATGATGTCATGATGGCCCGATTGCAGGACAACGGTCAATCATCTCAAGCATTCCCCGTCACAAAGGAAACTCCTCGGCATCAGCTGACATGACAAAATCCCCCACACCGAGGTCCTTGCTAGAGTGAACCTACCTAGTATCTTCACCACCCTGATGCAGTCTCAGCTCCGTTGGATGGGACACGTAGCCCGCATGGAAATCCAACGGCTCCCAAAACAGATATTCTTCAGAGAACTAATAATAGGCAAGCGCTCCGAAGGAGGTCAAAAAAGGCGTAACAAAGACTCACTGAAAGGGCATTAAAGGCCTTCAGCATAAACCCTACTCATTGGGTGCAGACAGCCCAGGACAGAGCCAGATGGAGAGCGGCTGTCAAGAAGAGGGCTAAATCCCATGAAGCTAATTCAATTAGTACTTGGATAACCACAGCTGAGACACGCAGGTTTGTCAGAAAGAGCAACATTAGGTCACCATTTGAAGCAACTATCCTCTGCCCGCGAAGCCAGAGATTATTCCGAGCATGGATCGGTCTAGCAAGCCACCTAAGAGCTCACCGTAACCCACCCTCCCACCTAACCGGATGACTCGCTGGTTCAAGTCGACTTCGACGGACGAACAACAAGATATATATTATATATATATATATATATATATATATATATATGCTTCTTAAACTCGAAATGATGTTACAAACGTAAACTTCATTACATACATACTACTTTTTAAAATGAGGAAATGTAATGAGTTTTCGTAATAGCAGGTAGGAATTATCGCTTAGTACCTGCCATTATGATCTCGGTAACATCGGGTGAATTGTCTAGTCTTCTTTATTTTGAGGGCCCACGATCAATGAATTGATCATTCTTGCTCCTAGTTTTAAATATTTAGCAACAACGTATATTTCTTGTTCATGTATCTCTATATATAATTTGGTCATGTATCTCTATATATTAGTTGGTCATGTATCTATTTATAGTTGTTGGTCATGTATCTCTATTTATAAGTTGGTCATGTAACACTATGTATTAGTTGGTCATGTATCTCTATATAATTGTTGGTCATGTATCTCTACAAATTAGTTGGTCTATGTGTCTATAAATTATTTTGTCTTGTCTCTTGACATGTTAGTTAGTCATGTCTTCCTCTGCTAACTCTGGTCGACCGGGGACACAATTTTTTTTGCCTATTGCACAGAAATAGGTTTAGTTCAAATACAAAGTGTATTTCCGACCTTTCGAATTCATCTCCCCCCTCCCCAACCTAAAACCTCTCTTGGTTCTACGTCTTGCACCATCGGATGTGTTTTGATTTTTGCAACTATTTTAAGATTAAAATAATTATTAAGATCTTAAACTCCAATAACAACTTTGATGATCTCTTGACTATATTGACACTGCAGATGCAGAGTTCTGGATCGGTGCAAACGATAATGCTGTAGAGGGAAACTGGGTGTGGGAAGATGATGGTGCTCCTGCGACAGAGTTGTCCGGTATATGGGATTCTAACGATGATGAACCAACCAACAAAGCGGGGGAAAACTGTGGGCTAATCTCTTTATATCCAACAGCAAAATCGGCCTTTGACCGTATGTGTGACGCTACATATGGTTTTCTTTGCATGGAGAAAGGTAATTTTACTTCCGTTTGATGATTAAATGGTCAATGTAATGTCAGACATGAAACAAATACGGCTTGATGTTTAAATTAAACTAAACACATTTTTTTACTATTATCAGTAAAGAATATTTTATTTTTCGAGTGTATCCAACTGACAAACCAAGTCAATGACAATCTTTGTTATTATTTGACAATTCATAAAATTGCATAGCACTTTTTTTTTTTTTTTTTAAAAAAGCATGAACATATTATCCTATGGGAAGAAAACTATTCTATATTACAAAATATTAACTTGTTGCTAGAATAAATTAATAAGCTTGGATAGTGAAAAATGCAAATGATAGACAAATTTTAAAAAAAAAACAGCAAGGAGAATAACGTAAAGTATTTTAAATTACATAAAGGTTCTACAGTCAAACTAGAATGTCCGTTTTGTTAAACAATTTATGTCTCTTTTCTTCTCTTTCAAAAACACATTTTTGATATTTAAATACAATTTCGTCGTACGAATTTAAAGGAGATTATATAATTTTGAAGACGTCTAGCGGTTGCGTGATAACGATACTTGTTACTTGTAGTTATTGCTTGTAGTATTTATCCACATTCACAAAAGATTCATGATTACTTAAAAGCACAAGGTCATCTTCATTAGTTTCGCATCACGTACATTTTTTAAATATAAATTGCACTTCGTACTGTATAAAACATGTCTCCTAAATTGAAGGAAACATAATGGATATTGTCTTATTATTCACATATAAATTTCACACAGATCTATAGAGTTAGTAGCAAGATGCTGTGAGATGTGTGGCGAGCGCGTATCGTCTATTCGATCTCTCTCTCTCTCTCTCTTTCTCTCTCTCTCTCTCTCTCTCTCTCCTCTCTCTCTCTCTCTCTCTCTCTCTCTCTCTCTCTCTCTTTGATGCTGTGAGATGTGTGGCGCGCGCGTATCGTCTATTCGATCTCTCTCTCTCTCTCTCTCTCTCTCTCTCTCTCTCTCTCTCTCTCCTCTCTCTCTCTCTCTCTCTCTCTCTCTCTCTCTCTCTCTTACGTCCAATACACTTTCCTTATTAACCTATGCGCATGACCTATATTCTCTAATTAACTTCCTGTTTATACTAACTTACAAACAAAATACAATATCCGAAACAAAATTATTATCTCAATTAGTTGATATGTGACAAGAAGGAAAAGAAGTTAAGTACATTTTAACCAGATCCCAATCGAAAAAACTTAACTCTTATTTTCATATATTCATAACACCAGATCCGGTGACTTCTACAATCACAACAAACGACCCTGCTACCACCAACACTGCAGCTTCTACAACTGAAACTAGTGCTGCAACCAACACTGCAGGTTCTACAACTGAAACTAGTGCTGTAACCAACACTGCAGGTTCTACAACCGACACCAGTGCTACAGCTCTGACGACGTCTATACAGCCGACGACTTCCTCAAAGCCTCTGACAGCAACCTTGGTAACGATTGCCACCAATTCTACCACCAACGCTGTCTTAGCTTCCACTTCAAGTGCAAAAGTCCCGACAACTACTTTGAAGAAAAATGGCGCTAACTTCATCGACGTCAATGTTCTATTGTTATTAAATCTGTTCGCGATTAATTATCTCATCATTTGAAATAAACGGGACTGTATTTTTTTTTTTATTATTACGCTTCACAGTAGCTCCCATTAGACATCATTTTTTTTTTAAGTGCGTGATTTCAATTTTCTAGTTATTTAATTCTAATTTAATTATTTTTTTCCCTCCCTCGTATATCTTTCTGCGGAGGAACATACTTGTTTATACTCTGACCAAATTTTCGAAACGTTAAACTGAATAAGAAAATGCTTTATACAATAAAACAATAATGTCGATTACATGTATACAAGTAGTGAATTCATCAATCTTCAAGTAATTCACCTGAAATGATTGTGAACCGCAGCCGAAAGAAGTACAAAGCCACATTGTTTAACTCTCGAAAGACTGTAGATTTTTCCAGTTTTTAATGACCTTGAATATATCTTATTCTTCACTGCGTCACATGGCTGTAATTTTGTAGCTACCTACAAGTATTATATATCATTTTAAAGATAATTGGATGCTCTTTAATTAAAACTTGGGGTTTGTTCAAAATATCCTTGCTAATTTTGATGTTTTATTATTTTATTTTTGGGCAAAAAAAATATTTTTTTAAGTCGACAAAAACATAACATCACAGTTTTACAAAGAAGGGAAGAAAAAAAGTGTTTCCAATTAAATCAATAAATCGATATTTTATTAGAATGTGTTCAATACTACAAAACATATTTAAATTTCGAAAGAATAGACTAATAAATAAAAAAGTTATGACTTTGTGTAGGCAACAGATCATTCAAGGAAATGTTGCTCAAAAGTCAAAATTATTTTCAAAAAATAATAATAATTTTTTTTGAAAGGAAAACATATACTGCATCATATTATCCCTAGAGGATTATTAGTAAGTATTATTATAGATGAAAAGATTTTTAAAAAAGTAAATTTTAATAAATAAAAAAATTTTATGCATCCCCGAGATATCAATCAAATGAAGTACCTTAGATACCGATCAAAGGATATAATCCTTCGCCAAGACCATGCATAATAATTCTTGAAAACAATTTCTTTATTTAATAAAACATATACATGCATCAAAAAGAAAGCCTGTGACATACTCTCTGATCATTTTACCCTGTTTTAGTAACACACAATTACATTTTTTGTTATTGTCATGTCACGCGCACGATGTAAAGATTTCGAGTTTTACAGTATCTGGTTCATCATCAAAGATGTCATTTGTTCCCTAAATTGTTCATGAATTGCTACACTTTCTTGATGCTGATACAGTTCATTGTATTTTGCATGGAGATACATAAGGGTCTCCCAATTTTGCACAGCATTTTCCTTTATTTTCACATATTTTCACATACAGTCCTCTACTACTTCTACGGACGGAGCTCTCCCTGATTGCCCGCTACCCTGTTCCGCTGAGCTCTCCCCCGTCCTGTCCTACGGTCCCTATTTATAATTCGTGAGCCCATGGATGTTCCCTCTCATGTCTGTAATCTGACTCCCAAATCTTCCAGTACTTAAATGTGTGAACAATTGTAATGGTCCTAAACCCCCGTAGCACAATAGCGCAACGGTCCTTCCAGGGAAGTCTGATAAGCTAGCCCCTGGTCAGATGCTGGTTACCCTCGTAATAAAAATATAATTATTACGATTATGTTGTTTGAGTCTTTTTATTAATGTGTTCTATTGTAATGAAACTTTTATATAAACTAAAAGATAAATCATCTACATTTAAACACGACTTTTAATTTTGATTCTATATACTATATCTTATAAGATAATTAATTTTACAGCCTATATAATAGCACTAGCCTAAGTCTAAGACTAAAAGTAAAGACACACATTTAGGCTAAGTATTAGACTTAACAATTATTTAAAATGTATATTTTAATCCCTTACTAAATTGTTAAAAAAAGACACTAACTTAAATTAGGATGTAACGGTGGTTGTAGAATTAGCAATAGAATAAGTGAAAATTATCTGCTTAATAATCAAACTTAGGCTTAAATAGACTATAGGATTATAATTACTGTTGTTTCTAACTTTAACTGATATTGATATGTAAGCCTAATTTTATTAACAGTCTCCCAAATAAGATGTCATTAATAAGAGAATAAAAACTATTATTATTGGTATTACTATCTTAAAACTATTAATTATTGATTCAATGATGAAGAACTGAAGAATAAACTGAGTACGGGTGCACACAATTTTTAACGTAATAAATAAAAGTTAAAATCAAGCCTTGGTCACTACATAAACCTTTCAAGTTTGGATATAATCTTTTCTTAATTTTTTATTTATTTTTTTTTTTTTTTTAAAATTATTCATTTGAAACTTCTTATAATATTCAGATGTTTAAAGTTTAAGAATTTAAAAATAGCAAATCATTTCATAATTGACAGTGATAATAGTCATTTCCAGCTTGTCCATTTAAAAAAAATAATAATAATTTTGGGACATTTTCATACCCCCACTCCATTAGGAGATTTATAACTTTCTGGAACATAGTCAATGATAATTACTTAAAAAATGAAAAAAAACTTATACAATAAATGTGGTTCACACTGCACTAAACCTTATTCTCCTGCCTTTACTAACAAAACATTTTTGTGTGATTTATATACTTACCGAGTCTTTATAATAATACTGTCCGTGATATACAAAAAAGAAGTGGCTATAGGTACCCGAGTACCCACAGCCGCAAATGGTTATTCGGAGCCGGCTGGTCACGTGAGGTTGGTCACGTGACGTTTATAATGGATACTTCCTGTTGTTTTTCCATCTTTGTCGCCATTATTATCAATCGAGCAATGTGCCATATTTTTAAGATGTTTATGCAGCTTTAAAGAAACACGAAGAACAATGTGACACAGCTTAAAGCAAGTAAGAATATGTTTATAATTTTATTGTATTTTTAATTCTATTTTAAATATAGTTCTATAATCATTAACATGACATCAAATCAAGATCCAAGTTGCTTTTTTTTTTGGCGGCAAATCGGCTACTGTCTTATCTGTAATTACTGTAATTGTAATGAAAAGTTTGGCTGCGGCTATAGAGACCCGGTATCAGAAGTGGTTGCTTCAATTTTAATTCACCGAACAAATTATTATTATTCACACTTCCCATAAACAAATGTTCTTTTGAATAAAAAAAACAATTTGGAGAGATCAGCCGGCGGCCGCCATCTTGGTTATCGTGACCCTCGAACTGATGTCCTAAATCATGTATCCCTAAACCTAACCTGAACCCTAAATGTATCCCTGAACCTAACATGAACCCTAAAATGTATCCCTAAACCTGATCAATCTGAATTAGCCTGAAAAACTTCGAAGTGGATGCGTACACCGCGGCGGTGTACCTAGCGAAACCATCGGCTTTGGCCTGCGTAAACCGCGGCGGTGTACCTAGTGAAATCGTGGGCTTTGGCCTGGGTACACCGCGGCAAAAATGTACCATTGGCCTGGTTTTAAGATATACTTGTTTGAGAAGATCTTGTGTGGTAGAGTGGACGCTTGGCTATAATATAGTTTGAGATCAATTCTCAGTAGGGGATCGAGTTTTTTTCCCTCCCATTTTAGTTTTAAAATATTTTGTAGCAATTTAAATATATGTTTAAATGTTCTATAAAATACACTTTATATATGTATTTATTTTTATATTTAAGTGTTCAACAAGTTGTGCCGGCCTTTGACTTTGAAAATACCGGTAAATTTAGTAATAAGACTTTAGACATTTGAAAACAAACTTAAAGTTTCTGAAAGCGCATGTGTAGTGTATGTCAATGTAACATGTATAAGAGAAACGTTATGAATACTAAGTGACTGATATTCTATTGTATTTCAACATTCTTCGTGTAGTTGAATATTTACATTTTATTTTTACGAACACCCAAAGAAAATACCAGTATGAATGAATATTAAACCTTGAACCATTATGCCTTATGCATTGGCAAAATGTACATACGATATCAAAGGTTCATTCACAACACTCAGTCTCACAGCAAATCTTTTGAAAACACCTCGATTTTAGAAACTTGCGGAGCGTTAGCAAACTGTATAGCAAAGCCGTAGGTCTGCGTTTACCCTTTTCACGACGGAATTAGTTTCCAGAATGGCATGACATGTGCTATTCTCAGAGTAAAACACGACATTTTCTCACAGAAACCATTGCACAATGGGCTTGGGACAGGATTTGCGCTATTTCAAAGTTTTTGTATTTGTTGTTGATTTTTTTTATTGTTAAGAAATCGATCCTTGCCGGGGGGGTGGTGGTGAGTTATGGGCAGAGGCTTAACCAAAAAGGGGGCATTCACAAATCCCGGCTCAGGATAGGGGTTGTCCACAAAGAACGTCCGCACAACAAAGTTACCTTTTGCATCCCCCCCTCCGCCAGCATTTTTTACTAATGTGTAATGCCAATGTAAAACTAAATCAATGATATTTAATTATTGTTAAAAGTCTTTCAAAAATCACTGCAGTGTTTCGTATTTATCATCTTTCTGCTGTTTTGTGTTGACACATGCTTGGTATCACAATGATAATGCATCGGACAACTTTAACTTCACGACTTCATGATCAATGTATGAGTATGTGATTCTCTTCCCGTAGTGAATTTGTGGCGTAATTATATTTTGGTGCTAACAAAATAGATTCACTGTCTTCCCATTCATTTTTACACCACGCCCCGAGGGATCACATACAATGTTATATTTATAATGCCCCCCCCCAAAAAAAAACAAAACAACTACTGTGTCGGGAGCATGAGAGAATAATTTCAAATTAAGATTCACAATCATATGATAAAACTTACAATTAATAAATATATTTGTATTTCAATATATTGGGGGAGGGGAGAATAAAGTGGTACGCATGCCACAGACCATGATTTAGCTAGGTACACAGCGGTGTACGTAGTGCCGGCCAAAAAAACTTTGAATTCAAAAATTATTATACATTATTTCACATTTCCATTAAAACACTTCACACTTCCAATATATAGGTACTTGACACAAAACGTAAATATTGTTTGATCGCCATGAATGATGCATCATAGTAAAGGGCTAGCTATAAGCTTTATAACAACACCAATTTCATCTTTCTATCTTTTATAGAAGCGGAGTTGTGATTTTTTTTGGTGATTTTTTAAAACCCTCTTCTTTATCTTAATATTTAACTGAAAAAACATGTGACACACTTTCGAAATTTCTGCCTATTTTGCCCAAAACTTTTTGATTTTAAAATATAATGCTACCAAATTTTCAGGAGACATTCTCAATGCAATATACAACACAATAAACAACAAAACTTATATATAACATCAAGACTTTTATATTTTTTTTATATTTATTTGAGGGTATGTTTTGAAAAAAGTGAACAGAAAAATTGAGAAAATCATCATTTATATAGGAAAAAACGAAATAAATTACATGTTTATTGAATTTTCACTAGTCTAATTTTATTATGCTTGTGTTAAATTTTACATCAATAATTATATTTATAAAAAGGTAAGTAGTCTTTTTTTATATACAAAATTGAATGCATGTAATTATATTATAATATAGTAATAGAATTAGATTAGGAAAAATATTTAGCTTAGGCCTAAATAGACTATTACAAAATTATAACAACAGTTTTTTATAATTATAACTGATATTGATATGTATTATGTAGGCCAGATTTTAGTAATATTCTCTGAAATAATTGAGAGAAAAACGATTATTATTAGCTAGGTACTTGGATAAAATTTTTAAAAATGAATTTATAGCTTTAAGAGCTAGTTTGGTTAGATAGGGCCTGAAAAAATGTAATTCATTGATACCAATTTTATGTTTGTAGGTCAATTCTAAAGAAAGTTATGATTTTTTTCGTGAATTATTTTGGGATAACTCTGTTAATTGAGACATATAGGAAAATATAAAAGTGACTAAATTAAAATTTGGGCAGAGAGTTAGGAGAGATGTTAAAAAAGAGCAGTAAATTGAAGTTATTTAATGAATTAATGAAGACAACCATATATAGCCGTGATCGTCATAACATTTTCCAGACGTCATATAATAAATTCTACGGTACGCAAGATGAGCTCATTAATGTTCAAAATGGCCGTAAAATTTCCATATGTCATTTGAATATGAACACAACATGAACAATATTCTTCAAAATATAGGGTCATGTATATCAAATTGTTTGTATTGAAAAGGGGAAAAATAATAAGTAGCACATGGAAGGGTGGATCAATGTGTCCATTAAGAGATTTAATTTATTTTATATCTCCGATAACAAATCAATATCTGATATTAAATGTACAATATGTATATTATAGTAGGAGTTTTTCTTGCATATGGGTATCTTTCAATTCTACATTTTGTTTGCTAAGTGTAGCATTAGCTTTTCATAGAATCCCTACAATTAAAAAAGAATTGTGCTGTTTCAACTATTGCCTACAAATTGCTAATATGATTAACTCTCAAAAGACTAGATTTTTCCAGTTTTTAATTATCTTGAATATATCTTTTTTTTCAAAGTGTCTCATGACTGTAATTTTGTAGCTACCTCCAAGTATTATATATCATTTTACAGGTAATTGGATGCTTTTTAATTAAAACTTGGTGTTTTTTCAAAATATCCTTGCTAAATTTGATGTTTTATTATTTTTGGGCAAAAAAATTATTTTTTTAAGTCCACAAAAACAAAACATCACAGTTTTACAAAGAAGGGAAGAAAAAAAGTGTTTCCAATTAAATCAATAAAATTGATATTTTATTAGAATGTGTTAAATACTATAAAACATATTCAAATTTCAAAAGTCTAGACTCATAAGTAAAAAAAGTTATGATTATTTGTAGGCAACATATCATTCAAGGAAATATTGCTCAAAAAGTCAAAATTATTTTTAAAAAATAATGATAATTTTTTTTTCAAAGGAAAACATATACTGCATCATATTATCCTTTAGAGGATTATTAGTATTATTTTAGAAGAAAAGTTAAGAAAAAAAGGCACATTTTAATAAATAAAAAAATTTTATGCATCCCTGAGATACCGATCAAAGGATATAATCCTTCGCCAAGACCATGCATAGAAATTCTTGAAAACAATTCCTTTATTTATTAAAACATACAAATATATCAAAAAGAAAGCCTGTGGTATATCCTCTAACCATTTTACCCTGTTTTAGTAACACACAATAACATTTTTTGTTATTGTCATGTCAGGGCGCATGATGTAAAGATTTCAGGCTTTACAATAACGGGTTCATCATCAAAGATGTCATTTGTTCCCTGAATTGTTCATTAATTGCGACACTTTCTTGATGCTGATACAGTTCATTGTATTTTTACATGGAGATACATAAGGGTCTCCCAATTTTGCACAGCATTTTCCTTTATTTTCAGTATCAGAAAATTTTAGGAAACTCAATATAGCCTTGAATATGTCCTTAGTACTGATGGCCTTGCTCATTGTCCATCATAAAAAGATTTCCTGGACATTTCTTGTAAATTTAAAAGCTTGATAAGTCCTGCATTTATAATAAATCCACTTAGTAGATAAAACTCCCGTTCAATGATGTTATAATGGTACCAATTTTTGAAAACACAAAAGTTCTGCAGTCAATTGTCCTGCGCACAAGGCTCACCAATAACCAACCAAATCTGTAGTAAAGTAGAGGTTGAAAAAGTCAATTTGCTTTTAAAATCTCCTTATATCCTCTCTTGTTTTAACATCAGGAAGCAATAATGCTTTGTACCTCTGGTCTAAATGCAGCAAAGAGTCCCACAGTCTTTGGTCATCATAACCCATTGTATTGACTATGTTTGACATCTGCCCTTCATAGATGCTGTCAAAATATTTAATATAAAAAAAATAGTTTAGCTAAAATAAAAAAAATTACAATATAAATAAAAAGAATTCAAAATATTAAACAATCTGACTAAATTACTTTTACTTCAAGTTTTCATTGAAAAGGGAACAACTGATTGTTACAGTGTAATAATAGCCTTGGCCTTGAGAACCATTGTTTACATTTTGCTAACTGAAACGTAATAATATTAAAATAATTGTATAGCTACATATTAGTTTCAAACAAATAAATAATTTAATCTATTTAAGAATTTTATACTGCTGGAACTTGAATAAAACTAAAGTTAGAGCTAATAATAGTGCTAAGAAGTATTACAGTATGGGTGAGTTCAGTAAAATGAAAAAAGTAAACAAACCTTGGATACTATTATTAAGATGATAATTTACAGAATTCTCGGTATCAGACACATCTGAAGTGCTATCTTCATCAAAAATATTCCTCTAAGTAAGAATAGTTGTCCATTTCAAGCTTATAATCAGAATCAGACTCCATAGCAATGTTTTAGAGTGTAGTAACAGTAAACCGGAATTGTGGCAAAATATGAGTAAATGGCGAAAAGGAAAATTTATGAATTGACGGGGCACCAGATTTCTTCAAGAACTAGTATAATAAACGATTTTTCTTTCTTGCCAAAAAGAAATTTAACATTCCAAAATAGTAAATCTTTATTTTCGCCTTTTAATATTATTTTTATATATATTTTATGGGTCATTTTTTTCACCCGCCATATATGACCGATTTTTCAATCTCACGTCTTTTGAGAGTTAACATTATGATGGCAATGTCATTGGAACGTCTTTAAAAAAATAAAACAAAGTATTTTTGTGTGTGTGAATCATTTCAAAGTATCAATTCATCTAAATAATAAACAAATCTTAATTTTAGATCTATTATGAAGATAAAATAAACTTTTCTTCATATTTCCATGCTACAAATGTGTCAGATAGCTTAGACCAAACTCCCCATAGGTCTATTATATGGGAATCGAAGTTTCACTATTTAAATAAAGAAATACGATTAAATATCTATTCAAATGTCTTCTTTGTTAATATTAACCTCAAATAACTTAAAATAGTGCTTTTAACATTGTTTATTAATCTGATTACTTAAGATTTAAAAATGATTTGCTGAGGTGGGTTCGGCCATCTTGAAAATGATATCCAGGGAGGAAACAGCCATTTGGTGACTGTTTTGAAAATTTAATAAAATCGTTGGGGTAGGTTGGAGGGGGACTTTTTGTTCATACTTGTAGATAATTGGATGCTCTAAACAGTGGTTATCATGAAAATCGAATCTGGTGGAGTCTCCGCGAGATATTAAATAGTACACTTAGCTTAATTCAACTTGATATATATTTTTGCTTTTCAAGCGTGATTAAAAATCTGAAGACACTGTATTATTCAGCTTCCAATTCTTTTTAAAATGATATATCACACCACCTATTTAATAAAGAAACAACCACAAAAAACATTTTTTCCCAATGCATATGCAATGTTTACATTTTAAAGTGGACAAAAAGTTGAACAAGGGGCACGTAACTCTGCAATTATTTGACACTAGCAGAAAACTGGTTTACCCAAGTACCTATATTAGCCTATTGATATTACTATTGTCAAACTATTAAATATTGATTCAATAATGAACGATAAACTTTGTACCGGTACCGTACACACAATTTTTAACATTATAAATAAAACTTAAAAGCAACCCTTGGTTGCTACATAAACTATTCAAGTTTGGTTATAATCTTTCCTTAAAATTATTCTTTAAAACGTCTTATGATTATTCGGATGTTTAAGGATTTAACAATAACGAATCACTTCTTAATTGACAGTGATAGCAGCCATTTCCCGCTATTCAATTAACAACAAAAAAATGGGGGAAATTTCATAACAACCCCCCCCCCCCCCCCCCCCGGCAGAAACACAAAAACATTAAAAAAAAAAAAAAAAAAAAAAAAACAAAAAAAAAAAAAATAATTGACAGTGATAGCAGCCATTTCCCGCTATTCAATTAACAACAAAAAAATGGGGGAAATTTCATAACAACCCCCCCCCCCCTCCATGGTGGGATGCATAACTTTTTATAGACAAAGTCAAGATAATAACTCAAAAAATGAAAAAAAACTCTTAAAATGAATGTAGATTGGGTAGCACTAAACCTTATTTTGGTTGCTTAACGAGTAAAAAAGTATTTATGCAATTTATAAACTAACCGAGTCATTATAATAATACTGTCCGGAATACAAAAAAAATATAGTGGCATAAATCAATATATCACCAGGACACAAAAACTGATACGTCACTGATGAGGAAAGCATTATTTAATAAACAAAGGTTACATAGTGTGCAATTTTCCTAAGATACTGTGTAGCCGTTCGCCATATTGTAGAACACATTTTTTCGACATTTTAGGACATGCGCAGAACAGTGCTTGGACAAGTATTGTTATCCCTACAATAAAACAAATGTTATTTTGAATAAAAACATAATTACTTTTTTAAAGGTCCTCCACTAATGTAGTTGCCAAAATTGAACAATATCGTCTAGAATGGCGTTGAAGACATAAAAACCATTTACTTTAACACGTTGATGCCACATGTCCACATGAACTCACACATATAGAAATCGAGCATATGTCCGTGTGTGCCATTGTGGCGCAGATTTCCACAAATGTTTGATGCTTTGGGTATTGGCTATTGGCACCTGAGTTTGGATCCAAAAACTTAACAGAATGAATGACCGTTTGATGAGTTAATCTCGGAGTGGTGCCAATTGCAGTATATGCTCTCCATTGATCTGACATGACTGTTGTGCCCAGCAGGATGTGTGCTGTGATTATCAGCATAAGTGTAATGTGTAGCTGCTGATCTATCTTGTACACAAAACATGAAACACTCACTAATCTCCTGACAAATGCCTCCAGAGATCCATTGTGGCAAAACTCACCCCACATGATTTTTTCTGCATGTAAACAGACTTTTCATTTCCACCGAGAATAAACATGACTTACCGGTGTAAATTATGTGAATTTTTTGATGGATGAAGCATGAATGGATCCTAACACATGTGTTTTGGGAAATAAGGCCCATGGAGGCCCTTTAAAACCCCTGGCACAGAGTTCTACGCCTTTTCCTGCCCTCGGGTTACTTTTCGGTTGCTTCAGACAGAGCGGTCCTTTTCACCATTGTGCATCCAATTATGGCTTATTTGAGCTGGGTGTTACTGAGAAAGTTGTCTGCATACTTATTAGTTATTATTATTATTCTCTCTCACAAACATTTTAATGATATATTGTGTAAAAATTCGCATACGTACTCAAATGGGGTGCTTATCCCATGAGGCATATTTAAAGGCTCTATTTTTTCTAAAAATTCAAAAGGGTCATCTCTATCCAATTCAGAACCCCTATTCCTAATTCAAGGATGCACAACATTATCGTAAACATAATCATTTTGATTGTCTTCATTACTTTCTTGATTGTTTTCGTCAGTGTCAGATTCACTGCTAGACAGCGAGAGATCAAGAGGGTTACGTCCCAAGAGGGTTAACGAAAAAGCTTTCGGGTGACCAGCTCTCCTACCAGCTATACTGCTAGTACATGAATTTCATATATCCTAGTCGAGAGTTTCCCAAGCGTTTTGGAGTCACAGCACCGTTACTGCACCCACGTCTTTTCAATTTTGCTCTAAGCTACATTCTTTGTGCACTGTGAAATAGCACTTTTTAAATAATCTAATCCATATTTTGAAACTTTATACAAGAAGACATACCTCAATAACTTCACTTGACTCTATCAATACAATATTTAATTGATACAGCATAGATGCTGCACAAAACCAACTGCTACTTTAATAAGTACAGAGTACCAAGTAGGTTGGAGAACTAGTGAAAAATACCAACTTAATTATAAATGGCTTGCATTAAGTCCATTAATTTTTTAACACTTCAGGTTGCAGCAGGTCACAGTCTGGGAGCCTCTGTCCTAGTCAATTACATGCCATAATAAACACATATCTTTACATTTTCTCTTAACACGTAGCATCATCCTAATCCCCCTTCCAATAATAAATATTAGTATCTTGATCCTTTGAATGCACTTAATATTAAGATAAATCCAGCTAGTACATGTAAGATATATAAAAAGACTGTATTGGAATGGTTAGTTTCACTGATTAGGTTAGGGTAAAGTATTGCACATTCCTAATTTAGTTAAAATTAGATAAAAATCCCATAAAAATCTAAATTTCCTTCTGACATATTGAGTGCATTTTTGCTGTAAAAGAAATAATTAAAAAATGCAAAAGAGCGATTTAGATGGATTTCTTCTTATATTTAGATTCATCTGTCGCTATAGCATACATTTTTTTGGTTAAAATCATAGTAGTAATAATCAAGAGTTACATCTTGCAGGTTAGAATTATATTACTATTGATCTGTGACAAAAAATCTTATTTAAATTTTTAAAGATTCACTACTGTAATGCAGTTGTAGTTAAAATCTTGCACTGAGCTTGACGTGACCATTTTGAAGGTTTTCTTTTGTTCATTTAACACCACCTCCCTAATTCCAATAGTGGTTGGACTTTAACTATTTAATAGATTAAATAAACAAAGCTATTCAACTTTCCCTTAGAGAACCAGGATAACATGGCTGGTGTAAAAGCAATGATTACACCAAGTGTGTGATTAATTTTTTTGGTACTTTTTATGATGGTAACTTTCAGGTTAAAATTGTTCATAGGATATTGTCTTCATATTAATGCAAGCTTGCGCTCTAATATAGTAAAGTTTCTGTCTTCTACTAAGTCATGTATTATTTTACTTCCAGGTTAAAGTTGTTTTCACAAAGATCACTTGAAGACCCCCATCACTGCCAGAATTCACAGCTGCCTTTATGATGAATGTGCAGGTGGAATCAGTCAACGTTTTACTTCAGGTAAATCCAGTCCTTTTTATTCTATTTATTTTTCATTACCTATGCTACTAATTTTAAAAAAAAAAAATTGGTTTTATTTTTCTACATTTTAACTTGATACTTGATTTATCACACTGGGTAATAATCTTGAAGTAACTTGCCATTATTGGGATCTTGGAAATTTATTCCCAATGGATCATAAGCCGACCACAATCTTAGTTTTTGGCCAGGAAAACCCTGAAAAGTGTGTAATCTGCTTATTAGTCTGCTCTTTCAGTTTTGGCTGGGAAATTATTTTTTAAGGTTTTCATCGAAACCTTAAAAATGATAATTGCTTATTAAAAAGACTTATAAACTATTAAACATTCAGTATTATGTATAATAGAACTCACTTCACTTTTCTACATATATATACCGTAACTTCACTGAACAGAATCAGTCATATGCGCACATACAGACGCAATCTTATTGTTTTTTATAATAGAATCAATGTACCTAGAGAAAACCTCCTGTGACAGACTCAAAAGCCCTCTTATACCATTGAAATATTTATTGTGTAAATAGGCCTTTGAATAGGTATCTACAGTACATGCTGAAATTTGATTTATAGCCATGTCTAGACTTAATTATGTGTTGATCATTCTTAAACAACATCCAGAAATTCAAATTAAATAATTATAATAATAAGTATGCCGCTAAATGGGAGAAATAGAGATAGATAAACAGATCAATTTGTTAATGCTGATCATTAGTAGGGCCCTGGCCTGTTTCACCACATCCTTCCATTCAGACATCATCATCATAGGTGCTACAGCCCATCATAGGGGCCTGGTCTGCTCGTCTGCTCTACAACATCCTCCCTTTTAAGCTGATCCATGACTTTACACCTTCCAGGTGATTTTAGTCCTTTACAACTCAATCCATATCAGTCTTGGTCGACGGATGAGCCGTTAACCTCTAGGCTTCTGTCTGTAGATCACTTTTGCTGCTCTACAATCTAATATCCTCTCAAGGTTTTTTGCCAAAAGCAGCCTGCACCTTTAAATTGCAGCAACTACGGATGGTTCCGGTAACGTACTGAAAATGTTCATTAGGAAATAGCTTCAGAGGGCTGTTAAGCTAGTACATTAGCTCTTTATGCCCTCCCCAAAGCACAAACACCCTCACTCCCCAAGTCTGAGTTATCGGGCTGGGAAGCGGAACGTTGGAGATTTCCCTTTGCCAGGACAGCCCCAGCCCGCACTCACTCCATCGAGTATCAGTAGAGGTCACCCCAGCACAAGGACATCCGGTAGGCATGTGACGCTTCTCTCAAAGCATCAGGAGTCGGGATGGTGTATTTGCATCCTAAAATCTTACCCTGCCCATCCCTGGGAACGCCAGACGCCGTTGGATACAGCTTTCTACAGTGGGTTTCTACCTTGAAACTAATTTACGAAGCAGCTGGGACGAAACGGTTGCCTAGGTACAACTTCTTTAACTGCTATGTAAATAGAACCATTGGCATGAGTTGCCACTACCCACCTCATGCCTGGTACCGATATCCTTAAAGGGCAACATGTAATCATGCTCCTTACCCTGTTTCTGCTGTTTTATTTCGAGCTGAAGATTTTCCACAGCTGGTAGCCCTTTAAGTGCTTCCATTTTCGGCAGATACTTTGCACACTCTTTGTCTGCCAGCACTGGCTCATGCAATAATGGTGGTTTTGGTCCCAGTCTAGCGCTAGGGGGCAGCACCTCTTTAGGCCGAAATAAGAAGAATGGCCTGCTTTTATCCTTTCTTTCATCTCTGTCATTATTTCATCTGTCTCTCGCTCACTCTCTCTCTGATATGCTTGTTTACTTTGATTTTGTCACCTGTGTGTCTGATAGGTGACATTACCATACACTTTGTATTTCCATTTACCTTTAGAGGTAACTCTTCTAATTCATGGAATACTTAAATTATATCAATGCTGCTTCTCCCTGGTAAAGCTATGTTGTCTGCATATGCCAGGTACTGCACTGGTTGGGCTTTTTAAAGTTGGTTGGTGTCCTGATGGTTGAGATTCTGATATATTGTTTGTGATAGTTCATCCTGTGCTCACATGTATGTTTCTCTGGAAGTTGTTTGTGATAGTTCATTTGGTGTGCACATGCATGTTTCTCATAACGCTTTCTAAAGGGATGTTAAATAGGATACATGTCAGTGAGTGTCCTTGACTCAGTGGCCCTGATTAATATGAAAGTTCCTCAAGTACTCTTCCTGTACTTTGATTCTTTCTTGGAGGTAGCCATCGCCATGTATAAACCAGGTAAGTTTGTTAGAAATTCCAAGTTTCTATCGTTAAACTCCAAGTTTCTATAGCGCCTTTTTGCAGATATTTCCTGTCTAAGATGTTGTGTAGTCCACATATGGTTGGTGTATGGGGATGTTGTATTCTTAGCATTTCTTCTGGAGACATCTGGTGGTCAAAATATGATCTGTGTTGGGTCTATTCTGTCTGAATTCAAATTGATAGTCACCTAGAATATGTTCAGTAAACCTTTTCAGTTTTCTTGCTATTAATTTGTTGATAATTTTTTAGGCTACATTAATTAGGAAGATTCCTCTGTAATTTGAGCATTCCAGTGTAGATCCTCTCATGTGAATTGAGCGCATTAACCATTTTTATTTGGCATTTGTCTTCTTCCTGCCAAATTCTTGATATGAAGCTCTATATTTGTCTATGCAGTTCCATAGTGATAAGGTCGGTTCCTGGGGCTTTATTAATTTTCATGGTAAAGATCACGCTTTTTGTTACATAGTTGGTTGGCTGCCCAAAGGGTACAGTTCTTGTGGTAGTTTGTAATCCTCATTGGCTACACCATAAGAGCCTTCAAATTGTTGTGCCCTTCTAGTACCTTTTCTGTGATCAGTTCCTTATCTATAATGCTGATCACTGATAGGATTCCTAATAAATGCTGCTAGTTGTGCTGTATGCATGAATAAACAAATCCATGTCTTAATTGAAAGCTATTTTATTTTGTAAAAAAAATGTGATAATTAAAAAAAAATTATCTTCCCTTATTATAGTAAAGGCTATTTTTTAGAATGAAAACCTGAAAACATGTTAAAGTTTAGACTGTAGTGATTTGAAGAAGTTGTTTACTGTTTGTGCTGGTCGTCACTGTCCATCATATACATTTGCCTTTGTAAAACATATAACACGGTATTGCTTAAATTTCTTTTTAAACTTTTTCACAGCACTCCCATGTATTTCCAAAAATTTTGTTTAATCTGGGCCGGGGGGGGGGGGTGTTTAGCCAGCGCCTTAGTAAACAACAGACTATATTTTTTTAATTTTCTGAAAAGGGGATGCAGCGTAACAATGCATCTTTTTTCAGGTTTGCTCAGTTCCTTTTACCTAACCTGATTAGCTACCTGTCACCAATTTTAATATTTTTTTGCTTGTCTCGCCCTCTCTAATCTTCGAACTGCACCAAGTTGGGTGTCACCTTGTGATGTGTATGCATAATATGGGGTGTGTACATAAGGTGGGTTGTACGCCCCACATTGGAAAACAATTCCATTAACCAAAGAGATGTTGTAGAATAGATTAATTATGTATTGTAAGCCTACAATATTATAATTCATCATAGAATCACCTTTCTCCTCTAACTTTTAAAATTAGTGTAAATCATTTGTTTCAATGGAAGTGAATAAAAAGCAAAAAATTATAAAGTATGTCATTCAACACTGCTCCTCAGGAATAATCATTTATTCTGAGCATCTTCTAAATCTTAATTTACTGTAGTTACTGCAGTTATTAACTCTCAAAAAAAAAAGCAGATTTTTTACATTTGTTCTCTTAGGTGTAATTTTGTAGCTAAAGGTAATTGCATGCTCTTATATTGATATTAAGTGTTTGTTCAAAATATACTTGCCAAAATTTATTTATTATTATTTTTAGGCAAAACAAAACATTTTTGAGTTGACAAAACATAGCATCACAGCTTTACAAAGAAGGGGGAAAAATTGTTTCCAATTATATTAGTTAAATTTTTTATATTTACTACCATATACTCATTACTACTAATACTACAACAAATGTTCATTTTTCAAATGAATAGACTCACTTTGTTGACAACGTATCAATCAAGGAAATAATGCCACAAAAAGTCAAAATTATAATTTGTTAAAAAAATAATTTTCAAACATATGCATGTAATTATCACTTAGAAAATTATTAGTAAGTATTAAATTCGAATAAAAGCTAAGAAAAAAGGTATATTTTAGTTAGTTAATTTTTTATTTTATATCACAAAGATATCGATCAGATTATCTAATCTGTCATCCAGATGATGCATATACATTCTTGAAAACAATTTCTTTCTTTATTAAAACATAAAAATGTTTTACAAATAATCTGATATATACTCTGACCCTTTTACCCTTGTTTTGGTAATGCAATTTTAATTTTGTTTGTTTTCATGTTGCAGCGCGTATGTAAAAATTTCAGACTTTAAGAATAAAGTAACTGGTACATCTTCAAAGATAAGTTAAGATTCTTTTATTGATCCAAACAAATGGAAATGTTTTATGATTGCATTGTACATTTTCAGCACATATAAAAAAACAATTTGAACACAAGCCATTTGTAATAAATTTTTTCACTAGCAGCCATTCAGTGGGTTCTCTTAACCAACCGGGAATTATTAGTCCTCGTTAAGATTTGTGGCTTCAGGGGGAGCATGCTGGTAAATTAGTACAGATTGGGGAACAAAAGAATTTTTGTATTTATCAGTCCTTGCCCTGATGGAAAGAATTCGTACCGAACGGGCCAATCCTAAGTATCTGTGATGAAGAGGGTGGGTTGTATCATCCAAAATGTGTTAAATTTTACAATAACATCTTTCTTCAAATAGTTCTTCCGGTGAAAGATGTTTAGTTTGTGTTATGTTCCTAGCTTTCTTGATAAGTTGGTTTATGTGGTGTTTAATATCAGACGTTGAATTCCCAAACCAGCAGGTAATACTTAAATTGAGCAGGCTTCCAATTGTTGAACTGTAGAATAAGTTTACGCCGAAATTGTACAGTTATTTTTAGGAAGAACAGTCTTTCTGAATTTCTTATACAGCATTTGGCCGTGCTCCTGCCACGTTAGCTTATTATTAATGGTGACACCTAAGTACTTATATGCATCTACTTTCTCTCCACTTTGATTTTTTATGTCGAGATCTGTAATCTGGTGTTCCTCCTTGAAATCAACAACCTTTCCTTTGTTTTTGAGACATTCAGCGGGAGAAAATTTTCATTGCACCAATTGAGAAAGCTTGGTACTAAGTTGCGGTATAAGCCTTCTCCTTCAGATAGTAAGCCAATGATGGTGGCATCATCAGCAAATTTTAAGATTGGAACGGTGTCGCTTTGAATATCATTGGTATATATTGTATACAGTACAGGGAGAGAACGCAGCTTAAATGTCATAATGTCCTATGTTTCCAAAAGTGTTCATTAATTGCTACATTTTCATGATGCTGATACAGTTCTTTTTATTTTGCATTAAGGAACATAAGAGTCTCCCAATTTTGCACAGCTTGTCTCCTTTATTTTCAGTATCAGAAACTTTTTGGAAACTCAGTATGGCCATGAATCTGTCCTTAGTCATATTTCATCAAATAAGGATTCCCTGGACCGCAGTCTTGTAAAATAAGTACTTAAAATAAGTACTGTATTCTTAATAAATCCTCTTAGTTGATAAAACTCTTCAATGACCTGCACATTGCGTACTAAAAAAAATATAAGCAACCAAATTTGCAGTAAATTAGAGTTTGAAAAAGTCAATTTGCTTTTGAAATCTCCTTATATCTCTCTTGTTTAAACATTCATCAGTAAGCAGTATGCTTTTTATGTCTGGTCTAAATGCACAAATCCTCTTTGAGACAGTCATTGTCATCATAATCATACTCATCGACATCTGCCCATCATAGATGCTGTCAAAATATATTTAAATTTAATTAATTTAGCTCAAACACAAAATTTACAATCTAAATAAAAAGACATCAAAATAGAAAACAATCTGCCTCAGTTACTTTTACTTCAACTTTTCATTGAAAAGGGAACTCCGCTGATTGTCTACAAAATAATAGCCATGGATACAGCATTGGTTACATTTGACATTGGGCTAACTGAAAAATAATAATATAACAATCATTTTATAAATACACATTAGTTTAAGTTAAAACAAATAAATAATGCATTCTATTTTTTATAACCATTTACGAATTTTATACTACAATGAAGAAAGCTAATAATAATGTTAAGAAGTACATATCACACTATTAGTTGAGTAGAAATGAAAAATGTAAACAAAACTTATTTACTACTATGAAAAGGGTTTGGAAATGTATGTGGGGGGGCATGTAATTAATGTTAGATAAGACACTTTTTCAAGGTCACTACACTTTACTGAGACGTTAGCATGCCTCAAATTTGAAATACCCAATATTTTTTTAATGCTTTTTCTATAAGGGAATATGGGAGCTGGTGATATGAAACATTTTTGTGTGTTCAGATGGGAAGTGGGGCAAAAATGGTTGTGATGAACTGCTGTAAGTGGTGGGGGTTGTAGAATATCTTAACAATAATTATAATCATTGGTCAAAACTAACACCCCTCCTTAGTTTAAAGTTTAACTTTATTTGAATAAGTTTAAGAACCACTGTGCTAGTGTGTTAAATGTGAAGTAAATTTTGATGAGTAAAAAGAGTTCGAAATGATACTAATCAGAGGCGTAGCGAGTATGTTTGGCGACCAGGGACAAGATTCATTTTAAAGCGCCCCATTTTATTTTTTTCAGCTCTCAAAACTGTTATTTTTATCAACAAAATAATATCAAGGCACATTTTGGCGCCAGGGGACATCTGTCCCGTCTGTCGTTTCCCCCCCCTCCCCCCCCCCCTACTAATACTCATGCTAAATTCCTTCATCATGAGCTGTAATCATTCTTCAACAGGAATGAATGGTCAAGAGCAATTACAAGATGAATAGTCAAGAGAAACCACACCTCAACAAGACATGTTCTAATGATCTTCCATCTCATAGAAATCAGTCCATTAAATGACAACTTTGGACAATAAGGTATGTGAAATTTTACTATGAAATGAATGAGCGTGATAAGTTGGGGCACCTGGGTATAGTAAATGTATAGGAAATGTTCAACATCAATACAGAAAATATTTGGAAAAAAAATACCTTTTAGCAGCATAATAATCGGTCGACTATACTACTTAACCCTTTCGCCCTTAGGCCAATGCTGAGCCACAAACCGTCTTTCCTTGAGAAAAGGGGCATAACTCTGTAAAATTTCTAACATACAATTTTTAAAAATTCACCAAAAAAAAAAAAAACAATTAAAGCAATTAAAGTCAAACTTTGGAAATTAAATGAAATATGGACAAGGTTTAATATTACATAAAATTTCTAATAAAAAAGGCTAAAAAAAAAAACAATGAAAGAAATGTTTAATTTTGACTAGAAGTGCTGGCAACAAAAGTTGGCATCAAGTTTGCGTGGAATTTTGAGAAACATTCTCCTTTACACAGTCTAACTTGGCACAAATTACACCCATAAACAGTCTCATGTGCCCTCATTCTATTTCCAAACTGTTTATTGATTGAGCAAAAGTGGCAAGCACGTTTGTTCCCAACCATCCGTATCAGCCGGTGCTCAAGCAAATCAGCAGTTCCTACTCCTTGAGAAGCTGGCTGACTTGTTGGTTTTCTCTTCCGGCTGTTGCCTTTCAGCAAAGATGAGCTAAGGCTCAAGCGAAAATCCTTATATGACATCATTTTTTTTTTGGACGTGGTCTGTGAGAATTGGAGTAAAGGATCCAACTATTGACAATCGCAATCTGAAGGAGAAATCGAAATATGTATCTCCACCACTTTACAGATTTTCTTCCTGCTGGATAGTATGAACACAATTGATCCAATTTGTCCACACCCCCCATGAATTTGTTGTACACATCCACAACAGTAGGACTTGTCACTTCATACCGACCTCTTGGGGCACGATGTGAAACAGTGGACGTCCCTGGAGCGGTGTTAGTGTTTAGCAGCGTAACACATCTTTTGTCCTTCCAGACTGTGGCCACAAATATCTGATATGCAGGATTCATTTTCATTGTTACAAATTGAACATAATTTAAGCATTAATCACAAAAAACAATATATTGTGAAATATTAATTTCTGATTACAAATAAATGAAATTTGTCTTGAATCATGGTGTAGCATGGTTAACAGTCTTAATTTAACAACAGTAAACTACTTTGCTACATTTTGCGACCAGTATGCTAAAAGCCAACATCAGTGCCAAGGTTTAGAACAAAGATGATCTTCCACAACGTCTTACTTCTATCTTTAGGCTTGATTACCAACACGCTGGAAAACCCTGTTTCACGAAAATATGTTGTTGGAAAGGAAGAGGAAAGCGCAACTCTCAGACAGAAAAGGGTATGACTGCAAACACTTGATCCAGAATTTTGTAACTGGCATTGTAGAGAAATCATTTCTCACTGTATCGCTGTCAGTAATTTCAATGAACTCCTCTTATGTTGACTCAGGAAAATCTTCAACTTTGACTGTGAATGGACTTCTGGCAAGTGCAAATGGGGTGTGAGGTAGATTTGGAAAGTAAGATGAAATTTGGTCTGTAAGCATGTGCAAGTGTTCCTTCACAGAATTTATCATTGTAATCCCTTTGTCTGGTTCAATGTCATGAAACAAGATAATATGGGCAACGTATACATTTTATTTTCATCCAATTTTTTTGTCCAAAGCTGAAATTAAAATTTAAATGATCGCATCTTTTTATGGAAATTTTAGGATGTTGCATTTGGTCCTTGCAATGATAAATTTAACTCATTTAAGATGGCGAAGATGTCAGCCAAGTAAAGTATTTTCTGCAGTTCACTTTTATCACTAAAAAGAGCTTCGAACTGTGGTCTTGCTTTCTGGTTTAAAAAAGTTTTGAGTTCATCACGAAGCTCAAAAACACATTTTTAAACTGCCATCTCATTTCGGTGTGAAATAGCAGAGCATTGTTCGACGCATCAACTCGTTGCACAGTCGAATGTTTAAAGTGCTCGCCTTTATAAAATTGACAGAACTTACGACACTTTTCATTACTTCTTTTAACTCTTGTGACAGCGTCTTCATAGCTAATATTTGCAGATTAATCAATCAGTAAGTCCCGATGACTTTTTGTGACTCATTCAGTATTAGACGTTGAATCCATATCGACATCCTAGCATAGCTGGAGCACCATCTTTGCAAACAACCCAAACCTTTTCCAAGAGATATTATGATCTTTCAGAAATAAACCAACTCTGTCAAATACATCACGTGCAGAAAAGAAACTCCTCATATACCTCACATAAACTAGTAACTGTGAACAGTTTGCAACGTCTGTAGATTCATCAAGCTGGATACTAAATATTGGAAGTGGAGGAGATTTAATTTCCTGGATTACCTGATAAACAATCTCAACAGACATGTCATCTGTTTTTCTATGGACAGTTTCGTTTGATACGGAAATTGCACTCAGCTTCGAAACAAATTTGTCTCCAATCATAATGAAAATTTCTGACATTTCTGGTTTTTTAGCAGGACCAAATCAATCGGTTTCTAAGACCATCAGCATCGAAAATGTGTGTTTTCCAATGGTCTTAGGCGACCTCCATGAAAGGGTTGCGCAAGGGGGTCAGGACCCACAGGTTGAGAACCACTGATTTAGTGGATAACCTTTTAATTATAATATCTGAAAAATTTCATAACAGTCACCATGGTCACTGTAGCCTGCTAGTATTATTAACTAACGATGTAACAGTCATTTTTTCTGGTCTTGTCCCATCCATCCCTGTAACTCTGGCAATCCCTAAACTTCATTCCACTCAGAACTGATGCTTTTATATTTCCATGGATTCCCAACTGCAGTAGATCTGAGAATGAAAGATTGTGCTATTTGCGAGGGAAAATGCTCAATCTAACATTATTAACGTTCATGCTCCCATCAAAGGTTGGGGAAAAGAATCCTTTTATGAGACACTGGAAAAGATCTACAAAGAGGCACCACGACATGATATTAAAATAGTGAGTGACGACTTCGATGCCAACTATTGGTAAAGTCTGCATAAAAAATTCAATGACAATGGGATCCGACTCATAGACTTTGCTTAAATAAAAGAAATGTCAGTTAGCAGCAGCAAGTTTCCACTCAAAAAATATACATACATTAAGTTACTTGGAACTCACCAGATTGAATTACCCACTTTTTAATCAATTGTTTTAAGGATCAGACTAGACATACTAGATGTAAGAAGCTATCAAGGAGCAGATGCAGACTCTGACCATCTACTGGTAAGGGTTAAATATAAGCAGAGAATAAGCATTATTCACAATGGCCAAAATCAAAGAGAAAAGTGATTACCAAAAACTTTCCAAAAATGATGTAACAAGTAGAAGCATCACGGGAGGAAACGGAAAACAACATAAATGAACAGTGGGATCGGGTTTAAAAAATGCTGTGACAACATCAGAAATTCAAAAAAGTAGGAGGATTGCAGCTATCAAACAATAGAGTAGGCTGATTTTGTCATGAATGCAGACAGACTGTTGAAGAAAGGAAAAAGCCAGAGGAAAGCCATAGAAATGTGTAGGAAGAAAAAGAGGACTTGGGGGGAAAAAGCTAAATGAAAAAGACTTATCAAGGGAGGGAAACATCAGAGCAATGTGCATAAAGATAAAAGATGAAAAGATTGGATACCAAGCCAGACCACAAATGTGTGAGAGCCAGAATGGAAATTTTGAGGACACAATAAGTGCAGACAATAGATAAGATGAAGATTATCAACCACCAAATGGAGGACCAGACCCTTTAATAAACTAGTCAACTCTAGAAGAAACTTCAGACGTAATCAATTCTATGAAAAACCACAAAGCCCCTGGATCTCATCACAGAAGAACTTATAACTAAAATTTGTCAAGAGAAAATTCCAACAGAATGGCAAAAAGCACTAATAACACCAATACACAAGAAAGCTTCCAAACTTCAGTGCACAAACTACAGAGGAATCTCCCTATTAAATGTTACATAAAAAAAACTGACAAAAGTAGTTGCCAAAAGGCCACAGCACTTCACTGAAGAAATACTAGGTGACTTCCAATGTGGATTCAGACAAAACAGATCAACGACTTATCAGATGCCTATTAGAGAAATGTTACAAACATTATATCCCAGTACATCAACTCTTTTGGCATACGACAGCATCAAAACCAGGTTGACATGGCTTTTCTCGACTTCTCAAAGGCCTTTGACACTGTTCCACACAGCCTTCTTCTATATAAGCTCCACCACTACGGCATTACCGGCAACCTTCACTGCTGGCTTCAACATTCCTAACACAACGTACCATGGAAGTAGTGGTAGACAGTGTCCAATCAGGGAAAGCTGACTCAGGAGTTCCACAAGGCACAGTGCTGGGCCCCCTTCTCTTCCTCTGTCACATAAACATCTCAAGTGAGGCTGTTTGCAGATGACTGTCTTGTCTACAGAGAGATAAACGGCTACGATGACCACAACCAGCTCCAAACAGATTTGAAGAGCCTTATGAATTGAGCGGACAATTGGGGCATGAAATTTAATGAAACCAAATGCTACACAATGACCATCTCAAGAGAGAAAAAAACATCAACCTATATGTACTCACTAAACGAGACAATTCTCCAACAAGCATCAAATAACCTAAAATGGTCACCCCATATAAACAAAAAAATTTTTAAAAAGCCAACTCCACCCTAGGTTTCATCCGAAGAAATCTGCGCCACGGCCCAACTTCCTGCAAACGAAATGCATATCACTCACTCGTCCATGCACTACTAGAATATGGAGCGAATTCAAGGTATCGCGGTGCGTTTTATCGCTCGAGTGACTCTGCCTGATATTCTTATATAAAGTGGTCATTGGACTGGTTCCGATCATCCTAGCAGGCACGTACCTTACCCCACAGAAGCCTGGTAGACTGATAATCCCATAAACAATTACACCCGAAACATTAGCAAATGCTTCAAAGTGCCTCAGTGCACAACAGTGCAGTGTAAACAATCTTTCTTCCCATGCACAATAATAGCATAGAACCACCTGGACAATGCCACTGTGAACTCGACATCGGTCAAAAGCTTCAAGGCTGCCCTGGCATCATACCCCCAACCGTTGCACAGATGCCAGTACATGGATGCAGCAATGAACACAACCAGAAGCAGAAAAGAAAATATCTTTATAAGACTGATACATAAAATAACTGAAAAAACGTTTGCTTACGAGGTTCAGGGAGAATATTCAAAGGAATTTCAGATTAGACGAGGCCTAAGCAAGGAGACTCACTGTCATACATGTTATTTAATCTAAAATTGGATAGAGTTATAAAAGTGGTTCTCAACTTTCCTAATGCTACAACTCTTTAATACTGGTCCTCATGTTGTGGTGACCCCGTACTACAAAATTATTGTCATTGCTACTTCATAACTGTAGAGCATGTGTGTTTTCTGATAGTCTTAGGTAAACCCTGGGAAAGAGTCAATCGACTCCCAAATGGGTTGAGAAGCGCTCTCTACAATCAACCCCTTCAGTATCTTGCATATGCTGATGACTTTGTCAGCACTGTAAGGGAAAAGTAGGAAAGATATATGAAAAGCCTTTACTTTATTGAATTAGAAGACTTTATAAAATGGATTAGCTATCGAATTTCTAGTTTAAAAATTAGCTCAAATAAAATTAAAGCATTCAAGTTCACCTTCGCTATGATAATGCCGGGTGGAAGTCATTAAAATTAAAAAACACACTTTTTTTGAAAAAGTAAATCAATTCAAATACTTAGGATATGTATTAAATGAAAGAAATGAATTACTAACAGAAATAAAAGAAAGAATATCGGCAGGAAATAGGGCATACTTCAGTAGTTAGAAAATTTTCAAAAGTAAAAAGTTATGAGCAAGTGAAACTTG
This sequence comes from Lymnaea stagnalis, assembly GCA_964033795.1. Classification (NCBI taxonomy): domain Eukaryota; kingdom Metazoa; phylum Mollusca; class Gastropoda; family Lymnaeidae; genus Lymnaea; species Lymnaea stagnalis. Next base: position 442,299 of record CAXITT010000046.1, on the reverse strand, counting down.
GACCCTAACAAAACCGACAGTAAACCTATTAAACTCATGGGAGAGAAAAGTTCGCAAGAAAGCCAAAGTTGACCTGATATTACCACTGCACATGTTAATGAAGTAATATAAATGTATTTATATTCTATTTTTGGTTATTTTAGGAGAGTTAAAAAGTTGTGCATGACTGATAAAATTATTTGATTGAATTACCATCTTTTTTTATGCAAAGGGATCATTGGTGATCGTAGATATGTATCAGACTTTGAAAGTAGTATTAGAAATAAGTTTAGCGTATTACAAGCAGGTGACCAAGGAAGTGAAGTTCAGTTGAAGCCATAAACTGTCATTGGTGAGGGATATTATCAGTAAAGTCACTGAATGAAATTTAAATGAACTTGTCATTTAATTATTCTAAATTATGTAACTAGAGCTCAATAAAAATATTAATTTTAATTTCGCTGTATTTAACGACGTAACAAAAAGAAGAGATGTAACGATAAATATGCTTGAATTTATTTGTATCAGATTATAATTGACTTGATTTACGTAAAATAATTGAAAATGCATATCATAGATTTAAAGCAATTCGTTCTTTTAGCCTTAAGTATGGTAGCAAGTAATGAAATGAGTAAAACAGAGTAGGGTTAAAACTGAAAAAATGAACGCAACAAAATAGCGAACGTGTCGGCAGAAAGCCTTCGTCAGCGAACAAAACAACAGAAAAAAACTGTATAAAAATAAGAAATAGCACTTAGCTGGTAAGTAGTAGAATAGACACTACTTACCAGCTAAGTGGTACTTTTTATACCGTTTTTTCTGTTGTTTCGTTCGCTGACGAAGGCTTTCTGCCGACACGTTCGGTTTTCCTACTCTTTTACTCATTTTATTTTTTACTAACCTGATTGCAGTCTCTCCCTTTATTCATTTGGGAAAGATGGGCATAGATAAGGAGAGGTTATTTTATTGGTAACAAATCTTAGTTGATAAATATTTCTTTTATTTTCAGATGGTGTTCAAGAATTGAAGGCTACTATGAAGGAAGACTTTTTCTTCAGAACTATTCAAGGCAAAGACTCAAATCTTCTTCAGTTGGCGCCAAACAATTCAAGGCAAAGAGTATGAAGAAAAGGGAATATCTCACATTGCGTTAATAAATAACTGGTGCTTAACTTAATTCAAGTATTAGAGAAAATGATATATAAATAAATGTATGAGAGAAAAAGAAACTATGTATATAAAAATAAATAAATGTATGTAAAGAGTGAGAAAAACTATGGATATAAAAAAGAAATAAATATTTGAAACAAAAACATTTGGAGTGTTTAAAAATTTATTTAAATTAAAAAAGAAAATGAAAACATGAATGCTCTTTATTTTAGGGGGAGAAAAACAAAAATTCTCCCCGCGAGACTATCTCCAAAGAGATGAAAACATGAATACTCCTGGTGATATACAGTGAGGTGTCTTTACAAAAGAAACATGAAGGGCTTGGTGAAATCCAAGCTACCTAAAAAATGTAGGCACCTTATTCCACCAAGCCCTCCAATTACACATGTTACAGGCAAAGTGTGAAATCCAGGCATTCTATAAGATCTACTTCAATTTAAATGTTTATTTGTTTATAAAAAGTCCAGGCACTAAAGCTATAGACAATACTGCTGGATATCTCAACAGTCAATCTATAGAATGCCTGGATTTCATACTTTTCCTGTAAAATACAAATCAATCCATCATTTATTAACATTTGCTATTTGTCTAAAACCACCATCATCTTAAGATCTCGCAAAAAAAATATTGACAATGACTTCACATGGTTGGTGTTTAGTTTTTGTACAAAAGATATTTGTATGTTTATCACATGGGGGACTTTGAAATCATAATTCTGCATTGCCCCTGTTATTATTTTATTGCTTGTCGCCAAATAATTAAACCGTATTTGTGCACAATTGGAGTCTCATCATTTGATGATATTCTGCATTGCCCCTGTTATTATTTTATTGCTTGTCGCCAAATAATTAAACCGTATTTGTGCACAATTGGAGTCTCATCATTTGATGACCAGCAATATCACACATCCTTAACTGATTCTAGACAGCATATTTACAATGGTATATGTTCATAGTCTTAAAAGTACGTTCACACTACCGAATAGTTACTAGGATTCTTGCCTTTTCAACAAGATTTGTTGAGCACTGAACAAAATATGATGGGACTGTTTATGTAACTTGCCAGCAGAAACTTGCCAGCTTGTAGTCACAGAAAGTTGAGAATCCATGTAACACATATCTGCAGTGTGAATGTACCTTTAAAACTACACCATCTAACACCGGGTACATTTGATGACCAACACTGTGTACATCCTTTACTAATACTAGGCAACATAGATCTACAGTCTTATGCCTACAACAGACTTGTTTATCCTCAAACTCTTAAAATCGCACACTTATTATCACAAAATTGTTAAATACCTTATATTTATAGTAAAAAAAAATAAACATACAGTCTATATAATGTTTACACCTCAAAATCGTACATAGTATGCCAAAATAGTAAGAGTAAGAGTAAACGGGTCTGCTACAAAATCAAATTTCAAATACATGAAAAGTGAGATTCAAATTATAACATTTAAGGAAACAAAATTTTCAATAAAATCTTTAAAAAATCATGAAAAATTTTAGATATTGATTCACAAGTTCATACACACATTTAACATCTTGAAGGGGTTGGCACTTTATTCAGTTAAGTAAAACCATCCATACAATAACTATCAACAATAAAAATAATGGTTCAAGTTGTTGGCACTGCTTGTGGTCAAATGTTCATGTTGTTGGCACCACTGGTGGTCAAATGTTCAGGAAGGAAACACTATCTGTTGTCCAATGTTGAAATATTTGAAGTCAAGGAGTCTTAACTTAATAAAAGATAAAGATTTACATAGTCAGGAGTGTCTCTGTTAGTGTTACAGAGAAAATAAATCTTTGTGGTACCCAATCATGGATGTATCTCAGTTGTATCCAATCATGGATGGATCTCTGTTGTATCCAATCATGGATGTATCTCTGTTGTACCCAATCATGGATGTATCTTTGTTGTACCCAACATGGATGTATTATCTCAGTATTACACAATCATGGATGTATCTCAGTTGTACGGAACCAAATCATGGATGTAGTATCTCAGTGGTAGCCAGTCATGGATGTATATCATCAAATTGTACCCCAATCATGGATGTAGTATATCAGTGGTAGCCAATTATGGATGTATCATCTTAGTCACACTTAGTGGTACACCATCATGAATGCGTCTCAGGTGTATGGTACCAAATAATGGTTGTAGTACCTCAGTTGTACCCAATCATAGATGAATCTTAGGTGTACCTAATTATGGATGTAGTATCTCAGTTGTACCCAATTGTGGATGCATCTCATTTCTGATGATTAAAATTGAGAATAATATCAAAAATATTTTACTATCTATATTTTTTAAGTTTCCAATATATTATGGCATATTTTTGTCTTTATTTCTCACTCTTTCAAACTGAGTATCATTTGGGAGCAATAAAAAAAACTTACTAAATCTCATGTAAAATAAAACTAACTAAAAACTGGAAATACATTTACTTAATAGATATTCAGTACCTGGGTCAATGAACCATGAAATCAAGAGAAATTGTTTTCTATCAGATCACTTCTTGGAGGAAATCATCCAATGTGTTGATAGAAACAGGGAAATCATCCAAAGTGTTTATAGAAACAGGGAAATCATCCAGTGTGTTGATAGAAACAAGACAATGATCCAATGTGTTGACAGAAACAATCTGTAAATAGAGAAATTATAAACTTGCTTGTCTAGTTTTTTATTGTGTATTCTGTATTTTTGAAAGGGTCAGATTATAGGCTAACTAGACGTAATCCCATGGCTCAATAATCTCTTGGGCAACTAAATTTTGAAGCTTTGTTTTATAGATTCCAGGGCTTACTAAACAAAACAAAAAACTTAAAAAATTAATGATAAAGGATTTATTTTTACAGTCCGCTTGCTGTCCTCTAGGATACCACATTGAAGCTAAATGTTTATTTTTATTATATATTTTATTTATTGTAGTTTGTTTACTGAAGGATTATACTTGTCAACACGTTTCGTTTTTTGTTGCATCCTTTTATTCAGATTTTCGCATACTTGGTTTAGCTCATTTCCTTAGATTAAATATTTACATACTGATATTAATGAAGAAGCATTTTGACCTATATTTCCATATATTTTTATGAATTATAATTATATACTAAGTCCTAAGTTTTGTTTATCTTATGTAAATCAAGTCAGATATATTTGAGATGACAAGGTATAAAGCTAGTCTTATGAAATCATTTCTTCATCACAAAATGGTCAATGTTTCTAAAACTAATAAGTTCAGTGTCTTGCATTTTCCCATGACTACTGTACTTCTCCAAGTACCCAAAAAATATTTCTCATCATTACCGGAGCTCTCAATGTACTGTACCGGTACCCAAAAGAATATTTATCATGACTACTGTACCTCTCAATGTACCTTAAACAATATTTCCCACTTAACTTATTCCCCTATTTTCGTATGGTCTGAATATTTAAAAACTTTAGCAATTTATGATATATTTTTTATGATTTATGTTATTATTATTTATAATTGTCTATAACTATAACTTTTTAATTCTTCGGTGACATTAGTGTTACAAATTTTATATGTTAGTAAGACTGTCAAAAGACAATCATTTCAACTGCCCTTTAAATTTTATAAGTGAAGTACTGAACAACAAATTTAATTTAATATTCTCATAAAATTAAGATTGTGATCTCTAGGCCTACTATTTTTCGACAGTAATTGTTGTTATCACTTGAGTATTAAGTCAAGAATCTATTCAACCCAGTCATGCAGAACAGCTTTTTTGAGTGGCAATGTATCAAGTAATTATTAATTTAATGTTATTTCCTAATAAGTACAATGAACTTAATGTTAATAAGTTAGAATAGACTACAGTATCAGTAAATAACTACTTCAAAAAATTAAATTAGTTGTTAGTACTACAAGTAGTTAGCCTTTTTCCTCCATATTTTGAGTGTACTAATTTTTGTCTTGTACTAGTTACTTGTGATAATTTAATAATTACTATTACCAGTGGTTTGGTAATTGGTATTATTTCTCCTCAAAATTTTCTAACGCAAATCAAACTAAACAAAAATTGCAGTTAAGATAAACTAAAATGGTGAAATATCATTTAACACTTTCCCAAATAACATATAGTATACCCTGTCCCTAGTGACGGAGTATAGCACAACCGTACACTTAAAATAATGGGAAAAAGTGTTTCTGGTAATTCCTGGCAACTGGATGGGTTACCCCCATAGTCTTATATCACAGTAAATGGCTCTCTTTATGTTATTTTTCTTTTTTAATATGTGGCATGATTTAATTGACCTGAAACCGAACTCCCTTCATAGATCGCGTATTATCTCCCACTGAAGCAATTTTTCAGAATATTAATGATAAAATGACACAAACAATAGTTGACTGCACCAAGAGGGAAGGTTTGTATGGGAAAAATTGTTTCGTTTAACGAGTGTTTCGCTTAACGAGTAAGATTCTGGAACAAATTATGCTCGTTATGAGAGGTTCCACTGTATTTATTTATTGTCAAAAATTAAAATTAATTTTATGGATTACACAGACTCAAATAATCAATAAATAACAACCAAACAATAATGTTCATAAGCCAGTTTAGACGTTTTTTCCTTCTATTAAATTATTCTTGGGACTGTACAAAAAAAGATAACGCCCCCAAAAATTAGTCACTTTCGCATGCTTTATATCATATACTTTATATAATTGCAACCACCAAGGCCAAGGTGCTAATTCCAAACTACCTCGTGGATGAGGGCGAGTATGAGAAAGGTTATTAAAAGGAGACTCGAGATACCAGCAATCACAGTCTGTCTCTGGGTGTATTACACCCAGTTGCGATGGAAAGGGTTTGAATAGATATATATTTACATTGACATTCTTTAAAGGCTGTGACTATTCGTACCCGGGTACCAGAAGTGAGAGTTTGGGATACGCTTGTAAACTTACTTCTTCAGCTTTACTAAAATAAACTACCACTAATGACATCCGAATAGCTTGAGTCTAATGGTACCCGGGTGAGCATGGCGGCGCTGCGTGTCTGGGTCCATTTTGACTCAGTGCTATTAAGGACGTCATTTTTAGTGGTAGTTTATTGCAGTATAACTGAAGAATTAAGTTTACAAACATATAGTCCATTCAATACCTCCTTTTGTCTTACAAACCCAACAATAAAATTTTAAATAATTTTTTAATCCATACCTCTAACTTCTGGTACCTGGGTACGAATAGCCACTTTGTTCTTTAAAAAACTAAATTTAGTAAATTAAATAGCTTGATTTGAATTTAATTAATAATTAATCTTAATTAAATTATACCTTCTTCTTCTTCGATATCTTAAGGGCCCACGGTCAATTTATTGATCATTTTGGCTCCTATGCACGTAGATGGGATTTGCAATGTTTCTGTTACTGGTGTTGATAAGGAAATCATGCACAAGGGGTTTGAAGGCTGGAGGCAATAGACACAAATGTGTCTAGTGTTGTCGCCTCAATAGTTCCTATACTATAATACATAATATGACTTCACACAGTACCACCACCTCACACACACAACAGTTTAGAACAACCAACTAATGTTTGGGCTAATTGAAAGGATGAATGCCACAGCGTCTTTTGGGTGTTTATTACAGTTGCAGTGAATTAGGGTTTAGTTTAAGTTAAGGGATCCATTTAAATTTAGTAATTTAGGGTTCAAGTTAGGCATAATTTTAAATTTAGGGTTCAAGTTAGGCATAGGGATCGATTTAGGGATATATTCGTGAAATTCGATAAAATAGTGGCATTCGTCCTTTTAACTTAACAATGTTTGCTTTGTATCTTGAAAAATACTGACAAAGTTATCTTTATAGTCAACAAAATAATTTAGGAAAAGTTACTGAAACCACAAAAGAATTCTTTTTCTAAGGAAAGCTAAAAAAAATGTATGTTGATTAAAAATAACTTTTGTTATAAAAGAGTACCGTACTAAATTAGAGGCAACTCAAAAAATTATTTTGTCCATCAAGGTGACAGCAGTTAGTTCCCATACTTTCATAAAGAATTAGGAACAGTAACCAAGTTAATACGATCTTTCACCAAGGTCACAAGAGTTAACTTTCTTTAATTGAATAAATTAAATACCTATAATTAATGGGAAGTTATCGCTGTCGTCTTTAAAACATCTGTTTATTTTAATGGTTGCTTCCCTTTGACCGTATTTCGCAAAATTGAACGGGAAAAGTACTCTATTTCAGACTTTATGTTACCGGTTTTCAGTAAATTAACACTAAATTCTTATAATTAAGAATAATAATTGCATTTAAATAATATAATTGCATTTGTGCACCTGTTACTTTTCTGAAATGATTTTTAATTTTTTTAATATTTAAAATACTTTTTAATATACATTTTAATAGAAGTAGTCAAAATAATAATAATAATAATAATAAAGTTCATTTCAAAAACACGCTTCATCCCCAAAGGCTCGAAGCGCGGTACAAAGTCAAAAAAAAACAAATCTATAGTTTACCACATTTAAAACAAACGCAACACGACAAAAACTAAGTACAAGCATACAATGGCAAAGTCTTTCTAGCCATTTCAACCATAAGCAACACAGCCATTATGCATTAACTGGAAAATAATGTTGAAAATGACATTCATACTTATAATTATAATTCTTCTGGGATATCCTGTTCATTATTATCATAAATTCAATTTTTTTGTTGTTGTAAATTTGATTTTAAAGCATGTTTTATTTTTGTGTAAATAATTTATCAAGAAAAAATAAAAATACTTTCTATTTTTAATATTTATAAACTGATATGAAATTTATGGTAACCGAGATTTATACCCTATGATTGTTAAAATTATTTTTAAAATTTCAAATTAGTTTATACCTTAATACTTGTTAGCATTGATAAAAATTAATAACCTTTGATTTGGGAACATATTAACCAACCTTGCCTTGCAGGCTATCATTCAAAAGAGCTCACATAGAAAGTTCAAATTCAAACATTCTGATAATGGTAAAATTGATAATTCTAGAGTTACACTTATGTCATGCTCCACTTGGTTCTTTTATCCCCTGACACTGAGATTTCTTTTTATCTTATGGATCATCTTGGTGAATCAAAAGCACATTGTGAACATAAACTTTTAATTGCTACAAACTGTTTTTGGTGTTAAATAATGTCATGTTTAGTGAGACTTTTTTATTTGTTCTTTGAAAATTGTTTTAAATAGTCATAAATACTATAGCAATCTTTTGAAGATAGAATATTTTTTAAAGTATTTAATGGCTTCAATGGGACATCCCTCCCCCATCCTACTTTTGTTTTTTTTTAAATTCACCACCCCTAATTACTTGCTATAGGTGAAAATCTTCTTATCATTATCATCAAAAAAATTCAAATTTACTACTCATGTGCTGTTGTTAAATCAATCATTCAGTCAAAGCCACCTCTTGTCCATTCACTAAAAACTATTAATATAGTTCTTTGTACATTCTTTATTAGTGTTGTAATAAATATGATTTGATTGTTAAGCTTTCCAGCCTTAAACACATGTCTGTAGTATTTGTTTGTTAGTAACTTTTACAGTGATGTGTCACTAGTTATTTGATTAATAGTCAATTGTTTCATGTGTAACTAATAATTTGTTTGTTAGCCACGTGTCTATTTATGTGACTCTAGTGATTTGTGCTATTCAATTGTCTAGTGATGTTGGAAATAAATAAATTGAATCTTTGTCTAGTGAGGTTTTTAAATGAAAGCACAAGTTGAATAATTGTCCAGTGATGTTCGAAATGAATGCACAAGTTGAAACATTGCCTAGTCATGTTATTTAAATTTAAGTTAATATTTAAATTTATTTAGCTTAGATTTTGACAACATCAATAACTGTAAATACATTAATATGTACTGACAGGGTAATGCTCAGGTCACACAATAAAATTCCTGTCAAATTTCTTCAATATGCGTCAAATTTTAGTATGAAGTCACTATTTTGTGTGTGGTTTCTTTGTTGAGATTTTGTTCAAAATTTGATCAAATTCTAAGTAAGAAAGTTTAGTTTCTTAACAGATCATAAACCATTAATGGCACTAAACAAAAAGAGAATAGCCAATAACAAGATCAACAGATAGTCTTCAATACTCTATCAATTGAAATAAAATCAATAAAAGGCAAAAACATTGTTGCTGATTTTTGGTCAAGACCAATTGAGTATAAAGAAAATGACAAAAACATAAAACATATTGAACTTATGTGGATTGTCATACCATACTATAGTTATTCTATATTTATTTTTTTAGTAACAGTAATGTGTGTAACAGACCATGTTACTTATTCATATGACATGGATTTTTTCACAGGACACTAACATTTTCTCTCACTGCACAAAGGCAATGTGATTTGAAGGAAAAGAATAGAAACACGAGAAAAAAGGAACTAATTTTTATAGTGTATGGAGTATTCATTTTTTCTCGAGTGAAGGGAGTGAACGACATAATTTTAATGGAGAAGGTTGACATGTTGTATTTTTCAGATGGATTTAATTAATTAATTATTAGACACATTTTTGTAAGTGTATGATATATATTCTTCATATCACACTATAAATGTTCTAACAATTCTGATGTCAAGGACCATGTAATGTATTTATCAAATATCTTAATAAAGTACTGTGTAATTTTCATTGGACCTTATTACTTCTTGGCGGAAAAAGAGACAGTCGTTTGTAAAGGTGAATGAGATAGTTACATTGGCAAATCATCACTTGCACTGAAGAAATAAAATACATTAGCTAACGTTTACAAGTAACATTACATTATAAACGTTACATATGATAACTGGAAAATATAAATGTTTATGCTTTAAAATTAGTGTTTGTGTGATAACTTTATAATGTATATATTTGATATATTTTTATGAGTAATAAATAAAATGCATCTTTTTTTTCTCCAGAAATTATTAAACACACTAGAGCCACATTTGCAATACCCTAACTTGAGAGACGATGAAATGACAAGATTTCTATTGTCAAAGATGATTGTGACATCCTATTTTCAAATATGCAAATACTGCAACTAATGGTAGTGCTGATTGATAACTTCATTCAGCACTGCTTATTTTTTAATAAAATTTATACCAATTTGTTTCTGAGTTCTTGTGAAATCTGTGATTGAACTTGTATTTGTATCTTTTAAATCAGGTGTTTTCTCTGGAAGTTATTTTTAAAAGAAGATTACCACTTCTTAAAATATTATCTTTTACAGTTTAAATTAGAGTATATATAAAAAGTATACATAATTGTACTCAATATAATTTTTAAAATCTAATGCAGTGTACTACAAATGAGCGTACTGTTCATTTCAATACATAAATCAGGAATGATTTCCCTAAACTTGGTAAAGGATGTCAACAAAAATATACCGGGTTATAAAAATTGTCAAGAGCTGGAGAAGATATCTAGAGAATGGAAGAAATGGAAAGAAATAGTTAACGGCCTATTTTCCACCGGCAGTTGATCAGACTGAGAAGAGGAGTACTGCTAGTTCTCTTTTTAACTACCGGTATCTCATAACTTGTCAAATAGCACCTAAAATTCCCATTAAATCAATTTAAAAATTATATTGATTATTTTTTTTATTAATGAACTTTTATTTATGAATGTTCAGGAGAGCTTTACTATACTTGTACAATGTAACAGTATTTTTGAGAAATGTAAGCTTTTTACTATGATTCTATCTCATTTGAAGGTCCTTATTTAAATATTTATTATATCTAAAGTCAAGTTTTTCTACATTCTACCAA
>CAXITT010000046.1:415616-430499 GCA_964033795.1 Lymnaea stagnalis | reverse complement strand
TGTTAGTAGAAATTTATTTTATTAATAATTTGGTAAATTTGTTTACTTGGGTTGAGACATTAAGGTGTCAGCCAAGATGGTGTGTTGTACACTCAGATGAGAGTCAAGATGGTGTGGTGTACATTCAGATGTCAGTCATAATGATGTGGTGTATTTTCAGGTGTCAGCCAAGATGGTGTGGTGTACATTATGGTGTTAGCCAAGATGGCGTGGTGTACATTCAGCTGTCAGCCAAGATGATATGGTGCACAATCAGCTGTCAGCCAAGATGGTGTGGTGTACATTATGGTGTCAGCCAAGATGGCGTGGTGTACATTCAGCTGTCAGCCAAGATGATATGGTGCACAATCAGCTGTCAGCCAAGATGATATGGTGCACAATCAGCTGTCAGCCAAGAATCTATGATATAGATTTATTGAAACGTCTTGGGTTTCACCGCCAAGTCACTTGTGTAGAATGCATTAACCTGGAAGTGAAAAAACAAAATATTAAAATAATATTATTTACTGTCCCTTTACAATAATATTTTTTATTCATTTACTTCAACTGCTTCATGTACTTCATCTACTTAACTTTAGCTGCAAGACTCATAGAAGATGAAAATATGTGTTGGTTATTGTTACATGAAACAAAGACTGCAATGTCTACATCAAAGTTATGCATCTGAAAAAAAAAACACTATAACAAAAGAAGCATTAGTAAAATTTAAGAAAAAAAGTACTCCTATATCACACGTTTCAAAGTTAAGGCCCGTGGGCCACATTAGGCCCGGTGTACAATTATATCAGGCCTGAGTGGTCTTGACCGGCGTACAATTATATCAGGCATTAGAGAGAATTTTAGGCTCAAATATTTTTAATGGCCCTGCGATATAAAGTGCAAATCATATTTCCTAATAATCTACCTTGTCCAAGGATAGGCTACCTGAGAGCGTTCTCGCTTTTTCTATCAAAATAAGCGACAATAAAAGTTGTGTAGTGAGTGGATGTTTGTCGTTACAGTAACCTAGCAACATTCAGTTGCTCATTTTGGATAGGCGCATAAGAAATGAAAGTGGTGTAGAGCCTGGATATTACATCACACTTTCCTGCTATGGCTAACGTGTTATCAATCTGTAACTACTTTATGGAGATAATGTGGCTGTGATCAAGGAATATAATCTGAGACTAAACATCAAGACAAGTTAAAATTCCTGAATGCAGAGTAGAAGCAACAGAAGGTAGAAGAATTGAAGATGAATGTTTTTCACCAAAACAAAATCACATACTGAAGCTGCTGTGAAAGCAAGTTTTATTGTGGTGAAGGAGCTTGCAAAATCAGGCCAACCATTTACTGCAGGAGCTTGTGAAGTGCTGCATGATGAAAGTGTGTGACGTCTTGTGTTCAGACAAAAAGCAGATGTTTGCAAATGTAAGCCTTAGCAGAAATACCGTTGCTGATCGGGCTTGTGAGATGGCCACTGATGTGAAAACACTAGCTGATCGAAAAAGACAATCACTTTGTTGCATTCTCACTTGCTGTTGATGAAAGTAATGACACGACTGACACTGCCTAGCTGACTGACACTGACACTGCACAGCTGACTGACACTGCACAGCTCGCTATCTTCATCTGTGGAGTGGTCTCCAGTTTCAATGTTACAGAAGAAATATTGCACATGGAATCCATGCATGAGAAATGACAGGAAAAGAAATGTTTGACAATGTATGTCAAAGTTTAACCGACATGAACCTGCCTTGGGACAAACTAGCTGGACTTACAACAGATGGAGCACTGGCGATGAACAGCGAAAAAAAGGGGACTAGTTAGTTGGAAGGATGTGGTTAAAAATGCAGGATAAATTTACTGGTGGATGGATAGCAAATCACTGCATCATACACCAAGGCTCGCTGTGTGGTAAAGTCCTCAACATGGAAGGTGTAATGAGGTTTACATCACAGGAAATTTCAATATTTTTTTTGCTGGAAATAGACTCAAAGAGTTCGGCGACATGCCTTATCATACAGAGGTGCGGTGGCTAAGTCTGATAAAAGTTCTTAGTAGATTTTTCCAGCTGATTGATGAAATCTCTCAATTCATGGACAGCATTGGGAAAGACTCCACAGTTTTTTGGGTTAAAAATAAAAAGCGACTTGAACCTGCAGCTCCAGGCACGGGACCACTTGATCACTGATATGCCTGATGCAGTGAAGGTATTTCAAGTTAAGCTGTGCTTAAGGGAGACACACATGCAACTTGTCTCCCTTTTCTTGTTGCCAAGCAATTTTGAACCAAGTCAACCTATGTCTTAGATGTGGAAACTGCACCTGCAAATTTGTAGATGGAGCTGATAGAGCTGCAGTGTAATGGGAAGTTTAGAAGGCTTCCAATTGTTGCATTGTATAATAAGTTAATAACTTGTTTGTTTACACCGAAATAGTACATTTTTTAAAGATAGAAAAGTCTTTGGTTGATTTTTTAATAAAAAATTTGGCTGTGTTCATGCCATGTCATCCATCCATCCTTGTGGTGCTATGGCCCATGTAGGGCTTTGGCCTGCCTCACTACTTCCTTCCACTCAGACCTAACTAATGCTTTTCTTTTCCATGCTTGGATTACCAGCTGCTGTAGATCTATTTCCACATCATCCATCCATCTAAGCCTAGGTCTGCCTTTGAGCCGTTTTCCTCTGGGGTTTGGTGATGTATCTGCTTCCTTCTTCTGTCATTTGGCATTCTCTTTAAGTGTCCTGCCCAGCGTAGCCTGCCCTTTTTTATTTCTGCTACTAGCGTGGGATCCTGATATAGACTGTACGTATTGGTACGTAATCTCCGTCCATATTCATCCTTTGTCATATATTTCCCCGGAGAAATTTTCTCTCCCATGTGTTTAATAGGTTTTCTGCTGCTTTTGTTTGGGTCCAAGTCATGCCCTGTCAGCTTATTATTAATGGTGATACTTAGATACTTTTATGTCTTTACTTCCTCAATACTGTGATTATTTATAGTGAGATCTGTAATTGGGTGATTCCCCTTTTGGAAATCGACAACCATTTCTTTCAGTTTTGAGATATTTAACTAAAGAAAATGTTCATTGCACCAACTGATAAAGCTAGTAAGTTGTGGTATATGCCATCCCCTTCAGATATTAAGCAATGGTAGCATCATCAGTAATGTCAGTAGTGTTGCTTGGGCTCTGGCTTCTTGATAAGCTAACATATAAAGCTTTTTAATCATAAGGTGTGGTTGGATAGTGTTAAATGCTGATTAGAAGTCAAAGATTGATTGATTGAATACTTATATAGCGCTAAGTATCCATGCTATTTTAGCATGCTCACTGCTCTCACATTGATGGCATCCGGGGCGTCGCAGGGGTTGTCGGAATGATTCATTGTTTGCCGCCTGTAGGGGAATTTAGAGTTTCCTTCTTAGATAAGTTGCCGACCAAGGTTAACGGTGTCCCATCTACGCTGTGTGCTGGATGGGTTTATGCTTGACTGGGCTTTGGCTGGAATTGAACTCCCGACCACCAACTTGAGATTTACTCAGTTTAGACCAATCGGCCACCCAGCACTTCCAAGAAAGCACCCTAGCATATTTTTTAGAGCTGTCTAGGTGATGGTAAAGTCTTTCCAATACAGTAAAACCTCCGTTTTGCAACCCTCTCTTACTCTTAAACGACTTCCTCCAACATATGACCGAAAAAAAATTCACCAATGCTTTGCAATATATAAAGACCTCTCAAAAAAACCGACTCAAAAACGCGACTTGCAACCTTCAAATAATTCAATTTTATGACCTAGCACCTGAAAAAGTCAGATTCCAAAGCAATGCTATATTTGTGCGCTTGGAGAAAATAGTTTCGTTTACGACTTTTAACAGCAGGCGATGCACTAAAGCAGCTAGGAAGTAGTGAAGGGGAAATAACGCTTGCACCGTAAATTTGTCTTTTGAAATACTCCAAGGAGATGGCCAGTTATGGCCTGAGCAGGGGCCTTTCAGACCTTGCTGACACCATGTCTGGTGTTCAAAGAGACATACTAAAAGAACATGCACGGGTGGGGGGATCATGAAAACAAACAGAAATAACAGATTTCTTTCAATAAAAAAAACTATTCAATGACAGAATAAAAATAATTACAACAATATTAATGCGCTTATCTTATACATAAATAGTTATAACTTTTTAAACAACTACCAAACCAGCATTGGAATTAATGAGGAATAGGAAGATAATGACTGTATTGGTTGTGAGACAATATGAGTTTATATTGGTTGTGAGACAGAGTTTAGAGACAATATGAGTTTATATTGGTTGTGATACAGAGTTTAATCTATAATTCTGAATGTAAGATGGTGCCTATACTTAATGGTATGTGTATTTTTTTTATACTTGTTTACTTAATTTTCTAAGTGTCGTTTTTTTGAAAATGTCCTACCTCTTTTTTAAGACCCCACCAAATAACGCACTCGTTTCAATGGCAATTTAAAGGTCGCAAAACTGAAGTTTTACTGTAATAGTAAGGTGGTGTCCTCTGTATTTCTGTAGGTATTGTCTTCACGTATGTGATAATACCAATAATCATAATGTTCATATGAATTAATCTTTAGAATGCTGTTAAACTTAGTATTATAGTTGCAGTTTTATTGTTGTTGTTTTTTTTTTTATTGTAGGCACAATTTTTAAAAAACCTACTTCAATTGGTCATCCTTGTCATGGTAAAGTTTTAAGTCCAGTTTCAACATCTTCATATGAAGTTTTCAATTTCTAGCTTGGTCATCTGCATGTGATATTTTCAAAATCCAGTTCTCAGATCTTCATGTGAAGTTTACAATGTCCATCTTGGTAATCTGCATGTGAAGTTTTCAATGTTTAGTTCTGACATCTTCATATAAAATTTGTAAAGTCCAGTTTGGTCATCTCCATGGCTTTCATTAATACATTCAACCAACCAAATTTGAGAGGAGGCTCATCTGGAGGAATACAATTTTAAACATAATTTACACTTCTATTCTAAACTTAATATGCTAACCATATTTCTAGTCAAAATTTAATATTCTAACTATACTTCCAATCTATATTTAATATTCTAATCACACCTCTAGTATAAACTTATTATTCAAGTTCATTAAGTAAACATTCTGTTTTAAACATGACACGACAGATACTTAAGATGAGCTCAATCAGGGTGAATTCTTTCCCTCAAAGTTAACACTGAAAGTTATGCACTTATTTGTTCAACAGTCTGTTAGAATTTAACAGAGTGCTCCTCTGGCTTTAACAAAATCAAACAATCACTCTTAATTAATTAAAGTTAATATTGTCAATAAAGGAGTGAAGTTTTGTGGTATATGATGCCTGATTATTGCACTTGAGACACACATCAGATGTGTTTAAATTGCCCTGGTTTAAAAATTTTGTCTTAGAAAGAATATTTGCTGGATATGTGCTAAAAATTAATACATACAATGTAATCAAAACACATTATTTGGATAAAGAAAAGAATCTTATCTTACCTTATCTTATAGTGTTGAAATGTAGCAAAAAAGGTGCAATGGTAAAACATCATGGGTAACTTTTATGGTCCTGAGCAGAGCTATCCAAATGGGACCTTGATGGTAAACTCCTTCACTTTGAGTGTCACTCATTGAAGGATCTGTTCTCTAATCTGTATCACAAATTAATTCTGACATTGTCATACAAACACACTCATACATTTTTACACTGGCTATCTATTTTAATACATTTGAGATTAAAACTAAATATTGTGAATTTTCATTAACTATAAAACTAAAAATTGTGAATGTTAACAAAATTGTATTATTTTTAAAATATCTGCCTTATGATAATTATAGTTTATAACATCCTACAGTTGTAAATAAATTGTAAATTTAATGTAATGCTTATTGGTAAGCCCTTGACCATGTGTTGTTAACCCTAAAGAGCCACAAACATCATGTTTTTATCATAGTCAGATCCCACTGTGTGGCTCATCTAGGTCTAGATGCTTTAGCCTTATAAAATCTTTGTCCCCCCCCCCAGAAAAAAAGTAACGAATTATATTATCATTTAATTAAAGCTTATATTATACTCATGCACCAGACTTGTTTCCCCAGGAACTCAAAAAATAGTACAATTCCATCTCAAAATAGTACAATATTGTCTCAGAATAGTACAATACTGAACAAATTAGTACACTTGTAGCAATAAAAGGGGCACATTCTTTAACTGAGTACACATTTTATAAATATTTAAATACCTTGTGTATTGATGACGCTTGCTGAACTTTTAAGCTGCTGGAGTTCTTTTGCACTGAAAGTTTCATCCAAGTCCAAGCAGCTTCCTGATTTTCTCTCCTCTGTTGTTTTTGGGCTATTATTTTGTTCCTTGGTCTGTGCATGTTTTCAGGAACATAGAGAATATTCTCTTGCACGCAGCACTGGAGTGAGGTATGGTGAGGATCCCTTTCACTACAGGTGCAAGATTCTTAAGGGCTGGGTGCTTTTGGCAAATTGTTTGCCAAATCCTGTCAACTCTTACCCCATCCTCAATGTTCCTCTGCTGATGCCTATCAAACTCTTCATAGATGGTGTCAACATAAGTCCCTCTGGGGATCAGAATGGGGAATCTGGTAAGGAAGTATTCTAGCTGGTGTTGTTTAACCTCTAATCTCCTTTTTGGATCAAATACAGAAGCAATCTGAATTGCAGGATCTGATGGGGAAGTTTTTTTTAGAAGGTAGTCAAGCACCATCTCAAAATATTTTCCAACAGAAGCAAAAAACTCCACAACCCCCTTGTCTCGGGGCTGTACTTTTCTTTGTTTTGCAGCATGGTCTTTGCCTGAGATCCAACAATCAGGTCAGCATCATCTTTCTGACTGCTTCTTAGCTTGTATTGGAACTGAAAGAAAAAAAAATTATAAACTTTTACTGAAGTTATTATGATAAACCATTTAGATGATAATTTAAAACAAAATAAATGTATTAAATTTGTCCAACTAACTGCAATATAAATGCATACATTAACATAACCAATCTACACAAGCTCACCTGGTCAATACCATTAACTGCTGTTGGCCAGAGAAATCTGCTGTACAAGTCACCAATTAGGCTGCAGGGGTTCTCCAGCATGATGATCATGGCTTCTTCTGCCTGCAGTTGGACAAGTACCTGTAAAAATAATCATGTGTCATAAAAATACTATTAAGTACAAAAGTATGGTAAGGTAAATAATACAAAATTACTAATGTCCACTACAGACAACTTTGCACAAAATAAAATGAATCATAAGAAAATATTGCTGGTCCAATGAAATGTGAGTAAAATTATGCAGCATTCAAGACTCATGGAATATAAAAATTCATCTCACATGCATCATCTTTCTGAAATTTGAGTAAAGTTATGCAGCATTCAAGACTCATGAAATATAAAAATTCATCTCACCTGATCATAAACTTTCAGTGTGTAAGACAAGAAATAGCAGTTAATTTGATTTGTTGGTGACCATAAAAAGTCATAAATGGCATCAACCTGCTTCACAGAGTAAGTTGTGCAATGTCCTTCCAACACAGCAGTTGTCTGCCCATCATGTGGTTTCTTATTTGGTTTGGAATTTGTCTTCATTAAAAAAGTGCATAAAGTGGTCCCAGTTTTCACACAATCTTTTTAGGCATCTTGCAATACTAAGCCATCTGGTGCATGCATGATTGATACTTTTCATCTGTTCTGCACCATACAGGACTTGCAGGTTTTTCAATTCACACTGTCTCTTCAAACTTTTCTTGAAGAAGTAACAAACGTCAACCAGGACCTCCTCAACTGGGGGTAGTCAGGAAGCCCCACTTTTTAGCTGCAAGATGCACCAGATGGAGGCAACGTCATGCCAGATAAATGTCTCGCTCTCCTTTAATAAAACTGTATACTCCATTATATTGGCCAGTCATCACATTGACATTGTCACAGCCAAATGCAATGCAGTTTACCCATGAAATGCCCTGTAAATTCAATTCATCGGCCATGATCTTAAATATATATTCTGTCCTGTGGCCGAGGATGCTTTGTACACCGGCAAAGCTAGGAGATAAGAATTTACAAGGCCACCCTATCCTTCAATGGTGACCTCTGGAGAGTACTGCTTTTTGTCTGAGTCTTTACTACCATCAGTAGCAATACTGAATGGCAATCTCGGCATCCTAATGGCTAATTTCTTCATAGTCATTGCAGACATTTCTAAAATCATAGCTGTTGCTATATCTCTGCACATTTTATATCTGTTATGAATAAAAGAAAATTAAATAATAAAGATATTAATGAAAATGTCTGGTATGACACTAAAATAATTATTCCTATGGCACAAATCATCTTTAAAGCTGCACTCAGAAATTTGCTCTTTTTATTTTATTAAAACATAGCTTCTACACAAGCTACTTGATTTTGGAAAAGTGATTTTGAATTTAACATTTGACAAAAAGATGTCAAGGATGTACTTTTTACTCAGTGCTTCTTTAAAGGACTTACAGGCTTTGATTTCAAAATGTTTTTTGCAATCGTTTTGACACTCAATAACTACAGCAAGTCCTTGAGGGGATATATTGTTTAAGGGATAGAGCTGTTTAGTGGGTTCTAAAAATATATTTCAATATTTCAAATGTGACTAACTAGACATTAAAAAATATGTCCAAATCCAACTTCCCAGTGCAGAACAGTTGGATAATGTATTTTATTTTAAAAACCTTCTCTAGTTTTCTCCGTTTTCACAATTGCTGCGGTTCTAGCGAACAAAATAATTATCTATACTCACACGCCAGGTAGGCGAAAAAGGGGATGGTCAAGTGAAGTTATTGCGAGGGCAACTAGACTAAATATTACTGTTGACGCATCTAGGTAGCTCATTGTGACGCACAAAGCAACAATATGACAATCATTACCGTCTTTTTGTTCATGTACAATAACCATTTAACAAAAGTGAACAACATAAAAAAAAAGTAGCCTACAGTTCATGAATCTTTTGTCATTTACGGCGCCATTGTGGGGAAAACAAGGAGAACTCTTCTGTCTTCAAAGATACGTTGTAAAAGTTGCCCAATTGGATATATTTAGATTTAAATAATCTTTAAAAAATTGTATAGATCTGTCTACTTTGATATTTCTTTCTAGCCTACTGGATCCATGCACAGCAATGTAAAGGTGGTACTCGCAAGGGACCTCAATATCAGGGGGCGCATTCGCCCAGGGCGTTGCCTTTCCTTTGCACGGCTGTGCATCCATTACGTACGTAACGCAGCTAGAATTTTGAGGGTTGGGGTTATGTAGGAAATATTTGTTAAAATTTTAAATAAAATTGTCAATTTCCTTTCTTAAAATTTGATTATTTGTGACAGTTTCGATTTCTTTCTCAATAAATAACTGGTGATTTGCTAAGACTAAGAGGCAAAAAGCGGGAAAGTAATGAAATATATGTCAGTAGCGAAATAACACCATTGCAAACAGATGACTAACAAAGCAACTTGGTTCCATCAAGATACATAAAATCACTAACACTGCCTCTCATTTTACTCACCACAAACCAGAGTCAACTTAGGTGGCATATACTAAATAATTAAGTGCCATCCAGCAAACTAGAGCTGACCAACCATAGACCATTTAAATAGCTTATTTGCCTACAATGACTCACAATTGTCGAGAAAAAGTCAATCCACTTGCATAGGAAGGGGGCTGTGGAGGGGGTGGTCGACACAGGTGCCACTTTTAAAAAAAATATATTGAGGGCGGCATTTTCGGCGAGCTGAAGAGTTTTTTTTTTTTTTTAAACTCAGTGGTAGTGGGTGGCACAACTTTCTAGCTAACATATCGCAACATAACCACTGGTCCGCTCGAAACGTTTCCCAGATTTGCTCATTATGAGGACACGTTACACATCACCCAACGCTTGGATATTGGTCGCTCTCTCAGTCTCTATTGTTGGTGGAATTCTAATACGTAGCCGAGTCTCTCGCCTCGCACCTTTTTTTGCCCATGCGCCGTTTCCCTGGTCTGGTCTGCTGATTACCAAAGTCATTCTCTGATACACTAAAGTAATACGTCGGCATAGCTAGAGCGACTGGCCTCCCCGGCCTTGCAATGTTTCTGTTTAGTAAGGCTGTGGGCAGCAACGCAGTCGCCGCGGCTTACCCGTGTATAGGTTTACTTTAAGCACATTTCGGATCGTTAATGCTGCATAAACTTTATGGTTTGTGTCCGCTGCGGTGGCCGCGCAAATGAACGCAGGACAAGTAAACCCACAACTCACCATAACACATCCAAACACAGGACTAGTGAACCAACGGACAAGTTAACACGCAGAAAAGTGAATACCGGTATATAGAACATAGACAGCTGAACCCAACAACTGGGTTTGAAAAGGCCTTGCTGAGATAATCGTCATTCTTGACTTGTTCTTGTAAATTTATTTTCACTGCAAATTCGCAATGATTGGTTCCGAAAGATTTCAACTACATTTATAAATATGTAAATAAATTTGAAAATTATTTTTACAAAATTGTGTAAATAACCATTTTTATTATATTTCTTGGGCAGATTTTTGTGCCAAGGAAAAAGTTTAAAATTTGTGGTTCTGTTCTGATTAAGCCAAGCTCTCTAGAGGAATAGTTGAAATTAATTCATTATGAATGAATTTTTTCTTATTTAGAATACCTAATTAATTCATAAAGTACTGTGTGATTAAATCTTTTAACTTAACTCTCAAAAGACGGGAGATTGAAAAATCGGTCATATATGGCGGGTGAAAAAAAGGACCCCTAATATATATATAAAAATAATATTAAAAGGCGAAAATAAAGATTTACTATTTTGGAATGTTAAATTTCTATTTGGCAAGAAAGAAAAATCGTTTATTTTACTAGTTCTTGAAGAAATCTGGTAGCAACTTGTCCATTCATAAATTTTCCTTTTCGCCATTTACTCATATTTTGCCACAATTCCGGTTCACTGTTACTACACTCTAAAACATTGCTATGGAATCTGATTCTGATTATAAGCTTGAAATGGACAACTATTCTTACTTAGAGGAATATTTATGATGAAGATAGCACTTCAGATGTGTCTGATACCGAGAATTGTGTAAATTATCATCATAATAATAGCATCCAAGGTTTGTTTACTTTTTTCATTCATACTCAACTCACGCATACTGTGATACTTCTTAGCACTATTATTAGCCCTAACATTAGTTTTATTCAAGTTCCAGTAGTATAAAATTCTTAAATAGATTAAATTATTTATTTGTTTGAAACTAATTTGTAGTTATACAATTATTTTAATATTATTACGTTTCAGTTAGCAAAATGTAAACAATGGTTCTCAAGGCCAAGGCTAATTACTATTATTACACTGTAACAATCAGCTGAGTTCCCTTTTCAATGAAAACTTGAAGTAAAAGTAATTTAGGCAGATTGTTTATTATTTTGAATTCTTTTTATTTATATTGTAATTTTTTTATTTTAGCTACTAAACTAATTTTTTTTTTTTTTTATATATTTTGACAGCATCTATGAAGGGCAGATGTCAAACATAGTCAATACAATGGGTTATGATGACAAAAGACTGTGGGACTCTTTGCTGCATTTAGACCAGAGGTGAAAAGCACTATTGCTTCCTGATGTTATAACAAGAGAGGATATAAGGAGATTTTAAAAGCAAATTGACATTTTCAACCTCTACTTTACTACAGATTTGGTTGGTTATTAGTAAGCCTTGTGCGCAGGACAATGGACCGCAGAACTTTTGTGTTTTCAAAAATTGGTACCATTATAACATCATTGAAGGGGAGTTTTATCTACTAAGTGGATTTATTATGAATGCAGGACTTATCAAGCTCTTAATTTTACAAGAAATGTCCAGGAAATCCTTTTATGATGGACAATGAGCAAGGCCATTAGTACTAAGGACATATTCAAGGCTATATTGAGTTTCCTAAAAGTTTCTGATACTGAAAATAAAGGAAACATGCTGTGTACAATTGGGAGACACTTCTGTATCTCAATGCAAAATACAATCAACTGTATCAGCATCAAGAAAATGTAGCAATTAATGAACAATTTAGGGAACAATTGACATATTTGATGATAAACCTGATACTGTAAAGCCTGAAATCTTTACATCGTGCGCCGCAACATGACAATAACAAAAAATGTAATTGAGGGTTACCAAAACAGGGTAAAATGGTCAGAGCATATGTCACAGGCTTTGTTTTTGATACATTTTTATGTTTTAATAAATAAAGAAATTGTTTTCAAGAATTTTTATGCATGGTCTTGGCGAAGGATTATATCCTTTGATCGGTATCTCGGGGATGCATAAAAAATTTTTATTTATTAAAATGTGCCTTTTTTCTTAACTTTTCTTCTCAAATAATACTTACTAATAACCCTCTAAAGGATAATATGATGCAGTATATGTTTTCCTTTGAAAAAAATAATTATTTTTATTTTTTGAAAATAATTTTGACTTTTTGAGCAATATTTCCTTGAATGACCTGTTGCCTACAAATAGTCATAACTTTTTTATTTATGAGTCTATTCTTTTGAAATTTGAATATGTTTTATAGTATTGAACACATTCTAATAATATATCAATTTTATTGATTTAATTGGAAACACTTTTTTTTTTCCTTCTTTGTAAAACTGTGATGTTATGTTTTTGTCGACTTAAAAAAAATATTTTTTTTGCCTAAAAATAATAAAACATCAAATTTAGCAAGGATATTTTGAACAAACACCAAGTATCAATTAAAGAGCATCCAATTACCTTTAAAATGATATATAATACTTGGAGGTAGCTACAAAATTACAATCATGAGACACTTTGAAGAATCAGATATATTCAAGGTCATTAAAAAATGGAAAAATCTACAGTCTTTTGAGAGTTAAACAATACACATAAATAATCTTAAATAAAGGATTTAATTTTAATAATTAAATTAATATCATTACTTTTCTAAAATTCAAATGAAATCAATCAATGTATCTAAATCATCTTCATTACTAGATTTAAAAAAAAAAAATGATCTTCGAAAATGGCTTAAACTAAAAAAGAAAATAAGAAAGAAAAAAAATGTACCCCTCCTAAGAGAAATTAATAAAGCAAAAATAAAAAACAACTAAAAAGAATAAAATTATGAATCTATGAAATAACAAGGAGAAAAAATTAAAAAAAAAAAAAATAATTCTCATACTATTATTGTTATCAAACCGGCTCCGAAGCTATTTAATCTGTACGGAGCCAAAAATACGATAGACTTGCAAAACCTGCTAAGTTGCATTAGCATTCACTTTCAAACCTTACTAAGTTACCAGCCAATGGCAGTAGTTGTTTTAAACAAAATTTGTGAAAAAGAGCCAATCACAATTTAGCTTGGGGGTCATCCATAAAAGACGTCCACACAAAAGGGGGGAGGGGGGGTTCAGCAAAAAGTGGACTAAAGTGGACAAAGGGGGGGGTGGACAAAGGGGGGGGGAGGGGGTTTAGGACAAAGTGGATGTCCACATTGTAGTGTTTTTTTTGAGTGCAGCAGTTCTGCATAAATTTACTGCCCAGTTACAGTGGCATGCCTTTTGATCTCTATTGTCCATCGGCGGTGGCTGGGAGAATTTCCAAGAGAATGTTTCTGCAGTAAATATTTCCCATCACAGGCGGCAATGAAAAAACATAAGGTCGTCCATTGCAATATTCCTGCTAGTGAACATAATATGGCAGACGAATCAGACGAAGAGACTGCCACTCAAATTGAATTAGCAATTGAAGACTCAAGAACAGATGTTGTCATTATACGAAACATGTTTGAATGGCTGCAGTCCGAATTTTCCGTTGATTGAAGAATGGTTGATTATGTGTTAATTTTTTTTTTTAAATATTCATTAAAACTCTCTGCAGTCTGACGTATTTTCACATTTCTTAAAAATCTTAATGTGATTTTTTAAAATAATTAATTAACTGATCTGAAATAGCTCTGATCTGATCAGTTAAATATATTAACTTGTTCATCTTTGACTCAGCTATCATTAGATATTTTTTGTATATTTTATTTTCTTAGATATAAAAATAATTGAAACATTATTGGAGAATTATTTTTTTTCATTTTATGCAAAAATTTGACAAAATCTTTACACAGTATGAAGGAAAAAAAAAATCCTTGTTATAAAAGATTTAAAATTTATTTAAATAAAATACTTCATCAACTTATACAATTCATAGTCAAACATGACAAAAATTCTTTGAACAATCAAAAAGTTGTCAACATTTTAGCAAAACCTATATTTTGTCTTTTTTTCCTAAAAAATGCACTATAATTTTATTTTTATAACGTTTTTTCTGTTGTTTTGTTCGCTGACGAAGGCTTTCTGCCGACACGTTCGCTGTTTTGTTACGTTTAATTTTTCAGGTTTAACCATACTCTGTTTTACTCATTTTATTTTGTTAATTTTAAAATCTATTTCTCTACCAAGTAATGTACTGAGTATATTGAATGCAAATAATAGAAAAAGAAACTTAAGTGAAAGTGGCTTGTAAACATTTTTGTTTAGTTTGTTATTTTGTGTGTACCAGTAATCCATAAAATAAATTAGGGGCCAGTGTGGCAACCAATAAAAGTTAAAGATTTCATTTTAAATTATTTCAATTGCTACAAAATATTTAAAAACTTCTCATGAAACTACTGTTGCTGAGGAACATGATAATATAAATATATACAAAATATTTTAATTAAAATGGGAAGAAAAAAAACGACCCTATCCCCGGTATAGATCCTCAAACATTCCTATCGTCAAGCAACCACTCTACCACAAGACCAGACAAGATGTACTAAATCGTACTTCGTTTGGAATTATAAAAACTACTAGCCGTCCGGC
>CAXITT010000046.1:387239-407324 GCA_964033795.1 Lymnaea stagnalis | reverse complement strand
TTAAAAAGAAAAAAAAACAAGACATGTTAAGAATTACCTCTTCCAAACACTTCTTAGTTTTCCAGTGTTTAAAAATTATTTGATTCGATAAATTTGCACTTGTTTTTTTGTTTTGTTTACTTTTTAAATTGAAAAAGAGTATTTAAAGAAAAAAAAAACATTGTTCAATGTAGATTTTTCTGATCAATACGGCAGTAATTTAATATTTGAGCATTTCTGATTATATTTCTGTTACATTTTGTTTATTTTAAAGTTTATAAAGCAATTAATTAATAGGTTAATTTTAGTATGTTTGTCTAACGGTTGAACTCTGAAAAAAACCCACTATAGAATATAAATGGTTGCACATGTCAATGGTCCAGACAAAGATCTCTCACCTTGACGATGGTTTTCGTGTACCATCATCGTTGCCAAGGCATGAACATCTTTCTCGAGTTCGAATTTAGCATTAAAACTCCATGGCTGTTGGCGCCTTTCACTAGGAATCTGTCTAGCATCGGTGGAAAGCGGAAACATATTTCCGAAAGGTGAATTCGGCATGCTGCTCAGGGCCCGTGGTAGATGAAGTGGCTGTGGCTCAACCCCTAGCCCCGAGGTCCTACCTTCCACCACAGTGACTTCAAAGGTGGCCTCTGTAGTGGAATTGTGGGAGATCTTAGGCTGAATTTTGGAAATATCGCTGTAGTATCTCATTTGGTGTACCTGCTTGGGTATAACACGGTTGCCCTTTTCAGTGGTCTCTAGGCCGTAGAATTCAAAGGTTGCATTTTCCCAGGTGAATTCAATTATCAAATCGTCAGGAATTTTGCATGTCCTTTTAAATTTTTTCACTTTTTTGGCATGTCCTTTACTCTTTAAGTACACGGTGTACGCCCAAACCCTAAAAAGGGCTTCAAAATCAATGGGTGCTGTGTCTTTGTAGGACATGTTTCAGTTTCACCTAGAACAAAAACAACACAGTTTTTATTACAGGCAAGTTGTAGAAGCTGTTGAATCGTACGGTAGTCACATCAATAGCACGATGGGTCAGTCTGGGAGTTCAGTCACGTTGAGGAACATTACTGCTTGAGCAATTTTTAAGAAAAAATGATTTGGCGAAAAGAAAAGGGAGTGGGGATACATTTGGCGAATAAAATTAGCCCAGTTATTAAGCAACACTGTTTCTTTCTCAAATTTACGAGGTACCGGGCTCAAAATCGTGCTGGATACAATTCAGCAAGGCAAATGTTCTTGTGGGAGGAAGTAAATTCGGGGTGGGGGGAAAAAAAAAACAACAACAACTCAAAACACCGACGTGGGAAGACGGCAGGCAAGTTAAAATACAACTATAAATTGTCTGTCCGTGTTACCGGTGAACACACAAACTATTTATCTCAACATTGTATAGGCCTACTGGATTTTTAGGGATTATTCCCAACACAATTGTTTGTGTTATACAATTTAATACTTATTATAACCTACAGTGGAACCCCAATAGAACGTGGATGCTGTTGTAACGATTCCGTGGCATGGCTACTAACGTTTTTAAAGATTCATTTGCACGTGAAAAGTTTGTGTCTCAAATAACTTGTCGAAAATTTTTCAAAAAAATTATTCAACTTTGATTTGTAGAGGAGATCGCGTATTGGTTTGAGGTAGAAAACTGTTGTAATGTGGTTCCTGAAATGTATGCACATCAAAATCAAAGAAATGAAGCCGCCAAGATGATGCCTGGGGTTGGCTTTTGTTTTAAAACACAATGAGCAGAAATTAAATACTATCCGCTACATCATCTGTAAAAAACCCACAGAACTATTTGGACAAAAGGAAGGCTTAGATAATGAAACCATGCTGTATGTTTAAGTCCGTAGTCGTCCCGCGCGCCGATTGGTGTACATTAAGAACATGGAGGGTACATTGAATAACACATACTGCAGGCTCCCGAATTAACGCGAACCTGCTTTTATCGCTATTCTATTTTATTTACTGCGGTCATCAGGTTATAGAGGGGTTTCACTGTATAATCTTAAACATAATATAATGTAAGGTAAGATTGTTTTCAATGATCTAAATAAATGGCAATGTTGATTTTTTTTTTGATTTTTAAAATGACTATGAAGGCCAACATATCCTTTTTCAGCACATGAAAAAATTATATTCTCACAAGAAAAACATTTTTAAAACTAGAAAAATTTAAAGATATTGTATGCGTGGAAAAATCATTGACAAGAATTGTGTGTTTATAAAGTTATTATGTTTATACCTATACTTACAGCGTCAGGGAGGTAGCTCTGTCTTAAAAAATGTCGACCGCTCTGGAACATGCGCAACAAAACAATGCTCTCTCTCCTTGTTTGTTTCCATCTTTTATAGGTCTGCTCAAGTTCTAATTATGGAATTTTAGTACTAATTTGTTTGTGAATTGGCGCATATATATCGTAATGGACATCCCTGGGGAAAGGGAATCCCTGTTTCGTTATACGTAGCCCATGCACATGTTATTTTTATACCTTAGATTGTTGCTGACATAATTCTCGATACGACTCTATGAAAGTGTTTTTTTTAATTTATTTGTTTAAATCACTCAGGACTTTTTTCTTTGCGTCATTGGGAAAACCCAAGGGCCTGTTTAAACATAATTTTTTTCGCATCGTGGTTAAAGTAGTATTCTTTGAGATTTTCATAACAGCGCCTGACGTTAAATAATTATGTTTTCTGTGTATTTCTATTTTACGTCGATGAAATAATTATTGTAGTGAGAACATCTATTGCAGCAGCAGGTCACAATTCTTTTTAGGGCATCGAGTGCAAACACCCTATTTTTTACTTACATTAAGGCATGAGATCTCAAATGTAAATTAATTATTCACTACTTAGACTAAGGTCGGATCACTAAAAGTTTTCGCACCTGTAACTTTACTGCTTTAGAGAAATTCATCAGTTAATGCTTTTTGTAACTTTTAATGTGTTTTTGTTTGTGGTTATTTCACTTTTATAGGTATTTTCAAATCATTATATTCTAGCATTTTGGCAATCTGCCTAATTTAATTTATAAATTAATAATAAATAAATGGTTTTGTACATTGCATTGCTCTCATACTCATTGGCAATTGGCTTTCTTCAAGTTAAAACCCGCATTCCGCATCCTGCAATAGCTCTTTCCAAACATAATTTCGAATTTAAATTATATATAATAGTTTTGTATGGATAAATACAGTTTAGAAAATTTTGTCTGCGTTAATCTATTAAATGTTTTAATTGTAGCAATGGTTAATAAGCTGGTTTCTTAAAGTATCAGTCACAAATAAATTACATTTTAAAAGTTGCGCAGATTTATTTTTAACTCCCTAAGATATTGCCGATTTTATTTACGTAAACGGAAATCTCCAATGCATGGTTTTAAAAAAAATAATATAAATAATGTTTCCAAATTTTAAAAAAAAAAATAATAATAATAATCATTGAATCATTCCTATATTTAGCCTACTTGTTATTTTGATTCCAAGAATTCACAGCATCAACTTGTACAACTATATATATATATATATGTATCAAAAGTTTAGAGTTGTATAAATCTGATGATAATTGTCTGTGATTGCTTTTAAGTTTTTAAAGACACTGAAACAACTTTCATATGACCAAGAAAACTAATTTTGAAAAAATGTGATTAGTTCATCTCAGCTATTCGGATGATGATTTTTTTTTTTGTTTGCCGAGCTCCTCGTCAGCTCCAACCCCACTCAGAGCTCCAGTAACATCACGCAAAGAGAGGAGTGCTCATGTGCGCCCGCAGGTAGGGACAAGAGGGGGGGCACTTGCCCCCCCCCCCCCCCCCCCATTGATTGGATAAATTTTTTTTAGACAAAAATAGACCAAAAATGTATTAAAGTAAAGAGAAAAATAAAGAGAAAGTAACTAAGNTTTTTTTGCCCCCCCCCCCCCAGAAAGTTTTCTGCGGGCGCCCATGGGAGTGCTTAGTACATAATAATTATGTAGAGAGGTGTGTTAATTATTTTCACTCACCAAATATAAAAAAAACAACAACAAAGCATTAGAATTACATCTGCCAGCAACATAACAGGTAGAAGAGTAAGGCAACATAGCTGTAGATGGGTGGGGTTCACATACCTGGTTGAAGTATGGGGTATATGAGAGTGAGGGAAATATAAGGTGTAGAAAAGTAGGGCGACAAATAATTTTAAGAATTTTCTTTGTTTTAATAAAAAATTGAGCTCGGAGCATTAAGAGACTTTGCCAGCCCCAGCTCCGGAGCTAAAAGATCCGTCTCCAGAGCCCCGAGCTCCAGCTCCGCTTCAAATCCCCGGGCCTTAAAACTTCACGCAGCCGCCATTTTTCTTTTTGTATTTTTTTTACTTTTAAAATATTATTTGTGCATGACCTGTGACATGTCACATTTTCGGAAATATGTCTATTTTAATATCCGCCAAATTTAACAGTGCTGCAACTTCCGTATCTTGAACGAGTACGCGTGTCCGTCACGGTGCATGGCTCCGTCTGCTACGGCTTCTCTGGGGTCTCTAATATGTTGTTTTGGGCAGTTGTTGTTGGTAACTGGTCTCTTTACGGAGGAAAAAAAATATATTCACAGTTGAAAACTGTTTTACGCTCTTACGTGAAGGATTAAGCAACTGCGATGGGGGGCCATGTTTGAAAAATAAAAATGTGGCAGAACAATTCCAAGTGAGAGATTTAAGATAAGACGCCCCCAATAATCACAGTTATAGTGTCTGTTGGTAGGAGGTGTCTCAGTTTTCAAAGTGTGTTGCTGTACCAACGGCAGATGAAGTCTCGTCGACCAGTAAATTTTGCGATAACGAGAATCAAGCCCTTTTCTCCAGAAGGTGCTGCATTCATCCTCACCACCCCCACCCCCACCCCCACCCCCCACACGAACTCTACGGGGGAGATCTTTCAAAGTGAAAATGGGTTGTTTGATTTAAATATTAAATCTCTATCGGAATTGTTATTCCACATGTTTTCAAACACGGTCACCATTTACGCTCACTAATCCTATGAACGATTAATATTGCTCAACTTTGAATAATTTTTCTGCCGTGGAGAGAGACCCATCTCCAACATAACAGTTTTCATTTTCATGGTCACGTGGCAGCCGGAGATATGCACAGCTGGTGAATGCAAGTGCGCGTTCAAGACGCGAGAGTTTCAGTACTGTTGGTTTTGGCGCATAATGTATTTTTGTCAACCTAACAAAATTGTATTTTGCTGTTAAAGAAACGGTTGTACACAAAGAAAACGGTTCTCCTTCACCGGCCCACCCAACAGTCACCAAGGTGCTTTACGACGCACAACTATAATGTGATATTGTTTGCAGATTAACTAAATTTACTTGTGCGAGAGAGCAATGAGAAATCACACACGAAAACCTGTGAATGGTAAACCTTCAAACAGCATTGAGCCCGGCTAATCCGACAACTAACCCCTGGTGCGGATCTATTTTAAAAAACCAAATAAACCCTTCAATTTGTGTCCATAATGTTTTTCGGTATACAAAAATCGTGTTGTTTTGTTTCCCCCTCTGCGAATAGAACAAGCCTCGCCGAGATGTCGCTTAGTTATTTCACGAGCAGAATGTGACGCATGGCAGAACTTTTTCTTTACGAAGTCGAAGTTTGTGTCGACAAGACACGACTCGCTCGTTTCGGGGTAAGGTCGGCCGACAGTTAACGTCATTGGGTAATCCCGGTATCAACATGGGTTAAATGGCCACGTTTCCCGAAAAGACTGAGTTGGTATCGTCGTCATGACGGTGTGCTATTTAGACTTCAGAGCATTGTATTACATCATCAAAACATATGTCATAAGGTATAATGCATCAGGGACTGCGCGAAAAGGGAACGGGGCAAATTGAAATTTATCAGGGCCGTTGACGTAATCAACCACGGCTGATAGGATATTACAAGACCAGTCATGGTTACTATACCGGGTCTGCTACCGGTTGGGACAAATCATAACGGGTATTTGTTCACTGGTCTAGTTTCACAATTTTCTTCTTTGATTTAACGTAACAGTTGACTTGCCCACAGTATCTTCGCTGGGTTGTTGCTAGTTTCATGGTCGCCAATAGCAACAAAAACCAAACAACAGAGGAGAATGATCAGGCGCACACGGGAAGTTACAGCGCTAAATACAAGGAAGTAAAATAATGATCACAAAGAGCATGGAGTCCTACTACTGACACGTTTAAGCCAGTATGTTATGAGTCCAGCCATTGAATACTTTCGCAGGACACACTTATGGGGGGGGGGGGGGGGAATGATTTTGGAGATGGTGCGTACCGTTGTGAAAGTACATTACATTTAATAACTATAATAAATCCTAAAACTATGAAACTCTTATAATATCTTTAATCTCTAATAAAACCAACAGTCAAATAATAATCTGAAATCGATTATTTTAACTTTTTTAAAAAAGTCTTTAAATAAATCACATCATTGTTTTTTTTGTTTTTTTTTTAATGTATCGACCTGCTGTTCCGTTGTGTGACGTCATTTTTGACCCGATTCTTTAATTGGGCTGCACCAAACAGCTGCAATGTCGTGAACAAATGTGTGTGTGTGTGGGTGGGGGGTGGGGGACCCCACGACACACATTTTAACGTGTTTCCCAAGCTTTTATTTTAACCCCTGCACCCCAACCCCACACTACTCATCTAAAATGTTTTAATGCACCATCACCTTAGTTAGTGGAAAGAAAAATAAAGGCGATCTTAATGCTACGTTGAAGAAAATTGAAATTCAAGTTTGATGCCAGTTAGTCCATAACATTCACAGTTTTTTTTAAAAATTAAAACTATCAACAACAACAACAACAAAAGAAAAACTATCCAAAAGCTATCAACAATAAGTGAAATATATTTGTAGTAGGGCTTCACTGGGTGCAGTTTTTACAGCGGGTCCAGGGTTTTTGAGACAACACCCGGTGAGTCAAAGTGTTAAAAAACTAGACAAAGAGCTACACGTAACTTCCTATTTTCTATGACATGTGCCAGACATCAACCAATAGGTCTACATACAGTCCTACACCCTACCTGCCGAACTTTTAACAATAGTCCTACAAGACAGTCCTACACAAGACCCGTGGCTCTGTATGGATTAATTTAATTTACCAGAGTTCCCACGTCACGCGTTACATCCGTTTTTAATCAGTACTATTAATACATATTAATATTAAAACATATGGAGTTAGGGAGGGGCCGGTCTCAAAGAAGAAGCAGGACACATCAGAAGCACTATATACATTAGAGATATAATAAATGAACAAACATAAAAGTGGTTAACTTAAAAAAAAAAGTCATTTTTTTAGCAATGCACCCGAAACAATATTTTAAAACAAATACATTTCTTAGATCCCGGAGCTTTGACATAGCTAGGGTCAATACACCAACCCCCCACCTCTTCCTGGGGGTTATCAAATAGTGTCGCCACCCACTGTCACGAAAATGTTTGCTCAAAATGCCGCCCCTCCATAGAAATGCTGCTCAGGGTGGACCACCTCTCCAGCCCCACCCCCTTCCCTCCGTTAATGTCTTAGAGACTCTTATTGTCACTCTATAATCTACGAATTCCGCCCAGACCGGCCGGGGGGGGGGGGGCGCTATAAAATAAGAGACACTGGAACACCTCGACATGAATTCATTTAATTGTATTGTGACGTCGTAATGGTTTATGAATATATATATATATTGGGGTGGGAGTTGGGCTGAGAGCTCACTGTACGTACGCATAAAATAGGGGTTGGTATGTTCTCGAAATGGAGGATGGGGTCTAATATTTTAATTTTTTTCCGGACATAATATATTACATGGCCCCTGATATAAATCATTAGAATGACGCCAAGCAGCACAGAAAAACAACTCGCATTGTTCACATTATTTTGTTGATAAATAGCAACAAAAAAAATATTTTAAGTAAATTCCCTTATGAAATGTTTACTAAATTCTTGCTGGTTTACAATTATAAATTTTTTGGGGTGAAAATTTCTCAGATCCATCAGACATGGAGGATGACTCGCAGTGAGCCTAAAGGAAAACCGTGCGTGGAAAAAAAAAATGGACACCACTTACCTGGCCCGTGACAGCGCATTTCGAAAATGCTGGCGACGCCCACGTGACCTAAGTGGAAAAAATGTTACTTCAACATTCTAAACGGTTTATCGCTGTTGCTTCTCTAATTTTGTCTACAAAAATCCAGGGAACATTTTGATTTCTTAATCTTTTTGTACGTATCTTGCGCCGGATCTTCGAATAATCTTTTCAGTAAATCTCCCATGAGTCCATAGGATCCCGCCTAACTGATAACAGCCTCTTAAAAGTCTGAGAATATAAAAGTTAACAAAGGGATTCAGAATATTCAATAAATATGAGGGGGGAAACGTGAATGCACCAAAAACTATTCTCTGGCTTAGTATGTTTATATGGTTATTAACATTTGAAATACTATAAGTAAATCACACAATTAATTCGTAGTGGGGCCAGATGGTTAATTTTAAGCACATGGGATGAAGGCATTTATAAATTATTATTGCAAATTTTTTTTTTTAAAGTGGCATGTTTGGATTAATTACTGTCGCCCCCGCCCCCCCAAATCCCGGCCCCCAAGGGTTGTACTGTGAAGGGATACAAATAATACAGGTAGAAATCAGATTTTCCAATGAGAATTTGATTTATTGGTACCGGGTACCGTCTGAGAAAGGAGACGTTTACAACGAACCAATAATGTTTTAATTAACTTGAACTGAAATAAAGTCTTTCAGTAAATTCTTTTGCACCAGGGATGAGTTGAGTTGATTAGGGACGGAGAGGAAAATCACCCAGAGCTCCCAAGGATATTATCAATTGGCTTTACGAGAGGTGTTCAATTAGTTGGATATGTGCATGGATTGAAACAGTTGGATAGGTACATCACTTTGTCTAAACAAAGTTTACGCAGCTCCCAGGTTGGGACATATGGAATGAGCGTGATAAATGGGTAAATCATAAAAAATATAATATTCATTAATAGCTACAAATTAAAAAAATGAATTTTTTTTTAATACATTGTACATATTCAAATAATATTCTAACCAAGGCAAAATGTATTTCAAAACTAGAGCTATTTAAACACAAGATGTCTAAAGTATTTGTCTAGCCGTACAATCAGTTATCATATGCCATGAACTCGATACCCTTAGTGAAAACAATGACTTAGTCGTTTAGATTTTGTATCGGCTAATGGAGCACGCTGGTAAAGCCTGACAGATAGAGCAACAAATAAGGTGCATATCTTACGGTCTTAACTTTAAGGGAAATAATTCGCGCTGATCGAGCTGATCTTGGGTACGCGTGATGAAGAGGGCCGGAATTATCCTTCAAATTTCTGTTGAGTTTTACACTAGCATTTTTCTTTAAATAACTTTTTGCCATGACGGGTGCTTAGTTTGTGTGAAATCTCAAGCTCTCTTGATGAGTCTATTGAATTGATTTTTGAAGTCAGACGAGGAGTTTCCTTATCAGCAGGTAACACTGAAGTCCAAAAGGCTTCCAGTTTTTAGAAAACGTTAATAACTTGTTCGCTTACAGCGACATTGTAAAACTATGAATAACATTAAAGTCTTTTGTTGCCGTAGACTCATGCCAT
This sequence comes from Lymnaea stagnalis, assembly GCA_964033795.1. Lineage (NCBI taxonomy): Eukaryota > Metazoa > Mollusca > Gastropoda > Lymnaeidae > Lymnaea > Lymnaea stagnalis. The sequence continues at coordinate 397,689 of CAXITT010000046.1, read as the reverse complement.
GTCAGCTTATTGTTGATGGTGGCACCTAGGCATTCACTCTAATGCTTTAATTTATTAAGAGATTTGGAACTGGGCCGATCCCCCCCCCCCCCAACCAACCTCCCCCAACCCTTTTTCAGGAAATCGACAACCATTTCTTTCGGTTTTTTAAGACATTTAAATGAAGAAAGTTTTCATTTAACCGAATGATAAAAGCTTGTAACTAAGTTTCGGTATAAACTTTCCCCTTCAGATATCAAGCTAAGTATGGTGACATCATCAGCTAATTTAATGATTAGATAATAAAATGTTATAATGATAAGAAAATATGTTATAATTTCATAGTGATTTGACATAAAAAAATGGCTTGAACTAAAAAGAAGACAATTCTTTCATTATGACTGAAGCTGTGAACCTGGGCTAGCTGAAGTCAAGGCTGGCTGAATTCAAGGCTAGCTGAAGTCAAGGCTAGCTGGAGTCAAGGTTAGCTGAAGTCAAGGCTAGCCGAAGTCAAGATAGCCGAAGTCAAGGCTAGGTGGAGTAAAGACTAGCTGAAGTCAAGACTAGCTGAAGTCAAGGCTAGCTGAAGTCAAGGCTAGCTGAAGTCAAGGCTAGCTGAAGTCAAGGTTTGCTGAAGTCAAATAAGCGGAGGCTAACCGTGATGACTGATCTATTTATAGCCTAATATTGTGTTACTTCATTTTTTCCTAACAAAGTCTGCTCTACGTTTCATAATTTTTTTTTTTAATGTAATCATAAATTATTTTTAAGGCAACTACACGGTTTATATAATTAATGATTAATATGATGATTGATATATTTGTGGAATATTAGTTTGTATATATTTTAAGAATGAATTAGCCATGCAAACGTCTTGTTGTTCAGCATAGATTATCAAACATTGACTAATAATTTTCATTCATGCACATGTATTAGCTGTTTGTTAAAATCAATATAAAAAAAAATATTAAAAAAAGAGGAATTTGTCTTTTAGGGGTATTTCAATTTAGCATACATCCATTAAGTGGAGAACTCTTCCATTTACAACATCTGGATCACATCCATCAGTGCTGTGGCTATGTAACACCTATTTTGGTAACAGTATGCACTGCTAGAAACAGCCAGCTGTCATTGGCCAGTGGCGATATGTGAAAATAGTTTTAAGCAATAGTTTTATAAACACAAGCTGCAGCATCTTTTAAGACTTGAACTATGAATACAAGAAGGTGAATTAAGACCTAAATAACTTTTTTTTTTAAAAACGGGCATTGGATATATTTTTATATTAAAGATTTTATTTTAGACAATACAAACTCTTCTAAAAAAAATTAAAAATGCATAGTCTAATCTGAAAAAGTAAAATATTCTAAAATATAGTTAAAAACACTTGACAAATACCTGATATAATTAACAATGCCCCGTGATTTTTTTGTTTTGAAATTTGATTGAAGATACAAGGATAATCTGCCAATTTGTAGATGTTCCCAATTGAGATATTTAGCATTAATAATCCTTTGGGAGCAGGTAGAGGTTGGGGATTGATGGTGTCGACATTGAAATAAGTTAGATAAGGAGATATTTCTTTTAGTTTATTTAATATTTCGTAACAGATGCAGAAACACGAATTGTGCATAGAATATAGAATATAAAAAGTAGATGGTGTGGCAGTATAACTATAATGAGAGATTAGGGGATCACTACTGACAAGTTATTTTTTTTTTTTAAAAGGTGGTAATCTCTTTCAGCTAGTGACATGGGGTTTATTGTGGTGACAGTAGCTCATTCATGATGTCTCGATTTGGACAAGGTGTTTTTGTAATTACACAGAAAGTGATGGTGACCATTCAACAATTTAACAAGTGCACATCAAATGAGGCGACAAGGCGGCCATTCATACTTTACATAGCACAGCAAGGGGTCTTACGTTATTGTCTTTCAAACCCAGTGATTGAGTCTTTAACTCAAGGCTTTGCCCCACCTCTCTTGATGACCACAGAGGGATAAAATGTAACAGAACCGTGCTAAGTGGAAAGGGAAAAAAAATGTCCAAACTAATTAAATTGGAGCAGAATTTCCGGGTAGCATTGGGTGTTATCAAAAACTGTGTACATTGACTCAATGTTGTCCACACAGCTGTCGAACATCCGCCCCGAGGAGTTGTGAGGTGGACGTGTCAGGTTTTCATGTCCGTAAGTCGACTGACCGCAGAGGACTCTGGCGATGAACATACAGTTTCGGTCACAGGCGAACGTCTGTGAATAGGCTGCTGACTTGCCGAAGTAAATACCTGTGGACGAAAATGGGTGGCATTTTAAAAATAAAAATACAGTCACCTTTTGAAGGGTTCATCACTTTGCTCAATGCCATAGACTCTACTAAAAAGATGTCATTAAATTATTTTAAATTATTTCACACGGGACTTTTGAATTCTAATCTCTTGGACATAATTTAATATCAACATTGTATTGGAGTTTAAAACACTGATGGTAAACATTTCTTCTAATAAAAATTAGTCTCACTACAGGAGCTTGCAATAGTCTTGTTTTGTGGTTTTTTTTTTTTTTTTTTTTTTTGTTTTTTTTTTTCCCATTTAAAAAAAATTTTTTATAAATTTTTAAAAAAAAATATTTTTTATTTTAATTAGTCTCACTACAGGAGCTTGCAATAGTCTTGTTTTGTGGTTTTTTTTTTTTTTTTTTTTTTTGGTTTTTTGCTCACACATTAAAAAAAAGTTTGTATCAAATTTTAAAAAAAAATATTTTTTATTTTAGGCTAGCTGATAATCTTAAAATATATAACCGAGTTTCAAAGTGATTTAAAAAGCAAAGAAAACCTCTCTTTTTAGGAACAAAACGGCAAGCGTGTTAAAATTTAAACTTTGCAGCGGCAGAATTTTTTTGTTCAAGTGTGAAATAAAAATACCTTTTCCCCATTTACTTCCATTTACAGTCTGAACTCTGAAGTCAAATCCCTCATTGGCGATCAAGTTGATATTTTCATGTCTGGTGCCGTGGAACAAAGCCTTCTCCTGGATGTTTTCAAGTCCCAATTCTTCAGCCATGTGTTTACGCTTCCTGCTCAAGGAAGTAAACATTAAATTTAAGTTCCGTTCTTAACTGGCGGGCCAGGAAGACACAATTCAACCATTGAGGTTGGCCAGATGTCTTGAAATTGTGTGCCGTGACACACTTAGGTTCGCAGATGTGTCACGATATTTTGATGTAAGTGCTTTTCAAAAATGTTGTTCTCGTTCTATGTTTCTTACAGTTAGTACTATGGCCTGATATGGCTCATTGTTTCATTGAGATCATTTTAATAAAACTGTTGTAACTATAAATTCCATTAAATAAAACTGTTTTAAATATAAAGTCCATTACATTGAACCAAGTTTTTAGTAAACTACAGCAAGCGGGCCGGATCCAGCCTTCAACGTCAGTCATCCGGCCCGCCAACGGTATTTGAATTTGCTTGAAAAAACGGATGAAACCCGAGACGTTGTGATACAATTTAAATATTATATTAAGAATTAGGTACTTCGGTCAAAAAAAAATAAATTCACATTTTAAAAACAAATAATATGACAGTTATTAAGATAAAATTTCATATAAAAAAATGGACCAGAATCAACTTTCTAACGTTAGTAATTTTGTATCTATTCATTTTTAAATTGCTATTTCGTTTGATATTTTGTTTAAACTATGGATTACATCTCCACATTTTGTGAATGAAGTGACTTTGAAACTTCAGGGAAAGGATAACCTCATCTGTGATCTCTACAGAATCATCCAAGCATTTCTGAGAAAGCTCGAATTGTTCGAAGGACAAAGTAGAAGGAAAAAAGTTTCTCATTTCCCACTGTTTCAGAGAGTTTTGCACTTCACTCGTCGAAGATGTAAACATTGATTTTCCGAAAAGAATTATCCATGGTTGGAAGCGTTATTTTTTTGGAAACATTTTCAGATCTTGACAGAACAGACAGTGACATTCTTCTGTCACAGAACAGACAGTGACATTCTTCTGTCACAGAACTGAGAGTGATATTCTTCTGTCACAGAACTGAGAGTGACATTCTTCTGTCACAGAACTGAGAGTGACATTCTTCTGTCACAGAACTGAGAGTGACATTCTTCTGTCCCATAACTGAGAGTGACATTCTTCTGTCACAGAACTGAGAGTGACATTCTTTTGTTCCAGAATATTTTTTTTTATTTTAACCTTGATGATGTGCCAGTTGAACTACAATTGGAGCTCATTGATTTTTCATGCAAATGACTTGTTGAAAGAGAAGCACAGAGAAGGAACATTTGTTGCTGAGTTTTAGCAACTAGTATGGCATCAGTGTTTGGAACAACTTATGTCTGCGAGCAAACATTTTCACAAAAAAATTAAGTAAGTGGAATCAACATATCGAACGAGATTGACTAATGAATATTTGAAAGCAATTCTTTGATTGGATGCAGCAACTCCAAACTAAATATTGATGATATCTTGAAAGCCAAACAACAATTTCACAAATATCACTAACTTTTTTTTGGCTACTTAGTTTGTGAGACTCGAATATGTGCGCACTAGGTCTGATGTAACTATCTGTTTGATAACTTTGCCTTCTTTGATAACTTTAAAAAATACATATGTTGGTTATTTTTGTGTGCATTGCACGCCACTCACTCATGATTAACATGGAATACTAAACTTAATTTGTTGTCTTTTTTCCCTAGTGCTATCGTTCTTGCTTGCAACTGTTGTACAGAATGGTCATGCCGCCCGCGCTTGTCCTTTTGTCAGTTATCCGGCCCGCCGTGGAAAAAAGTTTGTTGAACCCTTCATTAAAATGTCTTAACAATGATGCAAACTAAATTATGCCGTTGTAACAATGAATAAAAGTCGGGTCAAGTGTAGTAAAGGACTCCAACGACTGGCGGGTCCTGGACTTACACGACATATCTCTCCCATAGCCTCCTGTTCTGTATTCGCCACAACGCAACAATTCTCTTTGTAGGATTGGTTTTCTGGAAGTATTCATTCCAACCTAATCCTTCAAGGCTGCTCGTCTCAATTTTCACCTGTACAGGGTCAGAATAGTTTAGGATGAGAAATTATAAAAACTACTAAGGGACATTTACACGGCTGAGAAAAATAAGGCAATATCAGATTTAAATTAAACAATGGATTTTGTAATGCAGAAAATACGATGATCTTGAAAGTAAAATGATTGTGTTTGATTGATCCAAGAAAGGGTGTTTTTGTTTAAATAGTTGCTAACTGGATCAGAATCGTTTGATAGTCGTCTACCACCATCGCTGTACCAATATCAAGGCTATAAAATTAACAATTTTATTTATAATCCCTTATATTAACTTCGCTTTTGTTCCTGGCTGACTGGCATAATCTTTGGACCGCTTTTCTGTACCACTTCCCGGCACATAGACTCGTTGCCAATGACAACATGTTCTAATAAAACATTTTTAGCACCACCACCAACCCCGCAAAAAGACCTATTTTTTTCAAGAGCAAGATGGAGAAAGATGAGGACATTGATTGCACGAAATAAAACTCCCGATAACTGCGCTAAAGGAGATTCTTTAAAAAAATAATAAATACCGTAAGTGTGTTTGGTTTGTAATATTTCTTTTTCTGAAATGGTGAAACAAATCTACGATGTAAAAGGCGGGTGGGTCATTATTAATATATTTCAAGGGTGTGAACAAAATGTTCGCTTGCGAGACTTGGGGGGGGGGGGGGGAGGGAAGCAATAATTACGATTCTTATAAAGTGCGTGACTTGAATGTTAGTTTTTGTCAATTTTCAGCCCCCCCCCCCCTCCCTCACAATCCTCGTTATAAATTTTATAAAGGATTTATACGAAAAAAAACTTTGCTTTAAGGGGTTGTTTATTTAAATCGTTCTTTAGCGTGTAAAATAAATTGTACATTTCCGAGTTCACAAATGTTTTTGCATTAGATTCCTAAAAAGCCTACACTTGGAGTATTATAGACTGGGGTGTAGCAAAATAATCTAATAAATTCATAACAAGATAACCTAAACAATGCTTTGTTTTAAGAATGTCCATGGAGTTATTTTGGCAAATGTATTCCAATCGTTTTACAGTTTGGTTGGTGAAACCAAGTCTGGCTTAGAATAACAAGCGCTATTCTAAGCTATTTTATTTACAATGATACTTAAATACAATTACTATTTTAATTGCTTTTTTAAAAATAATAAAACCTTGTTTTATGTTGTTAATAGTTCAGTTAAATAAGGTACGGGGAACGCTGTCACTAGTTTAAAATCTCACTGTATTTTGTTGTGGGAGCAAAATACAATCATTAAGCCTTGTTAGAGGTAACAGAATATATCTAATGCAGACAGCTCACATGAAACGCATTGTAGGAAGTGTCTGCTTTCTGCCAGTTGATTGGTAAAATTGTAAAGTCATTGAAACATTCTGTACCCACAGAGCTCAGCAGGTAGCAGCCCAGGTGATCATCCTTGTTGGTCCATTTGGACTTGCAGTAACGACAGCATCTCTAAAAAGAATGTGAAAAGGAAAAAAAAATCAACAACGCATAGGATTTAAATCTAAAACTTCAAGGTCTTACCAAAATAAACAGTGGCTTGGAGTTTCTGCCCAACTTGTCATCTTTGGACCCGTCTAAATGTCACATCTAATGTCACATTCTTCCCATCTTTGGGCCCAAAAAATGTTGCATACATAAATGAGTAAAATTGTCACGAAGGCAAATAAGAAACACCTCTATTTACTGTAGGCTGAATGATTAAAAAACAATTTGTGACAGAAAAGAACTATCAATTTTGAAATGTTGTCATTTGACATAATCCAAATATTGCTGTAACAAGTGAATCATAATAATTCTCACTAAATAAACTGTTTCCAAAATTAAAGAAAATAGCAACAACACAAAGTCCACAACATGGCAGCGTTCATGTGTGTGTGTGTGTGTGTTTGTGTGTGTGTGTGTGTGTGTGTGAAAGAGAACAGTTGAAAAACTTGACCACTCACCACCGTGCAATTGGTATTGCCACACACAAACTCATACTGTTCATTGTCCAGTAAACCTGTGTAGTTACATCCGGGACAGCTGGAAATGGCAGAAAGACGTAATTAATACAGAAAGTGGACAGGGCTTTTCTTTCAGTGAACAAAAGCTTTCTATACATGATTTAAGGTACTAATTAATCCACCATAGCAAAGGCAAATAAATCCGCCATAATCAGGCAAATGAATCCACAATAATCATGGAAAGGAATCAACCATAATCAGGCATATTGATCAACAATAATAAGGAAAATTAATCCACCATAAATCGGGTAAATTAATCTACCATAATCATGCAAATAAATCCACCATAATTTAGACTCCAATATATGAAATAATGTGATTTTTTTCTTTCTTTTCATTCTGTAAGTTGAACAGCCACTGTATAATGTTAACATGTATTTATTATATTGAGCGACGGGTGAGTTGAATTTCAACATATGGTCTTCTTGTCATGGTTTGGTCCACCAGCGTGTATGGAATGTGATTTGAGCTGGCAGCGTTTGTCGTGTCATTTGTTCAGATGTCAAGTCTCGTGAACATGTGAGGGTGAATTATTGGTGTTAGACCGTGGGCGAAAGTGTTTTTTTGTGTGTTTTTTTTAATCATCAGAGAGTGAAATGCAGAGTGCAGGGTTGGCAAGTTGAGAGTCGCTGGGAGTCCGACGTTTGATTGATTCACTTGAGACTGGCTGGAAGCTGATCTATTGGGTTCATAGAAAACGTCAAATTTGATCAACTTGAAAGTGTTTATCTGACTCGAGAAGTTGGTTGGACAGTGTCTGAGCACGTCTTACGTCTAAAGCCAAGCGTGGCTTGCAAGTGGCCAAAACAAAACAACATTATCCTCTAGACCAGGGGTCTCCAAACTTTTCAGCCCGAGGGCCGCATTAACTATCAAAATGCAGTTCGGGGGCCGACTACACACTCGAGGTCCAAATAAAAAAAATAATCAAAACATGGATGTTGTTTTTAATTATTTATGTATTATTATTTCATTAAGTTATTATTTAAAAATACATGATACACGACACACGAATACCTGTATTAGTGGGTATGGTGAAATTGTTTCTTGGATGCCAAAATAGCAGTGATTAGCAGACATTTCTGGATTTAAATTTTATGTCCCTAACATCAACTGTGACCTGAAATTATTATCGGACAGATTTGTTCTCAAATCGTTCTTCACGCATTTCGTTCTTGAAAATTTTTGTTCACGCAGGTATGTTTTCCAAAGATTGAAAGGTACATTGATGCAAATGTTTTGAAATTAGGAAAGTCTTCCTTCGGCAAAAACTAGTTAAAAAACCCACCTGTCCTTCTTTTAACTTGTCCCTAAGGAGGTCATTTGCTTGCAACTCAGTGACCTCCATGTGCAGTTCATCTGGGCGACTGGCCACATCTGCTTCAAATGGGTTTTGAAAAAGTCTCACGTTTTCTGCATTTAAATCCAATTCAGAAAACCGCTGTTGACACTGCAGCTGGGGGTCTTTGATGATCTCGCATACAAATGACGTGGGGAACTCCGCTGTTGCTTCAGCCATGAAGACCTTGCACTGCTGAAAGTGCGTCAAGTTTTTGGCCTGTACTTGTTCCAAAAAAAACAAGACGAGTTTGGATCTGAAGGCCTTTAGGTGGGTGCATAGATCAGAAACTAGATTTTCCTCTCCTTGTAGTTTTAGGTTCAGAAAATTTAAATGACTAGTTATGTCTGCAGCCAAGACCAATTTCCATACCCACTCTTCATCAGACACTAATGGCTGTGGCTTGCCTTTACTTTCCAGGAAGTCTTGTATTTCCTTTGTTATCTTAAATACTATGCTAAGAGCTTTCTCGCAACTTAGCCATCTTATTTCTGTGTAATATGGTAAATTTTGCGATTCTGTGTCTGTATCTTACAACAGGTATCTGAACTGTCTATGGTTGAGCCCATGTAACCTTATTAAATTAAGCTTCTTCACTACAGCATTCAGTGCACTGCTAATGTCAGCATATTTAGCACACAAAGCTTTCTGTTGAATAATACAGCGCACGAACATTGGTTGCAGAAGTTGTTTCTCATTACACATCTGCTTCACGTGTCCAGCCAGCCTCTCTTTATGCCACTCATGTTATTTACTCCGTCAACAGTCAGGCAATTGAGGTTAGTCCAGTCCAAGTTATAATCAGCAAATGTGTTTTTCAAAGTATTCAATACTTCCTCTCCGGTAACAGAGTCGTACATGCAATGAAGGGACGCCAGCTCTTGTGTTATTTTCATGTCTTCATCAACATCTCTATCGAACACAAGCAGTTGAGAGGTGGAACAGTTGTTCAGCGATTTATCCATTGCATTAAAAATTGGCGAAACTTGCTTGCATTTTTCACTATTTGAGTCTTAATGTTTTCACCCATGTCTGCAACACGGCGGGCCAAGCTCCGCCACTAGATGGCGTTATATCATCTCATTAACTGTGAACGGAAGTAGAAAAACTAAGCAGCGAATAAGGTTTTGCCAAGTAATGATCGGTTTGAAAACATAACGCACTGCTGAGATCAGCCGCTGTCGACAAAACCTTCCTTTTTCTACCCTTGTAGCACGCCTGCAACACATCACCCTTTCACACTTTTCAATGAGACACACACACACAGGGCACTGCTCACCTGACCAAACCTTCCATGGTCTTGATGGCCTTCAGAGAAAACTTCCTTTCTTTGTGTTCAAGATTCTTTCTCAGCAGTTCTAGTAGGAATTCATCAACTACTTGTTCCAACGATGCTGAGATATGGCAATATTTGTATTCAATAAAACAGTAAAATTGTCTTTATATATTTTTTTTTTCGTTTCTTTAAACACGGCTTTTCAGCTTTCCTTTTTTTTTTCTTTTACATGAAATGGGGAAACCCCTTATTTTCAAGTTGAAGGCGTTAAAAGAATGTCAGTCGTGGTAGTGATCATATTTTAGGATGTTAATATCAGATTTCCGGTTCTGGGTTTCAAAACAAATAACGGGGTGCTGATTTTGTTGTATTATTATTATTATTTTTTTTTTTTACAAAACTATAATTAGATTATTTTTACAACGTTTGAAAGAAAATCATTTTATAAAGTCTAGAACTTTTTATTATTGTGTATTTCAAAATTTGAAAATAACGAACTATAGCGTAATGAATAAAAGTATTTTACTCGCTCATGTAACAGTCATGAAACTAAATTTCAACCCCAGCAGGTAAAAATATCAATGTCTATCTGATTACTGAGACATAAACAATGTGTGTCCATAAAACATATCAGCCTTAGTTATCAAAAGACCACATTGAAATTGAAACGTTTATGTTAATTCCTGCCTCAGTACAACAAATAGAATTTAAGTCAAGTAAATTTATATCATAGCTATTACGTTTCTTTCTTCTTTTTTTTTTTTTTTTTTTTTTT
>CAXITT010000046.1:299417-387135 GCA_964033795.1 Lymnaea stagnalis | reverse complement strand
TATATATATATATATATATATATATATATAGACTTCAACGATTAAATGTGTAGCGCTTTGCAACTCCTTTACTACTCATCCCGGAATTAGGAAAAGTTTGTTTACGTTCAAAAACGTGTTTATTGGTTTTCTAAATAATGGACTTAGGTAACGCAATTTTTTTCATTTCTTTTCTGTGGGGTTCTGATTTAAGCCCGAAATATTGACAAGCAGCTTTACTAGTTGGCAGAGATTTTTGAAAATTTTTCTAGACATATACGAGACTTTAGATAGTTGGAAGATTGTATTCTATACATGTGAGTGTACATTGATGTTTGTATTTTTCGAAGATTATAACGTTTCATTTGCTGTGCTGCAAGTGGTAAAGTTTTTGTTTATGTGTATTTGAATTTTTATCTCTGATAGATATTTAATTATATAATTAAATTGAATATTATTAGGATCACTAGATTTGGTATCTTTTTTTCTTTGTATAGTTGTTTCCAGTCCTTTGTTACGAATCGTTCATTCTACGAACCAAATCTTAAAAACATTCAATTTTCAAAACTATGCAACGACACGCAATGGTTTTACTTGCACAGGTCGCAACGTGATTTACCATAGACTTTGTAAAAAGTGCGAGTTATCCTACACAGGGCAGAGAGGTCGTCACATTGGAGATAGTTTTAAAAACACTTTTACAACATAAGTAAATTCTTTGTCCCGCAACATATCAACAGTGCTAATCAAACTGAACATTTTTGAAGCTTGATTGATTTAAAACATTGGTAATTAAAACATTCGATAATCAATTGTTCCTTTGGGTGTGATTTTGAAAAAAAAGTAAATGCAACCAAATAAATCGAATGTTTTACATACTTAAAGAAAGTAGCTCTGTACAGGACTTAGCTGGGCACAACAAACCCATCTGTAAATAGACAAAATTGATCACAAAAAAAGGTTTAAATTCAGTTATTACCGAATCAATTTATGACGTATAGCAGTTGCTCTCAAACATTTTCGGCCACCAGCCCTTTGAAGCCATGTATCCACCACTAGCATTCCCCCGATGTATAATTATTACTCAGGATAGTAGTTTTCCCAACTCGGTTACTGATTTCTACACAGGTAATGCATTTTTATTGATGTGTTTGAGCTTAGAAAATTGATGCCCCTGGTTCAACGACTCTCAAATCAATAGCTTAAAACATCTGAAGTATATTTATTTTGCTTGGAAACATCTCAATAACTCCATTCAAACAACGTTCCACCAAATAAGATAGTAGAAATAAAAAAAAAAGGCCTTCATATTAAATTTCTAAGTACACGGTAGCGGAGTGAAGTTTGTTTTTCCTGACACCAAAACACCGAAATGCACCATTAAACTTTGGCCTCCAGCTCGATATTCTGAATTTTCTCTTCATTTAAAAAAAAAACAAAAAACACCAGCTGAAAATGAATTTATCACACAATCCGAAATTTCAAAGAAATTCCTAAAACAGATCAGACAAATTTATTTTATTTTTTACAATGCTCAAAAGTTAACCCCTTCTCTTCTAACTCAGATGGGCTTAGAAATCAACCACTATCATTCCTGAGCAGCGTTAATTTTGATTGAAACGTTAGATCGTATTTATTTGGTTTCTTATAAGCTTGAGCTCATCTAATTCATTTGATAATCATTTGCAAATAGTTATAACAATAGCTATAAGCGCCGGCCCCCTTCCCTTAAATCTACCAAGCATTTTACGGCCCCATACTATTTCCCCACCCCGAACTATTCCACAACCCCCTTTGAGATCTCAGGCACATAATATTAAAGATATGATGGCCAAAAAAGGAAGCATATTCATCATCTTAAAAAGTCAAGGCAAGAGCTTTCAGATCAACCAAGGGAGAGTTCTGAAAGGAATTAAGGATGCACGGTGAGTAGAGTGGGGTGATGCTATACCTCGAAAGGCAAATCATTTTAATTGATACCATCAGAAGATAGTCAACAATTGGTAATCATGCTGGTTTACCTTTCCAAAGTTGTCTCCCTGTATTTCTCATATTTTTTTTTTTTTTTTTTTTTTTTTTTTTTTTTTTTTTTTTTTTTTTTTTTTTTTTTTTTTTTTTTTTTTTTTTTTTTTTTTTTTTTTTTTTTTTTTTTTTTTTTTTTTTTTTTAATTTTTTTTTTAAAGTGTGCAATCCTATTTTTGAATAGATCAGAGATGAACTTCTGAACAAAATTATGGCTAGATTTTTTTTTCAGTTTAACAAGTAGTTACAACACCACGTAAACTCTAAATCTAAAAAAGCTCCGAATATCTAAACACATGTATAAATATTGTCATCGTGATTCTTAAGAACTAATAAACAACACCATTTTCTTTGTGTGTGTGCTGGAACAAAACTGACTGAAGCTCCGGTAAGAAATAGAAACTTACCTTTTGCTTTGAGAGGATGACACTCTGGACCTCCGCAGCGACGCAGTGCTTGCAAAGGAAGTGCCCAGCATAACAACTGACACATTTGTGAAGAGCGCTGACAGATGAGCACGCACTGCATGACATGACGTCAAAGTCTGACAGAATAGTTTAAAATATTATTTTAGCCTTCTGCCATTAGTATATAGGTTATTCAGTCATGGGTGCAGGGTTTTGTTGACTTCATATTCCCAAACATAGTTTTGGCAGTGCATTTACAATAAGTATAGATGAAAGAAAGCTGGAGAGAAATATTACTTTATTAAAATAGTGTATAGCAAAGAGCGTTGCCTACCTTTTCTTTGAGTGAAGAGCCCTTATTAAACAAAATATATAAATTATAATTTTTAAGAGTACCGGTATATTTTGAGAGCCACTATTTGGGCTGAATAAATCATATGGCATTACAGATTAGCCGACGAAAAACACAGCAGAATATTTTCCTTCCAAGAGCCGCTTGCAGCTCCAGTAGCCACACGGTAATAGAATGATACAAATGAGTATATCACTCAACCCTTGCATAGTACGAGTACATTGCGATATGTCTGACATTTATCAGAAACATTAGGCACTTGCCCAACTCTTGGAAATGGCTCTTTTGCATGACTGAAAATGCTAATAACACTGTAAAAAAACCTGAATATCTGGTTTCCTCACACACCCCTGACGTTATCTTCCACGACCCAAAATATTCATGGACACCTATGGATAATAAACCCTGCTCACGGCGCCCCCCCCCATCCAAAATCCCTTTATAAGATCTGTAAAATTATATCATTAAAAAATGTTGTTTTTTTTTTTTTTAAATTAAGCTCATGTGTGCAGAACCCAAGACATCCGATAAAGGGTGATAAAATAGTGACTTACTCAGTTAGAACTTTCATACTTTCGAAACTGATAATTTTTTGTTCCTCCCTACAAAATTGTCAATTAGTCACTCCCTAAAATAAGCTTTATGTCTGAAATATTTTTCTCACCCTATTTAAAAAGAAAACTTAGTGATTTTTTAAAAACATTTTTACCAGAGATGTCACAAGGTCAAAGAAGTTAGTTTCTTAGCACACCTATGTCATCTCTGGTCAAGTTATTGTTCAGTGGCAAACATTTGAGATTTACTGGTCTTAGCTATAAACTTCAATAAATAAAATGCTTAACAAAATTAGTTATATTTTCAAGAAATTATTTTGTTTCTATAAAAACTTATAATTAAATAAAATACCATGAAAAAATGCGCTCCCGTCTGCTTCAAAGTCATCTGTTGTATTTAGCATCAACCTGGTGTTATCACGAGTTATATCTTCATCTGTATCCACGTTGTTGGTCAATTTGTATTTTCTGTATCCAGTGGCACCATACTCCTATCCAAACCAAAAATCCAAAAATGGTCAGAGAAGAAATATTAAACAAACTTCAATTGAATATAGAAGCTTACAATTTTCAGACCATCATTTCAGCATTTAGTGTTATGCAATAAAAAAAAATTAAAATTGATTTATAAAGGATTTCCTGGATTCAAATGTATCATCTTTAGTACACTTAAGTAAATAAAACATGTATAGTCTTATTCTCGAACTTCAGTCGTGAGTTTTAAGCCTAGTAATAACTGTTTCTAAAGACGCTCAAATTTTCCACCCTGCAGACTTGACGTTCTGCAGAGGATTAAGTATCTCAATGATGCCAGAATGCATTCTCGTTTTCTAAGTTTACGTACGTTCATTACACTTTTTGATGTTGCCGAGGAGCAGGCAATGGGACCCCTGTCTGCGCCACGCTCACCAGCTGCCGGGGACGAACTTGGATGATTCGTTGGTCTGCGTGCGAGATTCTCAGCATTATCTGAAACCGAAGACATTGGTCTTACAGGCTCATCTTCCACACTTGTCATGGTGTCAAGAAACGATGTGTGATGTATTAGGTTTGTGGCACAGGCCATAATGTTTGGTGCATTGGGTTTGTGGCACAGGCCATGCTGTTTGATGTATTAGGTTTCTGGCACAGGCCATGCTGTTTGATGTATTGGGTTTGTGGCACAGGCCATGCTGTGTAAGAACTCAGTGTACAGAGTAATATTACGTATAAAAAAACATTAAAAGGTTATCAAAATTTTGCATATTTATAAAAATAGCATCGCTATTTGATTTGCATAAGTATTTTAACAATTGAAAGTTTAATATTTAAATAAAAATATTTAGTCATTCAAATGCATAATTTAAATTCTTGAACAATCGCATGGAGTGGGCCATTATGGTGGAGAAAATCTATTTTTAGAAGTTTTCAACAAACAAACAAACAAAAAAAGCATTGGTTTTACACAAGGCCACCTCACGCACGTGTTTCAAATATTTGTTAAATTAATAACAATACCATCTAAAAGAGAATTTAACAATGTTTATTTTTTTAATCTTCTTCTTTTTTTAACTGTAATTATTTTAGTGTAAATTCGTTATAGGGTATCTCAAACCTCAAGCACATAAAGAAATTGTAAATTTTCTGTTATCTAAAAAGTTACACGTAAAAGTTTCTTAAATTTTATTTAATGCTAAAACTATATCAAAGGTGTACCAATCTTTGAAATTTTAAACTCAACCCTAGCTACGCCACTGATCGTAGGAGAAACACGTAAGGGTCTGTTTTTATACATTATGACTTTCATGCTAAATATCACAATACTATTTCCAAATACTTTGGGATATGAAGACAAGACAAATCAAAAGACTATTTAAAAATCTAATGTGATTAAACCTACGAGACGATAGTGTGTAGCAAATTTGATTTACGATTGTGAGTGACTAGGGGAGATAACATAAAATATAAAATCTAACGTTTTGCAAGAATCAAACAGTGTTTGAAAGAAATTCACCACTTAAAATTATGGTATAGAATATTACAATTTTAAACTTAATTAAAAGAAAAGAGTGAATAAAAATGTTTGTTAAATTTTTCTTTAAATTTAGAACAAGCAAGGATACCTGATTGAAGCGAGTCGCTCTCTGTCGTCAGAAAAAGTTTACTCTTTGAATTCATGACGGCATTCGGACTCTGAGCAGATGAAAATTGTTTCATTTTACCCAAAAAATAATTGGCTATGCTTTGTAGATGCCCACTGCCAAAACATTTTCCTGTCATGTTTTGCCCCACTGAAATATCAGGCATGGCTTTGTCATTTTGTTTAGATTCTTGGTTTGCTATTTCTGTGGATAAAAGTGCAAGTAATTCTTGGACTGTCGGGTTGGCCTCATAAGGATCGTTCTTTGGGTATAAGCCAGCCTGGAGTTCTTTCCTTGGAGATGATAAAGAGTTAGAAGGCACCAAGGCATACCACTCATCATCATTTTTCATTTCTGAACTTATACTTTCAATATTTGCTTTCTTACTGGGAACAAAGTTAGGAGATTCTAAGCCAGTTTTAGCATGAGAACGTTTCCCTGTTGATGCAGCAGTTTCAGATATGGTCCTACTTGTTCCTACTTCCATGCATATTTCACCACTTCCTGTTTGTGTATTAGATAAAGAAGAGTTGAGGGAAGGGTTAGTTGTGGATGCCATGTTTGCTTGTACGTCTGAATTTATTTTAATTTTGTTAGTAGAAATGGTGGATTCCGAACGCCCTGCTGGATGTTCAAGAGAGCTCTTAGGCTGAAGATTTTGTGATGAGGTCATGCTGTAATCCACTGGTGAAATGTCACTTTCTTCTTTTGATGCACCATGTTCTGTAGTTAAGAAAAAAATTAATATATTTTTATCAAAAGATAATTGTTAAAAAAATAAAGAGAAATAAATTATATTTTATTTTTTTAGTTCTACGTGTCCCCTGTCAATTGAGCAGAGTTGCGGAAGGGATGGGGGTCAATAAAATTGTAATAATTACAGAGAAAACTGCGTGGCAAGTTATAGTTTCTTATACAATTATGTCTAATTAATGAAAATTCAAACGCGGTCAAAAGCATCAATAAATATACTTTGGTTGCAGGCTAACCAAACTGTGCAGAAATTATCAGTTTCAAAATAAACTGTGTAAAAGTCAACCTTACAGAATTAAAAACACAATTTTAAATTTTTCTTCTTCTATTTATACTATTCACCTTTATAAACGTGCTCATTATAATTTATATCGTATTAATTATAAAAGGTAATAATTTTTTTTAAATGTGACGATGGAGTGGGCTTCGTAGGACGAAATCCACATAGCCTGGGATTATTATACTTGAGGGATTATAAGCTGGTTCCCAACAGCAAATCGCCTCTCTACACGCCGCTGGGTAACCCATCATTGGATGATACAGCTTGGCACCAGTGACGTCGCAGGAGTTGTTGGAATGTTTCATTGTATCAATGTTATCCGCCTTTCGGGACTCCGGTTTGAGTTCAGAGTTTCCTTCTCTTAGATGAGTTGCCGTCCAAGGTTAACGAGTCCCATCTACCCGGGGTGCTGGTGGTGTTTTTGCTCTAGCTGGAATTGAACTCCAGACCACCAACTTGATATTTGCTCAGTTTAGACCACTCGGCCACCCAGCACCCATTTAATTCTATTATTTACAAATAATTCAACCTGATAGACCAATTAGAAGAATTTGGTAAATTTATTCATTTGAAATTGCGGCTGCAAAAAAAAAAAAAAAAAAAAAAAAAAAAAAAAAAAAAAAAAAAAAAAAAACAAAACAATATAGATTTCGTCCGAGTTTAACTAACATTTTAACCAGTCTATTTTAGTTGACACTCTGTACAGGTCGCCAAACTAAGCTGTCTAAAAGAACGTACAATTTTTAAAAAAAAGTGTTTTAATTATTGATTATAAGAAATCCTTTTTTTTTTTTTTTTTTTTTTTATTTTTTTTTTTTTTTTTTTTTTTTTTTTTTGGGGGGGGGGGGTATAATAAAAAATAATTTAATAAATAACTTCATTGACTTTATCAAAGACGAATGAAGAATTGATTTAAATTTATCCTAATAGGGCATTATTTATTTTTTGGGGTAAAAAGATGAAAAATAAAGAAACAAAGATCGACGGCATTGATGTCATGTACAAAAAAAAAATGTTTAACCTGATTCCAAATAGATATCAACAGCCTGCTCGACAAGAGTGTCGAGTGCTCTCTCTCCCGACAGACTTGCTGCGCGCGTCACAGAGTCCATAACAATCCTTAGTTCTGCTTCGGGGAAAACTTGCAACAGTTTGACCGTTGCTTGGAGGATTTCTTCACCCGCTTGTGTTTCATCAACCATTTTGTTGTCCCTGTGGCATCTCTCCGCTGTTGAGAGCAAAGTAATGATGATAAATGATTAATAAACATGTTGTTGTCTCTAGGGTATCTCTCGGCTGATTCTAACATAAACATATGCAAGAGTCCAAGTTATTAGAAGTGAGTAAACATATACTTTTCTTAAGAACAAAGCGACCTGCTGTCTTTTGATTTCAAACAGCTGAAACGGCCATGAAGACATTGGGCAAAACAATCAAAAATGACTCAGAATATTGATTTTGCCACTGCTTCAATAAGCATTTGTTATTATCATCAGACGATTTGAGAAAGACAGATCTGAAGAATGGCATCGTTTGCATGGTCTGCTATTTTAGCAATACATTTATTGACGTCATAGGCAAGGTCTGCTATTTTAGCAATACATTTATTGACGTCATAGGCAAGGTCTGCTATTTTAGCAATACATTTATTGACGTCATAGGCAAGGTCTGCTATTTTAGCAATACATTTATTGACGTCATAGGCAAGGTCTGCTATTTTAGCAATACATTTATTGACGTCATAGGCAAGGTCTGCTATTTTAGCAATACATTTATTGATGTTGAAACGGTTATTGTATGGTTTAAAGACACCGGTCTAAACAAAGAGTCGCAAAATAACTTCCGGCTACGTAACTACCGCTAGAGTATCAGTGTATGCGTGGTACATTCGTCTAACTAGCCGATCCCCGCCCCACCTACAACACAACTCGTGGTCCCCATGACCTACTCCCGCAACCCCCAGTAATCCGTTGCTTAAAATGACTGTTGTAGTGACATACACATGTCTTAACTTATCAGTATTGTATTAACAACCGGTAACAGAATGTGTTTGGCGCCTAGCCATCTGGCTTATCGGTTTTATTTTCACGTGCATCTTTTACCAGACGTTATTCATTCCCATATCCACACACCCCAACATGAAATGTTCCCCCCGTTTTCATTTGGCAACCCTACCTATTACTTGCAACAACCCGTCTTACCACGTAACTTTTGGATTAGAAGAAATTGTCATTTTTAACTGTAATGCGAACTTTTCGCGGACCCCTTTTCGCTCCCCATACAAACGGATGTCTTCTTATGCATCTAAAGTCACCCCCATAGTACTTGAATGTAAATTTACCAAAGTCAACATCTGCGTGGGAAACAATGAAAGAATTTGGGGGATTTATCTTCTTGCGGCACAAATCGGAAGTTAAGAGTTTCAAACTTAAAACGTGCGTACCACACAGTTTTGCGATGCGTACCACACAGTTTTGTGGTGCGTACTTCCATACTACCGAGGAGTTTGCAGGAGGTAAATGATTTTACATTTTACAAAAAAAGATGATAGAAATGGAGGTACACATTTTTTTTCCCACTCCTTTCTCGCCTAACTGTTATGTTTAATGTTAAGTTCGCATGGGCAAAACGAAATTTCCTACACTTAAGAATTCATTTTACCATTTTTTTTCCCCCATGTTCTCGGCATTATGCCATTTTTCTTAACAGAACTGAAAAAAAAATTTGTTTTGAATAAAATATGCTTCCAGGTACAGGTTTAAAAGGCATTTAAACGTTCTCTTGCCCTGCTTTAAAACTCGGTAAAAAGTATTAACTAAATTAAAATTTTAAAAATTTATTTTTTGCATTGGCAAAGCGCATTACGTATCTCAAAGTGTGAAAGCACACCATTTTGGAATGACTAGTTTAACACACCATTCAGGAATCAATAATTTTTTATTTTTTAAATTTTTGTAAATATATAGCGTATCGTCTTTTTTTTCCTTTTATTATTTGGGGGAGGGGGCAGCGGGGATTTTTAAATTTATGTTTCTTTACCTTATACAGTGTGCTTCCATCGTTATACAGTGTGCTTCCATCGTTATACAGTGTGCTTCCATCGTTTTACAGTGTGCTTCCATCGTTACACTGTGTGCTTCCATCGTTACACAGTGTGCTTCCATCGTTATACAGTGTGCTTCCATCGTCATACAGTGTGCTTCCATCGTTATACAGTGTGCTTCCATCGATAATACAGTGTGCTTCCATCGTCATACAGTGTGCTTCCATCGTTATACAGTGTGCTTCCATCGATAATACAGTGTGCTTCCCTCGTCATACCGTGTGCTTCCATCGTTATACAGTGTGCTTCCATCGATAATACAGTGTGCTTCCATCGTTATACAAAGTGCTTCCATCGTCATACAATGTGCTTCCTTACAGTGTGCTTCCATCGTTATACAGTGTGCTTCCATCGATAATACAGTGTGCTTCCCTCGTCATACCGTGTGCTTCCATCGTTATACAGTGTGCTTCCATCGATAATACAGTGTGCTTCCATCGTCATACAGTGTGCTTCCATCGTCATACAGTGTGCTTCCATCGTTACACAGTGTGCTTCCATCGATAATACAGTGTGCTTCCATCGTTATACCGTGTGCTTCCATCTACCATAAGTTAAGTTTATTTAGTAAGAGAAGCAGAACATCAGTTTTAACAAAATACCATTACCCATATGTCAAGTCCTGCAGCAATGTCAAACAACGCCTGCCACATTATTTATAAACGTATGATTCAACAAACACAGGAAATGTAATTGTTGTATGTAGTTGGTATCGCACACTGGCATAAGGTAATAAATGCAAAGACTAATCTTGACATTATTTAAAAGGTTTTGACATTTAAAAAAAAATTTTTTTAGATATAATAAGTGCTAGTGTATTAATATTAGTTTCAGATTTTGATCATATTCCATACATTTATATATATTCAAAATCCGAAACAAAGTAGTTCAAATACGATTTTTTTTAAAAATGGTTTTTGAATTGGTTCCGTGGGTCCCCAGTACATGGAGTGTGACCTCAAATGGAACGTGACCTCAAATGGGGTTGCAAAGGAATATTTGTGCGGTTACTTGTTGGTGAGATTGTAAAACTGTTTTATTTTTAATTTGTGACTTTAAGTTGGAGTAACAATTTCAACCATAGCGTTTACTATATATAGTTAAATCCCATTGGTCCGTTCAAATATGAAGATCGGTAGACCATCTAAAAAAAAAAATGTTTTTTTTTTAAAAAAAAGGACTCGGTTTCACTGATGGCCTACGTTTATGCTTAGCACAGTACGGCAGCTACCACTTTGAGAAGTCAACCATAATTAAAAATCGGTTTTTGCAATTCTTAATTAAAACGGCAGTGTAGATGAGTGTCATTTTAATTTCTGTTGAATAGTTATATTTATGTAATGTTACTGTAAATGGCTGGCATTTGTCATTTTTCCTATGTATTACTGCGGCGTGGCTTAATTTTTAACGTGTTTAAGTGAAAGCGGATCGATCTTCCTCGTCATTCAGAGCGAAATTCATAAAAAATTGTAGGCTATATTTAATTATTTTTTTGTCGTTATTATTTTACTCCAGCAGGACAGAGACGTCGTTTCGGTAGTGCGAAAAGGAAGGGGGGGGGGGAGCATTTTAAAAATAAAATCTACATTCTCTTAGGTTCATCATAGCGTATAATATATATATATATATATATATATATATATATATATATATATATATATATATATATATATATATATTATAATAATAATAAAGTTTATTTGAAACACACGCTTCATCCCCAAAACCTCGAAGGGCGGTACAAAGTCAACCATATTATAAAGACAAATAAAAACAATCTGAAATTTACCACATTTAAAAACAGACGCAACAATATAAAGCTACATACGAGCATACCCAGTCAAAGTCTTTCATCCCGT
Organism: Lymnaea stagnalis; assembly: GCA_964033795.1. NCBI lineage: Eukaryota > Metazoa > Mollusca > Gastropoda > Lymnaeidae > Lymnaea > Lymnaea stagnalis. The sequence continues at coordinate 375,706 of CAXITT010000046.1, read as the reverse complement.
TTCAACCATAAGCAACACAGGCCAATATACATTAACTGAAAAAGATGGTAGACAGCATCACCCCAGGAGGTGTTTGCGAAATAGATGGGGTTTTAAATCTGTTTTAAAGGACTCCAGTGTCTTGCTGTTTCTGAGAGCGACTGGAAGTGCGTTCCGAATTGTTGGGCCGGCAAATGCAAAAGTGCGCTTTCCGTAAGTCTCAAGGCGAACACACGGTATCGATATTTTGCCACAATCGGATGAGCGGAGCTCTCTAGTGGGTACATAAGGCATCATGATATATATTATATCCTTATGACATTTTCCTCCAGCACCGTGAAAAGTGAGTTTATAAGTTGGCGGTAAACTGAACTCAATGACGTTGTCAATTCAAGACTGCCGATATATTACTTTGTTAATTTAAATACAGGAATATAGTACTAACCGAAAATTATGTCTAATTACATCTTAATTGCTTTCAAAACAGACACAAATGAAAAAAATCGATATATTTTAATAGTTTTTGATAAACGTTTTGGGGGGACTTTTGTACAGGTCTTGGTCCAACAAGGTTAGTGTGTATGCCCCTTACCTGGCATGGGACAAAACAGGGTTGGTATGAAAGCAACTCATCTTTCCTGGCATGGGACACAACAGGGTTGGTATGAAAGCAACCCATCTTACCTGGCATGGAACACAACTCATTTTTAAACTAAGAGCGACGCCCCAAGTTATCTGAAGTGAAACATGTTATTTCAACATTCTAAAATGTTATTGTTGTTGCTTTTATAATTCCGCGTACAAAATTTCCGAGAGTATCTCAGTAAACAAATTCAGAATATTCCAAGGATATGAGAAGAAGGAAACAAGGGAAACAACGCAAAAATAATCAATTGCTAAATTTTTTTAAAAATTTTTTATTAATATTTGAAGCATAAATATATAAATTAATTCGTAGAGGAGGGGGGTGGTGACTGATTATATTATTTATAGACAAAAGTTGGTTATTCCTATTAGTTAGTGACAATACTAAGTTATTCCTATCAGTCAGTGACAAAAGTAAATTATTCCTATCATTTAGTGACAAAGGTGGGTTATTCCTATCAGTAGGTGAGACGAGTGAGTTACTTCTATCAGTTAGTAGCATGTTCTTTTTTTGTGTTGTTTTTTTTTTTTGTTTGTTATAACAACATGTCATTGATACTTTGTTAACAGGTGTCGTCATGATTAATTAATAATTACTTGAGAAATTGATAGTGATAATCGATTATGATCAATTTCCCTCCACCCCCACCCCACCCCTACCCCACTTTTCTTGCTGACCAAAAATTGACGTGAAGTAACCACTTCAAAACATGTTAAAAAATGAAAAGAAAATGTTAAATTAACTAAATTGAAGCAAAATTTCTGGGTAGCATTGGGTGTTATCAAAGACCGTGTACATTGTTGGTGACTCAATGTTGTCCACGCAGCTGTCGAACATCCGCCCCGAGGGGTTGTGAGGGGGCCGTGTCAGGGATTGATTTCCGTCAATCCACTGACCACACAGGACTCTGGCAATGAACATATGCTTTCTGGGACAGGCGTATGTCTGTGAGTAGGCTGCCGACTGGCTGAAGTAAATACCTAGGGACATAAATGGGTGGCATCTTCAAAATAAAATCTACATTCTGTTTAGTTCATCATTTACTGAATCAAATAGGTTGCCGTATTTTCGTTAATACTCATTAAAATAGGAATTTTACTTTGCGATACTTAATATTTTGCAAACATTGTTTTGGATATTTTTAAAACTTTGAGAGCAAAAATGTCTGCTAAAATAAATAAGCCAAACTATGGTATGCTACTGAAAAAAAATGGATTTTTATTCACACTTTAAAAAAAAATAATTCTTTAGCAGTTATTTAAAATAAATATTAATTTAATTACAAAATCTATGTCCATAGGTGTACTGTCAATCTTAAAATGTATGTCTAACTTCCAGAGTGCTTTTAAAAGCTTGGACAGTTCTTCTTCTTCTTCTATATCTTAAGGGCCCACGATCAATTTATTGATCATTTTGGCTCCTATGCATGTAGATGGGATTTGCAGTGTTTCTGTGCCTTGTGTTGATGAGGATATTTCACTGATTTTCAGTGCCTTTTTGTGAAGAAATCATGCACTAGGGGTTTGAAGGCTTGAGGTAATAGACACAAATGTGTCTAGTGTTGCCGCCTCAACCGTTCCTTTTGAAAGCTTGTTCCAGTCCCTGATTGTCTTGGGCAGGAATGAGCAGCTCCCAAACTGGCTTCTTGCTGGTATGAGCCTGAATTGCCTGTCATGGCCTCGTCGCTGTCTTTGGGGGAGAAGGGCGAGTTTCTGTTTAATACTGGAACAGTGGACCAGCCCATTATTTATCTTGTACATCATGGAGAGCCTGGATTGTCGTCGTCGTACCTCCAGTGGTGACCAGCCTAGTCTTTCCAGCATGCTGCCAACACTAAGAGGTATTCCTGTAGCGGTTTAGGACAAAGCGTGCTGCTCGTCTCTGGACCGCCTCCAACCTGTCGATGCTCTTCTGGGTAAATGGGTCCCAGACTGAAGAGGCATAATCTAAAAGCGGCCGGACAACAGATTTATAGGCTCTTTCTTTCACGCTGGAATTGCCAATCTTTAGATTTTGCCTTAAGAACCCTAGGGTCTTGTTTGCTTGGTTACATACATGGTTAATATGCTCGTCCCAGCGGACCTCTCTTTGAATGGTAACACCCAGGTACTTTACGGAGGAAACTTGCTCAAGTATATGGCCGTGCAGTTTGTATTGGTAGTGTAGAGGAGTACAACTTCTAGAGACTGATAGTGTCTGGCACTTGGCAGGGTGAAATTCCATGTCCCAGCTCATCTCCCACTCAGCTAACAGATTGAATCATGTTGTAGCTGGTCCTGGTCAGATCTGTTGGCGATCATCCTATACACCGCTGTGTCATCTGCGAACAGCCTTGGTTGTGATGTCAGTTTCTCGGGTAGGTGTCACCATTTATAATAAGCTAACATGGCATGAGCACGGCCAAATCCTGTATAAGAAATTCAACCAAAGACTGTTCTACCTCAATAAACTGTACAATTTTGGCGTAAACAAGCAAGTCGTTAACTTATTCTGCCGTGCAACTATTGGAAGCCTCCTTAATTTCAGTATTACCTGCTGGTGTGGGAATTCAACGTCTGATATTAAACACCGTATAAACTATAAACAGACTAATCAAGAAAGCTAGAAACATAACACAAATTAAACATCCATCACTTGAAGAACTATTTGAAGAAAGATGTTTTTGAAAAACTAAACACATTTTGGATGATACATCCCACCCTCTTCATCCTAGATACTTAGGATCGGGCTGTTCAGGACGAATTCTTTCCATCAGGGCGAGGACTGACCGATATAAAAATTCTTTTGTTCCCCAATCTGTACGAATTTACAGGCATGCTTCCTCTGAAGTCACACATCTGAATGAGAATTAATAAGTCCCCGATTTTGCTAAGAGAACTCACTGAATGGCTGTTTGAAATAATTTATTATAAATGTCTTGTGTTCAAATTGTTTTATTTTTGTGCTGAAAATGTATAATGCAATAAAAAAAAACATTTTTATTTATTTGGATCAAATAAAAGAATCTTATCTTATCTTAATGTATGCTAGGAACAAACAGGGGCCCAGCACTGATCCCTGGTGGACCCCTGACTACACATTGACAAAGGAGGAGCTTGTACCGTCCACCACTACTGCTTGGCATCGATGACTGAGGAAGCTAGAGATCCATGATTTAGTGGTGCCTTGGATCCCATATCTCTGGAGTTTGTGTAGAAGCAAACTATGATTCACACGGTCAAATGCCTTTGCGAAGTCCATTACCAGCACGTCAGTCTGCTTGTGGTTCTCCAGATTGGTCATCAGATATTCTACAAATTCAAGAAGCTGGGTGTCACATGATCTATTGACTCAAAAGCCATGTTGACAGTTATTGAGTATATTTTGGCTTTCCAGATGCTTCATGACTGTGCTTACGATTATGTGCTCCAACAGTTTGCAGACGACGCTGGTGAGGGATATCGGACGATAGCTGGCAGGGTCGGAATGCTCCCCTTTCTTGTAGATAGGAGTGACATGTGCTGTTCTCCAGTCTGCTGGAACATTTCCTGTGCGCAGTGACGATTGGAAGAGGATTGTCAGTGCAGGGTCGATTTCTTTTGCTAATTCTTTGAGCACTCGTGGTTTGATGTTGTCAGGATCACATGCTTTGTAAGGGTTAATGGTATTGAGGAGGGCAAACACACCTTGTTCTGATATCTGGATAACTCCCATGACAGGGTAGGCTCTGTTTATCATTTTGTTCTTAAGAAGGAACTCAGTGTCAGAGTACGCTCTACCGTCATCAAAGACAGACCGGAACGATGTCAAAGAAGTTTAACAAGTATAGAAAGCTTTAAACACTAATACTAATATAATATTGTTTTAACAACATAACAACAAGCATGTTAAAATTTAATCTTTGCTCCGGCATTTTTATTTACAAGTGTTACATAAAAATACCTTTGCCCAGGGAATTTCCATTTGCAGCTTGCACTCTGAAGTCAAATCCCTCATTGCAAATCAAGTTGATATTTTCATATCTGGTGCCGTGAAACAAAGCCTTCTCCTGGATGTTTTCAATTCCTAATTCTTCAACCATGTGCTTTCGTTTCCTGCACAGAGAGAGAAAATAAGAAATGTGAATTTTGATCCAAATCTGTCAGTCAAGGGGAAATAACTCAAGCCGTTGTGATAGGATAACTAATTAGAAACTGTGTCATGACACACTTAATTGAGACCCAGGCTCACAGATTTGTCATGATATTTTAATGAAAGTTATTTAAACAAATTGAAGAAAACAGTTGTTTGAGCCCAGCTGAACACGCCAACAGCAAACAGATTACGTAAGTACTCAGCCCGAAATTTGAGTGAGGCCACCTGATGACGCCGACAGCATATATACATTACCTAAGTACTCAGCCAAAAAGTTGTACTTTCCTAAAAATGAATGTGCTAATAAATTCAGGAAAATTATTCGCTTTTTTAACAGGTCAAAACTGATTAAAAGTTTTAATAATCCACACAGAAGATGAGATAGGCAAACAGCATCAACACAACCGGAAAAAAAAATGATTACATAGAAACAGTACTCGACATTGTTCTGTCAACAGTGTGTAGGTGCTTTTCAAAGCTTTTCAACAAATTTTTTGTGTGTTAAATCATAAGTAATAAGGGCTGATATGGCACTAAGTTTCATCATGATTAATTAAACTACTGTTACAAGGAAATACAACTAAATGCCACTGTTGTCATAAGGAAGTCATTGGTCAAGGGGGGTGGATGACAGCAATGACAAGGCGGGTCCTGGACTTACAAAACATATCTCTCCCACAGCCTCCTGTTCTGGATTCGCCACAATCCAACTATATTTTTTACTCTAGGATTGGTTTTCTTGAAATATGTTCTCCAACGTATTGCTTCATGGCTGGTTGGATCAATTTTCACCTGTACAGAGTAAAAATGGGTTAGGCTGAGAACTAATAAAGGAAATTCCCAAGGCTGGGGAAAATAATGCAACATCTGATTATAATTATGAATTGCATTTTATGATGCAAAAAGTGATGAAGATCATAAAAGAAGAAAAAAAAATTGCGTTATTTTATTTCAAGAAGTGTGGTGTCTTAAATGGCTACCAACTGTATCAGGATGATTAAATGGCTACCAACTGTATCAGGATGATTAAATGGCTATCAACTGTATCAGGATGATTAAATGGCTACCAACTGTATCAGGATGAATAAATGGCTACCAACTGTATCAAGATGATTAAATGGCTACCAAATGTATCAAGATGATTAAATGGCTACCAACTGGATCGGGGTGATTCTTCTTCTTTATTTTGAGGGCCCACGATCAATGACCTGATCATTCTGGCTAAACGATTAAATGGCTACCAACTGGATCAGGATGATTAAATGGCTACCAACTGTATCAGGATGATTAAATGGCTACCAACTGTATCAGGATGATTAAATGGCTATCAACTGGATCAGGGTGATTAAATGGCTACCAACTGTATCAGGATGATTAAATGGCTACCAACTGAATCAAGATGATTAAATGGCTACCAAATGTATCAGGATGATTAAATGGCTACCAACTGGATCGGGGTGATTCTTCTTCTTCTTTATTTTGAGGGCCCACGATCAATGAGATGATCATTCTGGCTAAATTATTAAATGGCTACCAACTGGATCAGGATGATTAAATGGCTACCAACTGGATCAGGATGATTAAATGACTACCAACTGTATCAAGATGATTAAATGGCTACCAACTGAATCAGGATGATTAAATGGCTACCAACTGGATCAGGATGAATAAATGGCTACCAACTGGATCATGAGGATTAAATGGCTACCAACTGGATCAGGATGATTAAATAGCTACCAGCTGGATAGTGATGTTTAAGCGGCTGTCATCTGGACGAGCATGATAGAAATGTCGTCTAACTCTATGCTGTATCAAGGCTATTTCAAAATTTGTGTCAATGAACCGTTTAGAAAAAGTCTTAAATTTCCGAATTATTATTTTTTTTATATAATATTCCTAAGTGATTCTAGACAGAATTATACTTTGGAAATAATGACAAGGACACAATGATCCTTTTTAAAATCCAAATAACTTTATAACCATAAAATCTAAACAGTAAATTGTTTTTTAGAATGTTGAAAGAAAAATATTGGCAAACGTGTTACTTCGTAGTACAGATTGGCAAGTCTGAACCCGGAATAGCAAACACTCTGGAAGTTATTTTGTTACCGATAACACTTAAGAAACTTAATATTTTTAAAATGCTACCCCGACTAGCTTTTTTTTTTTGTTTTTTAAAATGAAAGCTTGAGTGTTGCAGGTACTTGGACATTGTTCAATTAAATCAGGTATGGCATCATTGCAGCTCGTTTAAATTACCACTCCATGTTGTCTTGGAAACGATACCACTCATCAGTACATGTCACCAGGAATCTACCACAAATACTAGATAACAGTTAACAGGTTACACCCGATGAAGGCCATTCACCTGAAAATCATCGCAGACAATATCTGCATTCTCCCAGTTGAGTGGCAGCACTGTGATGTCATTGAGACATTCTGTCCCCACAGAACTCAGCAGGCAGCAAATTTCGTAGTCGTGCTTTTTTGTCCATTTAGACTTGCAGTAGCGACAGCATCTCTTGAAATGATGGGAAATAAAACAACACGTTAGCTTTAGATATAAAACTTGAAAGGCTGACCAAAACAAAAAGTTAGTAGCTGGCAGCTACTATAGTAGCTCCTATAGGGTATTTCTGGTGGCAATATCTACAAGATAGAACTGGGTGTAACCACACAACTTGCCATCTTCGGACCCGTCTATCTGTTACATCCACACAACTTGCCATCTTTGGACCCGTCTAACTGTTACATCTACACAACTTGCCATTTTTGGACCTTTCTAACTGTTACATCTACACAACTTGCCATCTTCGGACTGGTCTAACTGTTACATCTAGACAACTTGCCATCTTCGGACTGGTCTAACTGTTACATCTCTCCAACTTTCCATCTTTGGACCCGTCTAACTGTTACATCTCTCCAACCTCCCACCTTTAACCCGTCTAACTGTTACATCTACACAACTTGCCATCTTTGACCTGTCTAACTTTTACATCTACACAACTTGCCATCTTTGGACCCGTCTAACTGTTACATCTATACAACTTGCCATCTTTTGACCTTTCTAACTGTTACATCTACACAACTTGCCATCTTTTGACCTTTCTAACTGTTACATCTCCACAACCTGCCATCTTTGACCTGTCTAACTGTTACATCTACACAACTTGCCATCTTTGGACCCGTCTAACTGTTACATCTACACAACTTGCCATCTTTTGACCTTTCTAACTGTTACATCTACACAACTTGCCATCTTTTGACCTTTCTAACTGTTACATCTACACAACTTGCCATCTTTGGACCCGTCTAACTGCTACATCTACACAACTTGCCATCTTTGGACCCGTCTAACCGTTACATCTACACAACTTGCCATCTTTGGATCCAGATGTTTTGCAAATCATAAATGAGTATATGTGTCATGAGGGCAAATAAAAAAAACAACAGTACTTGCTATAGGCTGAATCATCAAATACAATTAGTGCCATCAAACAAACAGTTAAATTTGAGTTGTTGGCCTTTGATATAATCCAAATATTATTGTAACCAGTTAACCATAATATTCGCACTAGATAAACTGGTTCCAGAATGTAAATAAAACACAACTTTTCACTATATAGCAACACTCATTGTGTGTGTTATTTAAAGAGAGCGACTCGTTTGGAAGCTGGATCCCTCACCATGGTGCAATTGTAATTACCACACACAAACTCATACTGTCCATTGTCCACTAGTCCTGAGTAGTTACAGGAAGGACAGCTGAAAGTAGAAGAGAGACATTACTAATAAACAAAGTGGACATGGTTTAAGGTGTATTATAAATTTTAAAGTTTTACTTTAGATGCTTTTCAGATAATTCCCCGATAATTCCCCGATAATTCCCCAGATTCTAATCAGAGATATGAAGCCACGTAATTTAGACTTCACTCAAATTAAATGATCTTTCTTATCCTGGAATTTTAAAAGCCACTGTAAAATGTGTCAAAATGGTGAGGGACCACAGAGCGGCAGTTAGTATTCAGAGATTGAAAAGTAAAGTTCAGAGTTTTTAAGCTTATTTTCCTCCATTGATACCTTTATTTATATGGGCTTTGAAGATGAGTAAGTAGTCGATTTTGAACCCCAAGCCAAGTTTCCCCCCCCCCCCCCCCGATTTTAACCATCCCCCTTTTTGAAAAGATCACTTATTTGGAAGACTTGTTCGTTCTGTCAAACTAACTGGGATGACCACAGATGGATTATAGCTTTCTCTTAGTTGTTAGGTGAACTATGCTGCAACTTCACAATGGCGCCTCCATAATTACTAGCTGCCTGTCATTTTTCTAGAAATTTAAGTTTTTCCTGCTCCATGAGCTGACAGAAAGAAACTCCACATCATCATCTGTCTAATTTCCTAAAATGGCTGACCATCACACTCGCCCAACTCACCTGACCAAACCGTCCATCTTCTTTATGGCATTTGTAGAAATTTCAAGTTCTTTCTGTTGAATGTTTTTCCTGAGCAGGCCAAGTAGGAATTCATCTACAATTTGCTCCAGTGATGCTGAAAATGGTCAACACTTGTTTAAAAAAAAGCTATGGGCAATAGTTAAAGCTAGAGCTGTAGATGAAACCCTGCCAAACGCCGTCCTATAATAATTCTTTGAGATCCAGGACACATTCTTTAAAAGTGAGTAGGATCTCTCATTCCTTTTCAAAATTCAGTTTTAATATAAGAAAGCCGTATTGTAATGTTGAAAGAATTAAAAAGAATTTCAGAAGTGGGAGTTTTCAAAATTAAGGACGTTAAAATGATCATCGGATTTTTTTTTTTTTTTTTTTTTTTTTTTTTTTATTTTTTTTTTTGATTCAAAACAAATAACAGATGGTGATTTTTTTAAAAAAACGAATTATTTTTACCACTTTTTAAAGAGAATATTTTAAGACTTTAAAAATTGAACAACGGTAGGTTAATCACTAACGTAACAGGGAAGAGAGTTCCTTCGACAGTCCTAAAAATAGATTTCAAATCCTGCTTGCTAATACTTTATGTATCTCTTACTTTGCTGTTCGGAACATTTTGAAATTCATTGTAAGATCTGACATCCAGTTTTCAACCGTAATCCTAATTTAACTGGTTTAGCTTCAAATGAGATAGTATTGTGCCTAGTAAAAAGTGGTTTACTTACGAAGCAGACAGATATTATTATCCATAATAATAATGGATTTCTTTAATTTAAAAATGGGAAAGAAAAAGATCAAGGCAGTTTGTTGATATAATTTTTTTTTTCATTAAAAGAATTAATGTAAATTTAACAGAATATAGGCCTATCAAATGTTTTACATACTCAAACAAAGTTGCTCTTGACAGGACTCTGCTGTGCACAACAAACCCATCTGTAGAACACACAAAATTTGATATTTTTTAAAAGATAAAAAAAATTATTACAGTATCAAATATTAGATGATGGAAACATTTTATGTTTTTGGCTCATTGGGTGTGAGGCTGAAAGTTGAATGACCTCAAACAATTTATTACATTTAATAAATGGAATTAACAAATAAATGGTTCTTTGTCATGGGATATGTATGAAGTAAATATCTGCAGTAAGGAAGCATATAAATGGTCTTAAAAAATTAGAGTCCAGCACTTTACGGTATACATTTTAGATTTCTGAAATGAATGAAGGATGCACTGCTAGAATGCTGGGAGGGGTGCTGGAAGTGTTGCTGGGAGGGATGCTGGGAGGGATGCTGGGAGTGATGCTGGGAGGGATGCTGGGAGGGATGCTGGGAGTGATGCTGGGAGGGATGCTGGGAGGGATGCTGGGAGGGATGCTGGGAGTGATGCTGGGAGTGATGCTGGGAGGGATGCTGGGAGGGATGCTGGGAGTGATGCTGGGAGGGATGCTGGGAGGGATGCTGGGAGGGATGCTGGGAGGGATGCTGGGAGGGATGCTGGGAGTGATGCTGGGAGTGATGCTTGGAGGGATGCTGGGAGTGATGCTGGGAGGGATGCTGTGAGTGATGCTGGAAGTGTTGCTGGGAGTGATGCTGGAAGGGATGCTGGGAGGGATGCTGGGAGTGATGCTGGGAGTGATGCTGGGAGGGATGCTGTGAGTGATGCTGTGAGGGATGCTGGGAGTGATGCTGGGAGTGATGCTGGGAGGGATGCTGGGAGTGATGCTGGGAGGGATGCTGGGAGTGATGCTGGGAGGGATGCTGGGAGTGATGCTGGGAGTGATGCTGGGAGTGATGCTGGGAGTGATGCTGGGAGTGATGCTGGGAGTGATGCTGGGAGTGATGCTGGGAGGGATGCTGGAAGTGTTGCTGGGAGTGATGCTGTTGTTTGGAAGGCCAATGTTAACCTTAAGAAGATATTCAAGATCTGCTAATCATACTTTTTTTTTTTTGCTTGGTCAAGTGAAATATCAATCCCGAGTTGTCTCCCATACTTCTCATAATTTTTAAATAAATAGGCAATTATTTCTTTTTTTTCACCATATTCAGTTGCAATTGGGCTGAAGACGAAACCTGTTGACAAAACCAACGCTAGATGTTCAACTTAAAAAGTAGTTTAAAGCTCATATTTGACTATAATAACATAATTGTTTTCATCATGATTCTTAATACACAAATGTATACAAACATTATTTTTATGAAGCTTCATTGAGAATTGGAAACTGACCTTAACCTTGGACAGCATAACACTCTGGATTTCCTCATCAACACAGGACTTACAAATTATGTGCCCAGCACTACAACTCACACATTTGTGCTCAACTCTTGGTGTTGAGCATGCACTACATTCCAGGACGTCGGAGTCTGTCAGAGCATCATACAATTATTTTAGCATATCCTCCTGGGCATATAGGTAATTCAGAGCCGAGTGCATGGTTCTATTGGACTCATATTCCTAAAACATCCTTTCGGCAGTGTATTTACACATTTTAGAAATGAAAGAAAGGTAGAGGAAATGAACTATAAGACAACTGTGGTATAGCTCAGGTTTTTTGAGCGAAGTGCCATTTAAAAAAGAAAAAAAAGGATTGCTCTTGGGAGCCACTTTCAGTGTCGAATTGTTTCAAATGAATTATAGATAAACAAACCAAAGAGCCGCAGCATTTCTTCATTCCTAGAGACGCCTGCTCCTTTTGAGCCACAGGTTGCTGAGCACTGCTCTAGCATGACCTGGATAGAAATAAGAATATTGCGCCACACTTCCACATTATAAAAATATGACTATCATTTAGCAGAGAGATCAGGCAGTCGCACAAGTTTTGCCGTTGGTTCTTTGCACCACTATAATTTGTAGTCTATTAGATATGGTCATAACTATAAGGGCAAATCCTGTTTTTTTTCTCCTTCATTTTTCTTCAGTTTTTAGGGCAGGGGTCCTTACATTTTTGCATCGATGCACCCTCTCTTTGATTTCAATACATTTCTCGCACACCAATATCGATTTCAAATCATATTTTTCCAACCCCCCACCCCTCCCACAGCCACCAACCATAAAATTTCAAATAAAATTACAAATAAACTTGAATATCTGTGTGTTACCGACCCACCGGACACTGCCTCTCACACACTATAGGGTTGCAGACACCTTCTGGCTTAAATCCCCTGATCATAGCTTTCTCATATCCCCTTATATTCTGATAAGGTAAAATTCAAAAGTTAAACTTCTTGCGAAAATCAAATATTTTGAAAGCATTTCACCATTTAAATGAATGAAAAATATATTTTAAAACTTGATTTGAAGGAAAGAGTGAATACAAAAAAAGGTTGGTTACATTTTTCTTTAAATTTAGAACAAGTGAGGATACCTGATTGAAGCGTATTGCTCTCTGTCATCAGAAAATGTTTATCCATGACAGCATTTTGACTCTGAGCAGATGATGTTTGTGAAACGTTATCAAAACAATGATTCGCTGCGTCTTTTAGGTGGCTGTTGCCATAATAATTCCCAGCCGTGTTTTGCCCCACTGAACTATCAGTATCGGGCATGGGGATGTCGATTTGTTTGAATTCTTGATTTGCTTCTTCTGTGGATAATTCTTGGACTGCTGGGATTGTGTCATTCGGTTTAGTACCACCTTGATCACGTATGCTTATGTTTTCTCGAGGAGATGAAGACATCTCTAATAACCCCATTGTTTCCAAAGATGAGCTACTCGTTGGCTCTGCTACCATTGGATCAGTTCCTTTCTGTGACTGGAATAACCAAGGAGATGTTTGGGATTGTGCATCAGCTTCAAGACTTTGGAGAGAACAAGAGTGTGCTAAGACACTGTTGGAATCTGCCGTCGTAGAAGTTGCTATCTCAGATGGACCAGGGTCATTGAACTTGGACATTAATTCTTGATGCAGCTTTCCAGCATCAAAATTTCTGACAGTGTTGGGGAAGGAGCCTACAGTTACTGGATCTCTGACATACATGTCATCAGTCAAATCTATGAAGTTGTTTTTCTTTTTTGAGCCGCTCCTTGGGTTTAACCATGTATTTACTTTCTTCTTTGGAGTCTTACAAGACTTACAAGGCACCAAGACAGGCCAGTCATCATCATTGGCCATTTCTGAATTTATCGTTTCAAGTTTTGCTTTCTTACTGGGAACACAGGGAGGAGATCCTAAAACAGTTTTACCATGAGAACGTTTTAGTGTCATTGAAGTAGTAGATTCAGATAGGGTTCTACTTGTTCCTAACTCCATGGACGTTTCACCACTACCTGTTTGTTTATCGGATATAGGACTGTTGGGGGAAGGGTTAGTTGTTGATGCAATTTTTGTTTGTTCATATGCACATGTTTCAGAATTTTTACTAGAAAATTTGGATTTAGAACTCTTTGCCGGATGCTTAAGAGAGCTCTTAAATTGAATCTTTTGTACAGGGGTCACGCTGTCATCCACTGATGAACTGTCACTTTCTGACATTCCATGTGACATTGTTGGTAAAGTTTGGTGTAGGTTATTCCAATTTCCTTTTCTCGATAAGACATTTTGATTTCTAAAATCTTCTTTCAATCTAATTTCTTTACATTGTAAGCAATTTGGGGTAACCTCGAATGGCAGTATGTCCTCGTAATCTTGTAATGAATTATTTTTATCGAAACGATTGAATAAACAATTCTTAGTTTCGTTGATGCCGCTTGTGCAGACTTTGAGATCACGTGGGGGCACCCTCCCTAAGGCAGTGGTCCATTTATTTCTATCCATGCTTGGGATTGATGAGCTGGGTTCCTTAAGGCTCTTATACACATCAGGTGAAGACTTTTGAGTGCTTGGTGGCAGGCTCACCCGCGAGTGCCCTGGGCGGTGCAATAGTGTGTCTTTGGTTGATTTTGGTGCACGTTGTCCTGTAGTTCATGAAACATTTAATTTTTATTTTCAAAATTGAGTCGCTAGAAAAATGAAAGAGAAAGCAATTGATATTTTATGTTTAAATCCTTTATAATAATCTCGCTTTTGTTCGTGCGTTCGTGTTTGTGGCAAAAAATATGACCCAAATCCCGTCATGCTATCGAGCTTAAACAGACCCTTTGCCGATGACAACGCATTTTTTCAAATTTTCAGCCCCCAGCCCGAAACCCTAAAACCAATTTATCATGTTTTTTCAAGGAGTGACGAATGAAATGCTTTGTCAAAGGGGTTCGTATCATGGTGCGGAGATTAATTGTGTAGCTGTTGCTATGTCAGTAGTATTTGCGACGTAATTGGGTGTGCAGTAAAAATAAAACGTGTTTTTGAGGAGGGAAATGGAGGAAGTATGGAACGTGTTTTCGTCAGAAGTTTACCCATTTACATAAACACTTCTCTGAAAAATGATAAATCCCGTACTATTACGTAAATGTAAACAAAATATGCATATAAGAGATTTATATTGATTTTTTTTCTTCTAAACTTTTTTTAGCTCCATATTTTCCTTGTCAATTAAGCGACGAAAAGGAAAAGGGGGTGGTGGTGGGGGGGGGGGGTTAAAAATAAATATAATAAAAAAAGAAGGAAAAAAATAATAACTTTATTGATTTCAATTTAAAAGTTTGTGACCTCAATTAAGCGACGAAAAGGAAAAAGGGGGTGGTGGTGGGGGGGGGGGTTAAAAATCAATATAATAAAAAAAGAATGAAAAAAATAATAACTTCATTGATTTCAATGTAAAAGTTTCTGACCTAATTCCAAATAGATAGCGACAGCCTGCTCTACAAGAATATCGTACGCTCTCCCGCCCGAAACACTGGCTGCGCGTTTCACGGCCTCTGCAACAGTCGTCAGTTCAGCCTCAGGGAAGACCTCCAGAAGAAGAACGGTGGCCTTGTAGATTTCATCTTGATCTTTTGAAAATTCGTCAGCCATTTTGTTGAATCTCGAGTGATTATTTTATGATGATTCACTCTCGACTGTTGATTGCAAAATAATGATGATAAATACTTAATGAACAGACTGGAAGCTGCATTGCAGGAGAAAACAAATATGAACATTCACATTTTTTAAAAATCATTTATATTATTTTTGCTTGTGGCTGGCTGGCTAGCACGATCTTCGGACGGCTAATAGACTCACTTTCCGTTAACCTATCGAGCTGAAACCTCGCACATAGACTCTTTGTCGATTGCAACACATTCTTTCCAATTTTAAGCCCCACCCCAACCCCCAAAAGATCCTGTTTTTTTTTCTGATTTTCAAAGGGACGATGAAGGTAATATGATAACACTGAATTCATTGCCAAAATTCCCCCTAACTGCGCTATATGAGATTCCATTTTTTTAAAATTATAAATATCGCAAGTGCGTTTGATGCGTAATATTTTCTTTTGTTTTTTCTGAAATAGTTGGTGAAATAAATCTGCGGTGTGAAAGCGGATGGGTCATTATATTATCAATATATTTCAGGGGCGGGAAAATAAATTAAGGTTACGTGCCTTGGGGGTGGGGGCACTCACTAAAAGGGATTATTATAAAGTGCTTTACTTATACTATATGCATTTTTTGTCAAATTTGTAGCCCCCCACCCACCCACGCATACACACACACACACACAATTCTCGATATTACATTTTATAAAGAATTATACGAAAAACTATTTTTTAAGGGTTGTTTAATTACTCACTAAGTTAATCTAAACATTGGAAA
This sequence comes from Lymnaea stagnalis, assembly GCA_964033795.1. NCBI lineage: Eukaryota > Metazoa > Mollusca > Gastropoda > Lymnaeidae > Lymnaea > Lymnaea stagnalis. Next base: position 359,854 of record CAXITT010000046.1, on the reverse strand, counting down.
TAACATTTTTTTCAATGCATCTGTTTTGTCTTTTTTGTATTTATTATGACAACTTAGACTTAAATAAAGTCTATAGAATTAATTATTTGGCATGCCTGCTATTCATCTCAGCTCTATTAATTTGTATTTAATAGTCTACAAGTAGTGTGATTATTTAATAGCAGCAACTGCTCAGTGGTTTGTTAATTATTTCCATATACTTATTTGGTAGTTGAACCTGGTATGAAAGTATAATAAAAAGGTCTGAATTGCTACCTACTACAGCATGTGTGTTAGATTTAGTTCAAGATACCATGAATTTTCTCCTCTCCAGTCAGAATTTTGCGTAAAGCCAGAAGAATTAACATAAAGTAAATTAGAACAGTGCCAAAAACAACTTAATTATATAAAATAGATGGGTAATCGCTATTGTGCTGATAGTGGAGTCAGTATAATGTTTGTTGATTATAACATAAACAAATGCGTTTGGTGGTGTAATGCAAGCCACCCCCGACCCCCTCCCAGTCTTTACAAGTTGAATTTTAGATTGATTGCCGTGTTACTCTAAATTGGCTATTCAATTCTAAAATCTAACTTTGTCAGATTGGATCAATTCAGACTGGGTCATAATTTAAACTGACCGGGACAACATAGCTAAACCTGGCCAATCCTGGTCAAACCGGGACTTGTGGTGAGCCGAAACAGAAAGAATCAGTAGGGTTGCCTTGAGTCCAGTTTTTAACCAGGCGGTCTGGTACTTCAGTAGGTTGTCCTGGAAAAATTAAAAAGAGATACTCGGTACCGCAAATATATCTATAATATACGTTACGCCCCACTGAACTGTCACGCATGTGCAAGCTACTTTGTTTGGAGCGTTGATTTATTATTAATTAATTTTTTTTTTCTGTGTAGAAAGTCCCAGTAACACATGGACTGTCGGAACGGTATCACAAGGTCTAGTACCACCTTGATCACTTGTGCTTTCATATTTGATGAAGGCCTCTCTAAATAGTCCAATTGTTTCCCAAGATGAGCTATGAGTTAGCTGGCTTCATTACGTTTGGAAAAGATCCTTTCAGTGATTGGAATGCACCAGGAGATATTATGGATTATACATCAACTTTAGGACTTAACGTATTACGTATTTGAGCTGCATTTACGTTGAACTGAATGAGATTTACTAGCACTGAGGCTAATTTATCATGGCTACATCCTGATGTGTTTATTGATTTAGCTGTGTTGAATTTATCTGCTAAAAAAAAAAAATTCCGAGGAATGAAATTGTTTGATGCTTCAGTGCTTCTGAAGATGAGTCTTTATATTAAATTAAATTGCCTTTCAAATGAGGCTGATGGGTTGGCTAGATTTCTCAAAAGTAACACATTGTATCTAGTTTGAAGAGAGCTGTTTTGAAGCTATAGTGCCTAAATTATGGAACAGTTTGCCTCAGTTCTGGGAGTGGAGGAGGTGGGGTGGTTGGGGGGGGGGGAATTAAAAATGATTTTAAAAATCATGAAAGAGACACTAAAGAATGTTCCTTTAAATAGATTCTATAAAGTCAGATCGAACTGAGTTATCAGTTATCAGTTGATATGGCAGTAAGTGTATGTGGAAAAGCTGTTGATGCCAATGATGGTGACTTTTCTGATGCTGTTTGCTTCGAGGACAAAATAATCGTGAGTGCGCTTTGGAGAGAAGATTGTGTTAAAACACTGTTTGAATCTGCCATAGTAACAATTGCTATTTAAAGATGGACCAGGGTCATTTACATTATTTCTTCTTGCAGTTTTGCAGCATAAGACTTTCTGTCAGGTTGTTGTTGTTTTTTTTTTGGGGGGGTGGGGGGGGGGTTGGGGTGGGGTGGGGGTAGAATACTGAATCTATGAAATCCATGTCTTCAGACATATCTATGAAGTGGATTTTCTTTTCTTTGCTCTGATTTCGGGCTAAGCCATTCTGGATTTTTTTTTCCTTTAAGTCGAAAAAGACTTACAAGGCACCAGGACGGGTCAATCATCAACATTGGCCATTTCTGAGATTTCAGTGTCAATGTTGTTGTTTTTTTTTTACTTGGAACACAGGAAGGAGATTCTAAACCAGTTTTACAATGAGAACGTTTCCTTGTGTGTGAAGTGGAAGCCTGAAAACTTGGTCCCGATGGTTTCTAAACCAATGGAGGTTGTTATTTAAAATTTACATTTTTTCTGTTCTTAATTACTTATACACCGATGTATGATTTTTATGTATCTAAGAGTTGAAATTCAAAACGTTTTAATTAAACAAGGAGCATGTTCCGCATTAAGATGGAGAGCGTGAAGGAGAGGAAGGAGAGGAGGAAATTAGAGAGTGAGAGAGGCGAGAAAGAGAGGCGTGCCGGTACAACGGAGCGATCAGGCGGGGCATGTTTGAATCAAGGTCTGAATGGGTCATTTTTGTTGTTTTTGTAAAACTCATTTTGCGACTGGAGTTGGCTGGAAATTGTTTATGGCATGGACAGAATGTATTTCTCGGACATGGTTCCTGTGGCCTCTACATGGAAACTAAATGTGATACACAAGCAATGTCGTCATCATCGCGTGAGAGAGAGGGAGAGAGAGAGAGAGAGGGAAATAGTGAGAGCCAGAGAGAAAGAGAGAGAGAAAGAGGTGGAGGGAGAGTAAATAATTATAGAGAGAACTTTGAAACTGAAAGACATCGGTTTGGCTGATTCTTATTGTTCTCCCCATGACGTCATTTGCGTGTTTATGAAATGTTTGTGCAGGAGTCATTCCCCTTTGTTTATTTTATTGTTTATTTTCATTGGAGGAAGTTCTGATGAAATGTTTTGTATTAAAATTTTAATAGGTTGATTAATTATAATTTTAAATTATCATTGGTTGGCTAATTATCATATTTTATTTGTGCCGCCATATAGCTAGGCTACATGTTGGCCTAATGCCGGCTGTTGTGCTCTATTCATTTGTGCGTATTATTTGCGGTGGAACCTGAAATAAAGTGTTTAAAAGTGTATTTCATGAAACTGTAAGTTGGGTTTTCATTATTTCTTTGTTTTATAATTATTTTTGGCCATTTCCTTTTTTTGGTTTTTGTTAATTTTCATAGTTTATGCCACAGCCACAGTGTGTAAATTCCATGTGTTTTTACTTGTGGCTTTGGGCTTCGGGTTAGGTTTAGGAATCGATTGTTTTCTTATTATATATTTTTTGTTAAATTGGGGAGGGGTCTAGGGAGGGGTCTCTCCTCCCCAGTCGTTTCACAGCGTGTTTTACACTACTTTTTTTGCCGCCAACTTGGTTGACATTTCACCTGACTTCACGTGGCGTGTCAACCAAGATGGCGACCATGATGGGAAACCCCGGGGAAATCTCTAATAATTTACCTCGTATTTATATTTAGAACACACGTGAAAATGCGACATTGACGATTAAACATTCTTTCCTTATAAACATGGTCCGCCATGGCAGTTTAAGTCTGGGGCTGCTTAATTACAGAGTTTCCAGATGGTATTCATAAATGGACATTAAAATGTGTGTGCAGTGTAAAAAAAAGTAAGAAGTATTGTCTCCCCGTTTAGTACATTTAAACACTATTTTTTTCCACTGCAGTATCCCATAACTTGCTAACATGCTATTATGTTCGTTTAGTAAATGACGTCAGCAAGCCGTCGAGCCAGAGCTCTTAATGCCAATCATTGTAAAATGTTAAGGCGAACTTTTCGCTCCCCTAAACAAACATACTTACATCCAAGTGGAGTCATCTTCTAGCCGCCCAAAACGGAAGTTCAGATTTTCAAGATCAAAACGTGCGTGCAACACAATTTTATAGTGCGTACTTTCGAACTGCTAAACGAAATAGCAGGAGGTCAAAAAAACATAAAAAAATTTAAAAAAAATTTAAAGTTTTACCCCCCCCCCCCCACCCCCAACCAAAAAAAAAATGAGAATCGAAATTAAATAGAGGAAAGGGGTACTTTTTTTCTGTCAACTCACTTTACTAGATTTTGAATGTAGCACATTAAGTTCCCAAAGCCAAATGTCCCACACTCAAAGTTCCCTTTACCACGCCACATGTGTGTGTGTGTTTGCGGTAACGCAATACACTTTTTCTGAATAGAGATAAAAAAAAAAACTTGGAATTGAAAAAAAAATAATAATGCTACCAACTACAAATAGAAAAGGCATTAAAACTGTTTTATCCTTGCATTAAGACTCACTAAAACTAGACAGCGACGAGGCCGTGACAGGCAGTTCAGGCTCATAACAGCAAGAACACAGTACAGGAACTGCTCATTGCCAAAGACAACCAGGGACCGAAACAAGCTCCCAAAACGAACAGTTGAGGCGACTTGACACATTTGCATCTATTACCTCATGCATTCCAACCCCCAGTTCCTGACACCCTCGTTGAGTAGCCCTTGCAACCAGTGAAATATCCTACTCAATATCAGGCACAGAAACATAAAAAATGCCCTCTACATAAATAGGAACCAGAATAATCAATGCATTGATCGTGGGCCTTTAAGATATAGAAGAAGAAAACTAATAAATAAACTAAGTATACTAATATTTCTTAGTTGTATCGGAAAAGCTCAATTTATTTCTTAAAAGTGTCTCAATACTTCATTAAAATGTTATTTTTTTAAATGTATAAAATTTTGTTTCATTACGTCATAAAATAAGTTGACATCTTCTCAAAGTTTATTTTGCAATAGATTCAGAGCGTTAGTTTCAACAAGAGCGTGTGTCCATCAAAGTTGATTTAGCAATAGATTCAGAGCGTTAGTTTCAACAAGAGCGTGTGTCCATCAAAGTTGATTTAGCAATAGATTCAGAGCGTTAGTTTCAACAAGAGCGTGTGTCCATCAAAGTTGATTTAGCAATAGATTCAGAGCGTTAGTTTCAACAAGAGCGTGTGTCCATGTGTCAGTGACTTCAAACCATCATGACTGCAGAAGGTGCCGATCTTTGGGTCAACTTTGGCGCCACAGGCAGTGTTAAATTTTGACGCCCCTTCCTCTTACACATTTTCAGGTTGACATTTTTTTTTTGAAAATAAGAGCAACGCCCATGTCGTTTGAAGAGAAAAAATGTTATTTTGATAGTCTAAAATGTATTGCTGTTATAATTCTGTATGCAAAATTGCTGGGGACATTTTGATTACTTAATATCATTGTACACAATTTACATCAGGTCTTGGAATAATCTTTTCAATAACTCTCTCAGCATCCTACTTGCATGCCAACTAATTAATATCACCCCCATCAAAAGTGTAGAGAATATCTAAGTAAACAAATTCAGAATATTCCAAGGATATGAGACAAAGGGAAAACAGAGAAACAACATAAAATTAACCAATGGATTCATATTTTTAAAAATTTTTATTAACATTTCAATTATATCACATATTTGATAGAGAGGCAAGTGACTGATTATAATATTTATAGGCAAATACCATCATGGCATTTTAAAAAGAAAACAATTATTTTATTTTTACAAATTCAAGATCCCAAGTAGGTAGCATGCTTTAATAAATTAGTTTCACAGAGGGTATTTAATCACCGATGGGATTGAAAAAGCACAGGTAAAAAATCAGATGTTTCAATAAGAACTGTATTTATTCGCACCATCTGAGACAGGGGGATGTTTGCAAAGACCCAATAATATTTTAACTGACTTGAATGGACATAACATCTTGCAATGATTTTATGAACTGAGGAAAAAGTTGAATCCATTTAGGGCCAGCCAAAACAATCAGCATGAACTCCCCCAATGATATCAATATCAATAGTTAGTGATATGAGAATATTCCATCACAACATGCACACACATTTATAATTATGTTTTAAGGCTCATGACTTAGGAGTGGAGTATATTAATTTAATGCTTTTGGTGCCTTTGGTATGTCAGAGAGTTCCCGATTTAAAAAGATTGTGACAGGTACAGCTGACTAAATGTTATTTTTTTGGTTTTTTAAATTAATGAACTGCTATTCTGAACACACAAAATTTTAATATATATAGACTAAAGCGCTAACGGTGAAATGATATTATATACATTCATCGATGTGTCTTAGCACAATCAACCAATACATTCATCGATGTGTCTTAGCACAATCAACCAATGTGTCTGTTAAAACAAAGGGAGATTTGATGTCATTGTCTACAAACTCAGTAGCTTTACTTGTCGAAACATGAGAGTGATATATTAAGCAGCTGCCAGTAAAGGTCATATGAAATATATGAGTTAAATATTGCACATAGTAATATATACATATATATTAATATATTTAAAATATTATAATGAAAAGAAAAAAAAATGGATGGGATCCTAATCAAACACCAGAGAATCGCTTATCCTAAAAAGAAAACAATTCTGCCATTAAAACGGAAGCTGTAAAACTGGCCTAGCAGAAGTCAAACAAGCAAAACCTAAATCTAATTATTTAATGTATTTTCAACCTAACTAAAGTTTATTTAATGGCACAAAAACCAACTACTTCTTCTTTACTATTAATACATTTTTAATGGAATTGTACATTATTTTAAAGGGACATGAGGTTTATACAATTATTAAGATGATTATTGATGTCATGTGATAAATTTGAGGAATAGTAATGTGTTTATTTTTTTTTATTTTTTAAAGAATGAGCATTTACACCTTTATGTTATTCAGTATATATTAACAAAAAAAACCATGAGATAATAATTATCAATACTGTATTAGCTGTCTGATTAAATCTATACAATTTTTTTAAAAAGGGGAATGTAGCTTTCATGGGTCTCGTTCAATTTTTTCCCACTTCCAAAAATTGGAGAACCGTTCCATTTACCATATCTGGATCAGATCCGTAGGTGTTGAGGTTATGTGACGTTTATTTTATGAGTATGCATATCTGGTAACGATAAGTTGTCTATGGTTCAGTGGTAATGACTTAAATAATATAATGTATAAGTAATTTTTTTTCCTAACAAAATTGGCCTCATCCTTTAAGTGCTTTGATTTTTTTAATCATTAAAAGAAAATCTAATACATCTAAATCCCTTTTAAAAATGGGCATGTGTTATCAAATTAAATAAAGATTTTTCTTTCACACATAAAATAAACACTTCTAAATAGATGTAAAATTGTACAGGCTACTAAAAAAAATATAGGTAAATAACTACAGAAAAAAAACTCTCTTGTATATGTCCTAAAGCTCCAGGATATTTGTTATCATATATTAATTTTAGTTTATTTTAGGAAGAGAGAAATAAATAGGAATTTGGGACCAGCAGAGAAGAATTTGTGACAGGCAGAGAATATCCAAAAGATCAAGGATAAAATTTAGCAGGATATCTATCTGTAATAAGGGATAAGTGGATCAATCCTAACAAATAAGTAAAAAAGAAAAAAAAAAAAAAAAAAAAAAAAAAAAAAAAAAAAAAAAAAAAAAAAAAAAAAAAAAAAAAAAAAAAAAAAAAAAAAAAAAAAAAAAAAAAAAAAAAAAAAAAAAAAAAAGATATTAATATCTATCAGCTAGTGACATCATCTCATTCTTGACAAGGTGTGTTGTCGTAATTACTCAGAAAGTGGTGGTAACCATTCATTTTCAACAAGTGGCCATCTAGTGAGGTGACAAGGTGGCCATAAAGTGAGGTGACAAGGTGGCCATCAAGTGAGGTGACAAGGTGGCCATCAAGTGAGGTGACAAGGTGGCCATCAAGTGAGGTGACAAGGTGGCCATCAAGTGAGGTTGACAAGATGGTTATCAAGTGAGGTGACAAGGTGGCCATCAAGTGAGGTGACAAGGTGGCCATTCATAATTTAAATAACACAACAAGGAGGCTTATTTTAATGTCTTTTAACCCCAGTGAGTGAGAATTATACTAATGGCTTAGCCCCATTGCTCTTCCTGACCACAAATTTTTATCAAGTAGCGAACCATGTGAATAAGAAATATGTAAAAACTAATTAAACTGAAGCAGAATTTCCGGGTAGCACTGGGAGTTATCAAAGACTGTGTACATTGTTGGCGATGCTAAGTTGTCCACGCAGCTGTCAAACATCCGCCCCGAGCGGTTGTGAGGGGGCCGTGTCAGGTTTTGATTTCCACAAGTAGACTGACCGCACAGGACTCTGGCAACGAACATATGTTTTTTGGCACAAGCAAACTTCTGTGAGTAGGCTGACGTCTTGCTGAAATAAATACCTGTGGACATAAATGGGTAGCATTAAAAAAAAAATAAAAATCCCATTCACAGGTTCATTACTTGATGAATGCAAATTAGCTCAGGTGAAAAGTTGAAATTTCTTATTCAATACTAAATCACTTAGTTTTGAATGTTACTGTCTGATTTTTAATTTTATTTCGACATTGTAGTGGAATTTTAAAATCTGATAGTGGATAAATCTTCTATTAAAAACTAGTTAACTACTGACTCTTTAAAAATATTTTTTTTAGGATTTTTCTGTTCCAAATTTTTTTTTTTTTAAATTGATATTTTAAATTTTGATAGCCTTTAAATGTATAACCCAGTTTGAGTGTGGAGTAAAAATGTGTAAAAAAAGACTTTCTTTTAACAACAAAGCAGCAAGCAGGCTAAAACTTAATTTTTGCTCTTGGAGATGTTTTTTGTCAAGTTTTAAATAACAATACCTCTCCCCAGGGCACTTCCATTTGCAGCCTGCACCCTGAAGTCAAATCCCTCAGAGCAAATAACTTTGATATTGGTAAATTTGGTGCCGTGGAACAAAGCCTTCTCTTGGATGTTTTCAAGTCCCAATTCTTCAACCATGTGTTTGCGTTTCCTGTTTAGAGAAGTACAATTTTAATTATAACTTTTTTTTTTAAATTTTGATACTGCAAATAATGGCACAATGTTCCATTAAGATATAAAAAAAATTTAACTGTTGTAACAATAAATTCTATTAAATTAAACTTTTGTAACAATGAATTCCATTAAATTAAACTGTTGTAACAATGAAGGCTATTAAATTTAATTGTTTTAAAATGAAGTTCATTAATTTAACTGTTGTAACAATGAAGTTCATTAATTAAAAGTTGTAAAAAGGAATTCAATTAAAATAAACTGTTGTAACAATGAAGTTCATTAATTAAAAGTTGTAAAAATGAATTCAATTTAAAATAAACTGTTGTAACAATGAAGTTCATTAATTAAAATGTTGTAACAATTAAGTCCATTAATTACATTGTTGCAACAATGAAGAAATTTTGGGTCAAGTGTAATGTATTACTCCAACGACTGATGGGTCATGGACTTACACAACATATCTCTCCCATAGCCTCCTGTTCTGTATTCGCCATATTGCTACAATTCTCATCTTAGGATTGGTCTTCTGGAAGTATTCATTCCAACCTAATCCTTCAAGGCTGGTTGGATCAATTTTCACCTGCACAGAGTCAGAATGGGTTAGCATGAGAACTGATAAAAATCATTAAGGGACATTCACAAGGCTGTGGAAAATTATGCAACATCTGATTTTAGTTATAATTTGAATTATATGATGCAGAAAATTATGGTGATCATGAAAGTAAAATAATAATTGTGAAATGATTATGACCTTGAACTTTTAACAGTAAAAGCAACTGTGCTCCTGTTTATATTTCATTAACCTCAGAGCCACACTGACTTGTGGGTCATTTTTATCATCTAAAAAAGATTTTCAGACACATCAAACATTATTCTTTCATTTTGGAAATTATAAAGCTGTTGGGTTTATAAAATTTTAAAAAAAAAATATTTTAAAATTCAGTGGTGAAATACATATTTCTTATATATAACCTATTAAATTCATTAGTGCCCCATTTTCCACTACTTGCACTATTAGGACTTGAACTGCTAGCTAGTAAGCTCAACTATTGTATGTATCACTGCTAAGAATAATGCCAACAAACCTATTTCCAAGCTCACTTTCAAATAATTCAAATTAATTAGGTTTTTGTTTTGCAGGGCCAACATTTGTGTTCTACGCATTAATTTTAACTTTAAAAAAAGCTCCTTCAAAATTTCAGCTTTTTTAAAACTTAAAAATATTTTTAACATGTAAGATATTTACCTTAGTCTTCTATAAACAGGAAGTAAATCTAATTTGTTAGAGTTATTCCACTTAACAAATAAAAAACAATAAAAGTTCTGATTTATAATGTTAAATTTTAAAGAGCTAATGATCTGACGTTATGACAATTCTTGGGTTAAATAAGGTATGGCAACTGTAAGAAAGAAAAAGAATGAGATTCGAAGGAGCTGACTCTGCAAACCAAAGTCAGAATTTTCAACACAAATGTCAAAACAGTCCTACTCTATGGCGCTGAGACTTGGATAATATCAGTGAGCATTACGCAGAAAGTACAGACCTTCACAAAAATTCTTCTTAGAAAGATCCTAAACATCATATGGCCAAACATCATCACCAACAAACACTTATTGGAAAGGACACACCAAGAGTCTACTGCTGTAGACATCATAAGGAAATGATGACGGTGGACAGGGCATACTCTTCGTAAACCAACAGTAATATCTCCAGACAATCTCTAACATTGCTTCCAGAGCAAAAAAGGAAGAAAGGAAGGCCATGAAGACGCAAACAAGAGTTAGATACCTTGAAGGCATTGGAAAGGAAAGCACAGGACTAGAGGCAGATACCTTGAAGCCATTTGAAAGGAAAGCACAGGAATAAAAGCCATTGGAAAGAAAAGAACATGACTAGAGGCAGATACCTGGAAGACATTGGAAAGGAAAGCACGGGACTAGAGGCAGATACCTGGAAAGCCATTGGAAAGGAAAGCACAGGACTAGAGGCAGATACCTGGAAGCCATTGGAAAGGAAAGCACAGTGCTAGAGGCAGATAGCTGGAAGCCATTGGAAAGGAAAGCACAGGACCGAGATGAGGGGAAAATTCTTGTAGATGACCTATGCCCCAGTCGCGGTAAAAGGCATAGGACTGTGCCTGGTTTACAATATGTCACTGCTCAGTTTATATGGGAATCAATTTTAAACATAAATACTAGATAAGATGAATTCACCACCGTCAATAAAAGATTAACAGGATACATCTGGTGCAGAAGACTCACCTGAAAATCATTGCTGGACATATCTGTTTTCTCCCAGTTGAGTGGTGAATCTTTAATGTCATTGAAACATTCTGTACCCACAGAGCTCAGCAGGTAGCAGCCCAGGTGATCATCCTTGTTTGTCCATTTGGACTTGCAGTAACGACAGCATCTCTTAAAAGAAAGTGAAATAAAACAACAAGGCATAAGTTTTCAACATGAAACCTGATAGGCTGACCAAAACAAACTGTTTCTAGCTGGCAGTTTTCCTAAGGGTATTTCTAGTGGCAATATCTACAAGATAGACATGGGTCTGACTTTTAAATGTTCACATCTTGACTATTACATCTACCCCAACTTTTCATAATTTGGGCTCAACTGTTTAGCATGCAACAAATCAGTAACTGTGTCATGATCATGAAAGCAAATAAGAAACACCAGTCATTTGCTATGTGCTGAATCATCCAAAACAATTTTTTTCATATCAAATTGTTAACTGTTAAATTGGAGGATTTGTCCTTTGACATAATCCAAGTATAGCTGTAACCAGTGAATCATAATTATACACACTAAATAAACCAGCTCCAGGACTTAAGAGAATAACAAAATACTCTCCACTATATGACAAAATATATTTTTTGTGTGTGGGGTGATTGAATGAATGAGAATAGTTTAAAAACTTGATACTCACCACCGTGCAATTGTTATTGCCACACACAAACTCATGCTGTTCATTTTCCATTAGTCCTGAGTATTTACAGGAAGGACAGCTTGAAATATGAGAGACAGAAATTTTTAATAAAGAAAGTAGACAGGCAATGTGATTTAATGAAAAAAAATATCATTATTATTTTAGAAACTTTCAAGATATATCCCAGGTACTAATCAGGCACATTAATCCACCATAATCAGGCAAATTAATCCAACATAATCAGGCAAATTAATCCAACATAATCAGGCAAATTAATCTACCATAATTTAGACTCCATTTTATGAAGTGATGTTTTTTCTCGTTCTGTAATTTTAATAGCGCCTGTAAAATGTTAAAATTTATATATCCTGTTCTGTCAAAGAGAATTTAAAGTTTTTGAATATATGTCCTAATTTACCCCTACCTCTTTTATAGCCTGTATGTTAACCTAGTTTTTATTCACCAAAAAGCAGTGGTATTCAATCTTACTCCTTCTTCCTTGTTTTGATATTACTGTCTCAGATTAAATGCCCAATGCCAATCCATTTTACCCAACCTTCCCTTGATTGGGAAATGGGTTGTTCATGTTATTATTTGTTCTAAAGAATGCTATCATGGGATGCAATTTCTAGAATTTTTTTCTGCAGGTTTCCAACTTTCTGCCTATAAATAAGCCAGCACCTTTCCCAACTGACAGAGATATTTTGCTTTTTTTCCTATACATTCACAAAACACAATATAGTGACAAGATCGTTACTTTATGTGTGTGTTATAAGATGTTTATTTTTCAAAGAATGCACTTTTTCACTTTTCTGTGCTGTAAGATGATATAGTTTTTATTTATGTCTACTTTTATTTTTGGATTCTTTATATAAAGTTAATAGTATTATTAAATTGAATATCAAAGATTAAAATCCATGCTCATGTTTAGAGGCACCACCTTTGACCAATATTCAACATGAGATCAGCTGCTGCCTTAAAAGCTTAATTTTCATTCCTGTCAGCACATCCACAAACACAATTCTGTCATACTCCCCAATGAGAGACACTTAGCCAGGGGCACAACTCACCTGACCAATCCTTCCATATTCTTGATGACATTGGAAGAAGCCTCCATTTCTTTCTGTTGAATGTTCTTCCTGAGCAGGCCTAGAACAAACGCATCTACAGTAAGCTCCAAAGATGCTGAGAAAATGGTAAAAGTTTTCATAAAATTATTGGTTTAAACAAGGTTGCTATTAAAAAATGAAAACAGGTTTAAAACCAGATGCCTTAAGCTGACAACAAGTTGGCTTTAAAAAAATGATATTATTGTTAACATCCCTATTAAATACATTGTCTTTCATTAAAAAGAAAAACAGAAGTTGATTGATTTAAAACACATTGCTCATTAACAGAATTCAGTAACCAATTGTTCCTTCAGATGTGCATTTAACAAATAATGTAAAATTAAGAAAATAAAATCAAATGTTTTACATACTCAAAAAAAGTTGCTCTTGACAGGACTTCGCTACGCACAACAAACCCATCTGCAGAATAAAATTTTTTTTTATTATTAAATTAAAAAAAAATAATGTTATAGATTACAGCATGAAACATTGATTCAGATTGATACATTAGATCAGGCCTGAACAACACAAGGCCCACGGGCCCCAAGTAGCCCACCAGCACCCACTTGGCGGCCCGCGAAGTATCCGAATATTCTTTATTATTATTTTCTTAATAGCTTTCCCCCTGTCCTATCATTTTTCAGCCCGCACAAGCTTTTCATAAAGTATTATGGCCCGCACAAATTTTTCATAAATTATTATGGCCCGCCTTACATTTTGAGTTGTGCAGGCCTGCATTAGATTATAGAAAAATGTGTTGTTTTTGAGTCATTGGATGTGAGGTTGAAGTTAATGAATTAAAACAATATTTTACATTGATGTAAATGGAATAAAAAAAATAGCTAGTCTTTAGGCATAATATAATAAGTTTTTATTTGCAAAAAGTTAGCAAATTTAATGATCTTAAAAATAAGGGGCCAGAGCTTCACTACTAACCAATGGAGTGTTCTGGAATGAATAAAAAGATGCTAGAATGCTGGGAGTGATGCTATTGTTTGGATGACCAATCATTTACCTTGATAACATCAGAAGGTATTCAAGGTCTGGTTATCATACTGGTTTGCATACTCACTTATGCCCTTTACCCCGACTGGGGCACAGGCTGTCTAAAAAGAGTTTTCCATTCATCTCGTTCCAATGCTTTCCTTTCCAGTTGCTTCCAGGTTATCCCATACTTTGTGTGTCTGCCTCTAGCTCACATCTCCACGTATTCTTTGGCTTTCCTCACTCCCATTTCACTTGTAGATTCCATGTTAGGGTTTATCTGAAGATGTTATCTGGGTGTTTACAAAGAGTTTGTCCAATCCACCTCCATCATTTCCTTGTGATGTCTTAGGCAATAGGTTCTTGGTATGTTGTCTCCACTAGGTCTCTGTTGTGATGATGTTTGTCCATTTTATGTTCAGGACCTTCCTCAGAAGTCTGTGAGGGTTGTACTTTCTGCTTAATGCTTTCTGAAGTTTTGGCTCCACTGATTTGATATTTGTGTTGAAAATTCTCACTAATTAAGTGAAATACCTGTACAAAGTTATCTCTTTCCTTTAACTTCTCATTATTTTTCTTAAGTAGACAATCACATTTTCATATAAAAATGAAGCCTTATTAGTAGCCATAGAGATGAGCACCAAACTTTTGAACAAAACCAATATTAGTTTTTTCAGCTTAACAAGTAGTTAAAACAACAAATTTGATGATAACGAACACAAAGGCTCCAATTTTGTGCCCGTCATTCTGATTTCTTATTACTAAATCAATATTTCTGTGTGAGAGTAATACTGAATGAAGCTTCTGGTACTTAAGAATTGGAAACTGACCTTTTGCTTGGACAGCATAACACTCTGGATCTCCTCCTCAACACAGGACTTACAAATGACGTGCCCAGCACTACAACTCACACATTTGTGCAGAGCACTGGATGTTGAGCATGCACTACATTCCAGGATGCCAGAATCTGACAAAGTAATCAAAAATTATTTATTTTAGCATATCCCTTAAGCATGTGGGAACCAGTAATTCAGAGCTGTGCAAAGGGTTTTGTTGACCTCATTCTCCCAAATATATTTTTGGCAGTGTATTTAAAGATAAATTTAAGTTACAGGATTGAACAAACACGGCATGCCATAGCATAAGGTGTCAAATACCTTTTTGGTGAGATCAGCTGTTTAAAAAAAAAATCTCTTGAGAAAATACTTTTGGAGCCACTGTCAGGGGCGAATTGCAAGGCATTTTAGATTAGTTAACAAAAGAGACACATTTATTCATTCAAAGAGACAGATGCTGCTCTGGAGCCACAGGTTGCTGGAAGATGGTATAGCATGATACAAGGAAGTGTATAATTATTATTTATTAGCTCGATTAGATAGTTGGCAACAATCTGACCATATTGGACCTATTGCATGGCGGCAATTTGAGGGCTTTTAGATGTGGTCACTTTTAATCTTTATATTGGTAAGCTTTTAAAAATTGCTTCATTTTGTTTATCCTATTCTTTGAGATCAAGTGCTGCCCCATATCCCTAAACAATATCATGTGAACAATTATCTTCAACATTCTTTTATTGTAAATTATTATGTTAGCCATATGATGTTGTAATCTAATTTGCACAAATTATTAAGTTTTTAACATCTGTAAATGTCTAGAGCAGTGATTCTCAACCTTTTATTGTTCACTATCCTATGTATTGATTTTCCCAGAGACACTAACATATAAGTTGGCAAACTGATGTACACTGCAAAAATGGGAGCTTTGTAATCTTGCAGTCCTAACGCCAAATTATCAGGTCTATGGCACATTAAAAGTTGATTTTTTAAATCGTTTCACACCCGTTAATGGTGGTATTGTGAAGTTAATTTAAATTCTAGAATACTAATTATCTTTCTCTTAATAAAAATGTTTATCTATTGAAATTTTCAAAATTACTTCCAGTAGCAATATCAATAAGTATCAGATTTTTTGTGGCACACCTAGCTAATTGCTCAGAACTCTACTGTGCCGCAGCACACCAGTTGATAACCAATGGTCTAGAGTTGCAGTTACAATATATATATCAAACTATCAAAAAACTTAAATAAGTAAAATTATTTAAAAAACAATGATATTTTCAAGGAAAGAATATTTCCTATTTTACATTTCATAAAATTAACTTGTGCTTCTTAAAGAAAAGTTCCCTCTTCAAAAATAAACTACTCACCATGTAAAAATGTGTTGCCATCTGCTTCAACATCATCTGTTGCTTTTAGCACCAACCTGGTGTCAGTACAGGTTATATCTTCATCTGTATCCATGTTGTTGGTCACTCTGTAATTGCTGTATCCAGTGGCACCATCCTCCTATCCAAACCAAAACACCAACAATGAGGAGAAAAGAGAACACAGTGGTCAGCAGAAATATTTAAAATAAGATTTTTTAATAAATGTTTAAAACTTTAGATCATCTTTCCCGCATTTAGTCGTATTAAACATATTTGTGAAACACAAGTTAAGCTAAACGGATTTCCTGTTATTTAAATTTGTGGTACATCAGTCAATTGGAATACAATCGAGAAAAGAAAAAAAATTCTTTAAAAGTCTTATCCTCAAACTTCAATTATATAAGGCAAAGGCATGCCTTGAGTTTCAAGTCCAGGAATATTAGCAGTTATTAAGTTCATTCAAATTTTCTGCTCTGCCGCATTGAAATTCATCAGAATTCGTGCTGTTTTTTTAAAACTTTACTCACCTTCTTGACACTTTTTGATGGTACCGAGGAGGAGGCAGTGGAATCAACTTCCATGCTGGCAGATTCATATGACAAAACCCTGTCTGTAGATGCTCCATGGTTATCCACTGCCAAGGACAAACTTGGAAGTTGTTTTGGACTATGTGAAAGACTGGTAGCTTTGTGTAGAACTGGAGATGGTGGACTCACAGGCTTATCCTTCCCAAATGGGAAGGTGTTTAGTAAGCCTTTGCTGTTTGAGGTACTGGGTCGGAGAACGGGCCATGCTATGCTGGTACTCTTTGCCTTGACTATTGGGTATGAGAAAATTTAACATAAGAAGTTTAATATGGTGAATAATTAACTTTAAAAAAATAGCTTGTCATTGTATATGGATTTTTTAAAAAAAAAGGCTGTTAAGTCTAATATTTAAATTCAAATATTTATACTTAAACTTCTTGAATTGCCACATGCAGGCAGTGGGTCACATATTGTTCATCTATGTATTCAAAAGTTTTCAACAAATCATAATGGATAAGTTATAGACGTGGCCGCCCCACCCATTGCCTGGGCCTGAGGGAGGACAAAGCTTAATAATATTGTCCCAGAGACTTAAAATAAAAAATAATTCAAATATTTATTCACACTAATGCCAGTCACCTTCTGCCAGAGCGTTCAACAAAGTTTTTATTTTCCTGGGAAATATTTTGTTTTGAATCTTCACAAAAAATCAAAACAAAGTGTAGCAGAAGTAGAAAGTGTCATTTCTCTCTCTTTTTAATCATACACCTAACAAATTTGTTAAAATTTAATTAATGCCAATAAATAATTCCTTCGAGAATAGTTAAGTTGAAGATTCCATTTTAGCCCTTAAAGACTTTCCACCTCAAAATTATAGCACATTTTTGAAAATGTTTTTGGATGAATAATGTTAAAAATCTCCTTTGAGTAAGCATAAATTATATAGCCAATTTGCTTTGATATTGTTAGAGACTTGCAGAAAAAAAAGATAAAATTAGACAATAAAATTTTTTGAAAGCAATTCATCAAGTAACATAATGGAAATACTTATGTTTTTTAAAACTAAACTTGAAAAAAAAAAAAAGAGGATTGATTAAAAAAGTTAGTTAAATTTTTCAAATGAGAACTACAAAAAAAATAATATATATATATACCTGGTCGAAGTGAATCGCTTTCTGTCATCAGGAAAAGTTTATTCATAGTACTCATGACAGCATTTAGACTCTGAGCAGAGAAAGTTTGTGACATTTTACCATAACAATTATTTGCTATGCTTTTCAGATGCCTACTGCCAAAATAGTTCCCAGCCGTGTTTTGCCCCATTGAAACATCAGGCATGGGGATGTTGATTTGTTTGGATTCCTGATTTGCTATTTCTGTGGATGGAAGATCCAGTAATCCTTGGACTGCTGGGATTGTGTCATAAGGTTTAGTGCCACCTTGATCACATATGCTTATATTTGCTCCTGGCAATGAAGACATCTCTAATATACCAATAGTTGCACAAGATGAGCCATTTGCTGTCTTCGCTTCTTTTGAGTTAGTTCTATTCTCTGACTGGAATGAACCAGGAGATATATGGGATTGTCCATCAATTTCATAACTTGATGGAGTTACAAACTGAGCTGCATTTATGTTGAACTGGTTTAGAGTTACTGGCATTGAGGTTGATTGCTCATGGCTACTTCCTGATGTAGATTGTTGTGATGTTTCAGCTGTGCTCTGAGATTTGTCTGGTAAAAAAGGTGCATAGAAGGAAGTTATTTGTTGTATCACTACCTCTGAAGCTAAGTCTTGTATTAATTCCCCTTCAAATGATTCTGGTGGTAGGAGTACAGCATTTGAAGGGGTGGCCCTCAGCTGCTTAGATGTTTTAGGAGCGATGGCCCTCAGTTGTTGAGGTGTTCCTGCAGTGGAAGCCCTCATCTTTTGAGCTACTGTTCCTGGAGTGGGGGTCCTCTTTTTTTTAGCTGTTCCTAGGGTGGGGGCCATCTTTTGTTGAGCTGTTTCTGGAGGTGGGGCTACCATTCGTTGATCTGTTTCTGTAGTTAGTGCCCTAATTTGTTGAACTGCCCCAGAAGTGGAGTTTCTTGCTTGTTGAGCTGTTCCTGGAGTTAGTGACATCATTTGTTGAGGTATTCCTGGAGTTAGTGTCATAATTTGTTGAGCTATTCCTGAAGTTAGTGGCCTAATTTGTTGAGCTGTTCCTTGAGTTAGTGATATAATTTGTTGCGCTGTTCCTGGAGTTTGTGTCATAATTTGTTGAGCTATTCCTGAAGTTAGTGGCCTAATTTGTTGAGCTGTTCCTGGAGTTAGTGCTCTAATTTGTTGAGCTGTTCCTGGAGTTAGTGCTCTAATTTGTTGAGCTGTTCCTGGAGTTAGTGCCCTTATTTTTTTAGCTGTTTCTGGAGTTAGTAGCCTAATTTGTTGAGCTGTTCCTGGAGTTAGTGACATCATTTGTTGAGCTGTTCCTGGAGTTAGTGCCCTAATTTGTTGAGCTGTTCCTGGAGTTAGCATCCTAATTTGTTGAGCTGTTCCTGCAGTGAGTACCCTAATTTGTTGAGCTGTTCCTGCAGTGAGTACCCTAATTTGTTGAGCTGTTCCTGGAGTTAGTGACATAATTTTTAGAGCTGTCCCTGAAGTGGAGCTTCTTGCTTGTTGAGCTAATCCTGGAAATAAAACTTTCAATTGTGTTGTTCCGACAGAAGTGATGGGCCTTACTTGTTGAGATCCAATTTTCGGAGTGGCCAACGTCAGCTGTGAGACGGCTCCTTGAGCATGGAACCTCTGTGGTGAAGCTGTCCCTTGAGAATTTACCCTTAATAGTTGGACAGTTCCTGGATCGTTGGCACTTAGCTGTTGGACCGCTGAAAGAGGGCTGACCCCAATCTGTGAAACTGCTACTGAACTCTGAGTTATTGTACCGGCCGAATGGCCAGGTTTATGAACAAATGACTCAATGCTCTTTGAGGTAATTGAAGATGTGAGAGGTGATTTTGTAACATTGTCTTTGTCTGCAGTTTCAGTAGTTTGGGGGGAGCCAGGGAGATGTGAGAACAGATGATGGTCAGGGGTGGCTGGATTCCTCAAGAGTAAAGCAGAGCATCCTGGTGGTAAGGCAATGAGTGGATGCGGTACACCTGGGGATGCAGAGGATGGTGGAGGATCTGAAGTTATCCGCTTTGGGGACAAACTATTCTTGAGTGCACTCTGGAGAGAAGAAGAGTTTTCTGAAACACTGTTGTAATCTGCCGTCGTAGAAGTTTGTACCACAGATGGACCAGGGTCATTGAGTTTGGACATTAATTCTTGCTGCAGTTTTCCAAAATCAGGCTTTCTGTCAGTGTTGGGGGAGGACCATGCAGTTATTGAATCTGTGACATCCATGTCATCAGTCAAATCTATGAAGTTGCTTTTCTTCTCAGAGTCGTTTTTTGGGTTTAAGAAAGTCTGGACTTTTTTCCTTGGGGTCGAAAAGGTTTTACAAGGCACCAAGACAGGCCACTCATCATCAATGGACATTTCGGAACTTTTAGTTTCAAGATTTGCTTTCTTCCTGGGAACACATGGCGGAGATCCAGAATCAGCTCTAACATAAGAACGTTTCCCCGGGTTTGAAGTAGAGGTTTCAGACATGGTCCTACTTATTTCTAAATCCATTGAAGTTTCACCACTACCTGTTTGAGTATTAGATGTAGAACTGCTGGGGGAAGGGTTAATAGTTGATGCAATATTTTCTTGTGCATCTGAACATGTTTCAGATTTGTTACTAGAAAGACTGGATTTAGAACTCTTTGCTGGATGCTTAAGAGAGCTCTTAAGTTGAATATTTTGTACAGGGGCCATGTTGTCATCCACTGATGAACTGTCACTTTCTAACATTCCATGTGACATTGTTGGTAAAGTTTGGAGTAAATTATTCAAATTTTCTTGTCTCGATAAGTCATTTTCATCACTGATATCTTCTTTCAATCTATTTTCTTTACTTTGTACAAAATTTGGATCAACCTCAAATGGCAGTATGTCCTCATAATCTTGTAATGAATTATTTCTATTGACACCAGTGAATAAACCATGCTTATTTTCATTCAGATTGCTGCTGCAGTCGTTAAGTTTATGAGGAAGCACTTTCCCTTTGTCATTGGTATATTGATTTCTATCAATACTTAAGACTGATGAGTTGGGCTCAATACAGTTCTTATCCCCATCAGGTGAAGATCGTTGAGTGCTTGGTGGCAGGCTCACACCTGAGTGCCCTGGATGGGGCAATATTGTGTCATCAGTAGATTTTGATGCACCATGTTCTGTAGTTAATGAAACAGATTTTGAAGGTGTAAAAGTGATTCCATCACCATGTGATGATGACGATGATGAGTCGGTCTGCTCAACATCTGGGGGAAACTGTGAGCTTGAAGCAGCATTTCTTTCCAAAGTCAGCTTCTGATTTAAAGAGCTGTTGGTGTCTCTTTCAACTGCAAAATGTGTTAAAATATTAGTGAAGTTATCCCAAATATGTTATATCTTTTTATTTTTTTAAGTTAATGGTTAAATAAATAATGTTCAACAAAATTATTAGTTTTAAATATTCCCTACCAATGCAGAGCAGGGAACAAAATGAAAATTTAAAATCCTTGGTATAAAAAATGTATAAGTCTGATCAATGTAAGTGACATTATAACTCATAAACCTTTGTAATAAGTTACAAAGAAGTATTAGAATTATGTATAATTAATATGGCCCTAACAAGGTCAATGACATAAAAAAATTTAAGTTGGTTTTAAGATAACCATATTGAGCAGAAAGAATTACTAATACTGAAAATAAACTATGGAAATTTAACATGAGGTACAATTACTGAGGTATTTTAGAATTAGAGCACAATTTTATATTTTAAAATTTATACAAGCTAAACTTGAATGAATCATCATCTAGACCTATGTTTTAGTTTATATCCTTTAAGGCAATTATTTTGTCCAAAAGTTTTTTTCTGAAACAATTCAAATTAATAAATTTGGAGCATGTGAGTTATTACTTCATTCGAAATTGTAGCTGTAGGAAAAAAATAGATCTTTCCACTGAGGTTTACAAAAAATGTTTATTTTATTTTAAAGGTCACCATACTTACTAGCTCTTGAGCTGATTTTAAATTGTTTAAATTTATAATTGTATTATTTATAGGAAATTATTTATTAATGGGGAAAAAATTCAAACAGAGTGAAACAATTCAACTGCAATGACTTCATGTAAACATGTCTGACCTAATTCCAAATAGATAGCTAAATAAACATGTCTGACCTAATTCCAAATAGATAGCAACAGCCTGCTCTACAAGAATATTGTATGCCTGTTCTCCAGAAAGACTTGCTGCACAGGTCACAGCCTCAGCAACAGTTGTTAACTCAGCTTCCGGAAAAATTTCTAAAAGACTAACAGTGGCTTGGTTGATTTCATCTTCATAACTTGAATGTTTGCTAGTCATTTTGTTGAATCTAGAGTGACTATTTTATGATGATACAACTGTTGAAGAAAAATAATAATAACAAATAATTAATAAACAGATTGGAGATTGAATGGCAGTCGAAAAAAGTATAAGCATTCACATTTTTCATAACTGAAATCATAAATATTGAAGTTTTAAATATATATCGACAGATTACAAAAATGTTTTAGAGATTTGTTTCGTCTTATTTGTATTTAGTAGAACAAATTAGACTTTTATAAAGTCTATAGCATTAATTCTGTGGCATGCATGCCATTTATCTCAAATAACTTCCTTAAATCTTACTTTTTTGCTCCCCTTTGTGACAATGGTGGGGGTGGGGTGGGAAGGGGGGGGGGTTAAAAAGAGGCATAAATTTTGTAACATCATTTATGGATGGCCCCTTGCCTTAACAAAATTACCGATGTGCATATGTTTCATCCTAAGGAGAAAATCAGAGGGTGGAAATTCATAATTTCTCACCAAATACTGATTAAAGACTAAAATAAGAACGTGAGTAATTTTAAACCCACAAAAGCACCTTATCTTAGAGAATTTTTCAAAGCAAAATGGTATTTTCAATATATTAAAAAAGCTACATCTTACATCAGAATGGTTATCCATATACTGACCATGAAAACACACAAAGTACAATGATAACAATGTCAATCGGAGTGGTTATTCACAGTCGACTGGGAATAATGTTGAGCTAGCGGTAGTAAACCATTAATCGGCTGGGAATAGTGTTCAGCGTTATTCTCAGCAGACTGTGTGTTACGTAATGTCATCAGTATAGAGAAATTAATCTCTTATTAAAGTGTATGGCTCGTTTTAAAACAGTACACAACAAGAGACAATACCATATGTTTAATAACAAAGAATATGATGCTCAAATCAGGGCTAATTACTAGTAATAAGTTTTATTAAGTTAATAATAACAAATTACAAAATCAAAGAAATATAATTGAAACTATTGACTTACAGAATAATGTTTGGCTTGTACCAGTACAGTGTTGAAGAAAATACAATGTTGAAGAAAACACAATAATGTGAAAAAAGGGTACAGTGTTGAAAAGGAATCTACACACACACAGTAAACAAAGCTCTCTAGCAAAAATATCTCAAAAACTCTTGTCTGTCGCCTGGTCCCTGTTGTTCAATCCCTCGGCTTTATATAGCCCTTTTCTTTAGACAATTCGAAAGGACTACGCATTGTACTCGCTTCCCGCTGCTTCTACAATATTTTACAAAATTCGAATCATGAAACAGACCATAGGTTGTAGTTAGTTGTAACCGAGGTCAAAGGGAGACCATATTTAGCAAGCCACTCCCTAATAGCGAAGCCGAATTGGGGTCAGCTTAAGTCTTAAGTTCATTCACCAAAAAAGATGAATGAAGGTAAATGGGGCATTTATCACTGTGTATAATAATAATAATAATGCTATCATAATTAGGTCTGTTAAAATTAAAACAAATTATAGATTACAGCCCATAATTCTGCAAAAAAAATTTTATTATTGCTAGTAGTAGTAAAGCATTTATCAGCTTGAAATAATGCTGAGTGTTCTACACATTTGCCTGGGAATAACGTGTAGCGTTATTGACTTATTACCAGCCGACTGTGTATAGCACCTCCCATATCAATATTATAGGCCTATATTTTAATTTCCATTTAGTTAAATAATGACAAACTAAACAAAAGACAAAACTTCTTTAGCCTAGTGCCTAGTCCTAGTTAACCGTACTTACGTACTTTTTGTTACTTAGTTTAGCAATACTTCACTAACTACTTTATTAGACTCAGTAAGTTATCAACTAATGTAGAGTTATGTATCATAAACATGTTGAGGTGCTAAAATATAAAAATTAAAATATACCATTAGTAAGTTGCAAAAGGCCTACACACTTTCACTATTTCCGTACTATAACATAACTATCGATGAATGTAGTTGCACTGCGATATAGTTTCATCATGACAATACATTTATAATACTATTCACATGTAAACCGTACTGTTGCCGTGCACACTTTTTTATCAATCATTCACGTAATTTTGTAATAGATTTTCTATTATTCTATAAAAACACTTTCATTAAAACATTGTAATTTAAATTGAAACTTAATGGAAATTGTATGTGATTTATTATTTATTTATAAACTACATATGTATAGTTGTTATTATAAAATGATATAAAATTATACTTTTTTTTTAAGCTAGCCATCGTTAATTCTGTCATGTCTATGTCTCATGTGTGCCAGTTTTAGATTGCCTAAATCTGTTAGATGAAGGAATTGAAATTGAAGGTGTGATTTTTTAAAAATAAAACAATTAAAAAATCAAATCAATGTCCGCAATTATCTTAATAAAAAAATAAGGTTTAACCCATTGAATAATTATGAACTTCTAAATCCTCACTCTCAATCGGGGATTAATTTGAAATATTTTGTTTTTGTTTGTGGGGGTCCAAAGAAAAGTTGTTAAAAGGAAGGTGAAAAGTAGACCTACATTCCTACATTCTAAGTTTAATATTTCCTTTCTCTACTGTCTATTCTTCTTCTTAGCTGTTCTCACTCCCAATGGAGCACAAGCCATCAACAATACTTTTCCATCTGTTCCTGTCCTGGGCTATCTTTGCTAGTTCAGCCCATCTTTTCTTTATTCTCTTCACTTCTATCTTTACTCCCCTCTTCTATCTGGCTCTTGATCTTCCTCTTTTCATGGTGCTGAGATACAAAGTCAAGTTTTGTTGTTTTCTCCTGCAGTTGTTTATGGCTATGTGATAAAAGTGCAATGCCATCTGCAAAATCCAAGTCCTCCAACTCCAACTGTCTGAAAGGTGTCCCCTGGATTCCATTTTTCAAATCCCGTGTTGTGTCTCTCATGATCCAGTCAATGGATAACAGAAAGAGGAATGTTGAGAGCAGGCATCCCTGTCGAACTCCAGATTCTATTATAAATGTGTTTGTGAGTTCACCTTCATACTTCATGTATATCCCTACAACTCATATCCTTGTACGTGTTCTTAATTAAGTTAGTTTATAGCCACTGTATATTACTTCACTTAGTAAGATTAGTTTCTGTCTGTGCTCTTGAATTGCGTTGTGTGGGGGTGACATATATAACGTCACTCGGAGGGGGGGAGAAAGGGGTGGGGGGCGTACCGCACAGCGTGACACACAAAAAAAAAACATGTGCTTTCTGCCCAGAAAGTTAAAATTGATGTGTGGGCAGGAAGTGGGAAGGGCCCGGTGCTGGGGGAAAAAAAAAGGGGGGGGGGGGGTTTACAGAGCCCTAGGAAAAAAATTGCGGGGCATTTTATGTAAAATATCCTGGCGACATGATATTAAAACACGTCATAGTGCTACTGGGACTTACTGGTGATAAGGGGACATTTCATATCGATTATTTGTTTACTGGCTTAATCTCCGAAATTTCTTTAAAAATTGCAGAATTTGAATTGCAGAGCCGAAGTAATCATCGCGGCTCGGTTGTTGGCAATCTCCTGCAAGGAAATGAGCGAATCAGAGTGTGGGAAAACCTAAATAAAAGACGCAAACGAAACAATGAATATGTCGACAAAAAGCCTTTTTCAGCGAACAAACAACAAATAAAAACAATATATATATATATTTTTTTTTTAAAAAATGAGATGCCAAGTATTATACGAGAAGACATCAGGAGGACATGGTGTGTTTCTTTCAGAAAATTTGACCCGAAGTTGCATTTGGGGGTGGGGGCAGTGCTTGTATAAACGCCTCAACTGTTCATAATGGCAACCAGCGCCGGGTCGGAATCTTGCGCCCGCCCCCATAATAAATTGAATTCATCCCATATTATTTCGCCCGTGGAATCTGTAGAGACAAGTATAGTCAAACTATTATTACAAAATGAAAGTCAATATTTTTTTTTTTCAGTTACGAAAATCATTATACTTCTTATATCTGCATGTTTTTTTTGAATGGATACAAATGTGCCAGTAATCTCATTTTGATTGGCGGAAAAAGGGGGGGGGGGGGAAATGAAACTCTTTTTTTTTTTAAATTTAAAATCGATGAATGCATTTTATTGCAAACCCGACTTCAGTTTAGCATCAATAGATCAAAAGAAAAGGGGCTTGGAAATTTAGGTTGCTCTTAACCCTTTTTAATTGCGGGAAAAAGGGGGGGGGGGAAATGAAACTCTTTTTTTTTTTAAATTTAAAATCGATGAATGCATTTTACTGGAAACCCGACTTCAGTTTAGCATCAATAGATCAACAGAAAAGGTGCTTGGAAATTGAGGTGTCTCTTAACCCGGTTGTTTTTACATCAATCCTATTTTCATCGTTACTTATTCATCATCACCATCATGTCCCTTAGTCCTTGGACAGGTTGGGGCGCCACAGATGACACGTGAACTATCCTCCTCCATTCGTCTCTGTCTTCTGCACTTATTAACAATATTGTTTTTTTTAAAATATAAATTTCATTAATTTTTTTTTTTTAAAACCTACTTCATTTATAAATGAATATTTAAACAGTGCAGTTTAAATACGTGCCGGTCCGCCGTACTGGCGCGTAGCCAGTGGCGTAACTAAAGGGGTGTGGACCGCACCGGGTGACACCATCTCGGGGGTGACACCAAACTGAAAAATTACATGTGTAGAGGGTACGAAATGCTCATTCTAAACTAGTTTTCATAAAAGGATAACCAATCACACGTAAATCTCTCTCTCTCTCTCTCTCCTCTCTCTCACTCTCACTCTCTCTCTCTCTCACTCTCTCTCTCTCTCACTCTCTCTCTCTCTCTCTCTCTCTCTCTCTCTCTCTCTCTCTCTCTCTCTCTCTCTCCTCTCTAACTACACTCTGGTTCTCTCTCTCTCTCTCTCTCTCTCTCTCTCTCTCTCTCTCTCTCTCTCTCTCTCTCTCTCTCTCTCTCTCTCTCTCTCTCTCTCTCTCTCTCTCTCTCTCTCTCTCTCTCTCTCTCTCTCTCTCCCCTCTCTCTCTCTCTCTCTCTCTCTCTCTCTCTCTCTCTCTCTCTCTCTCTCTCTCTCTCTCTCTCTCTCTCTCTCTCTCTCTCTCTCTCTCTCTCTCTCTCTCTCTCTCTCTGCTAGAAGAACAATCGGGAGATGCTGGAGTGTATTGATCGCTTTCAATATTTTCATTCTGAACCACAGATCAGATCATCAACGGTCAAGGAAGTAGCAGAGGCGTATGGAGCTGTTCAACCCAAAAGTCTGCTATCAGCGAGAAGAGTTGTTGGTGTCCGTTCCAAAATTAAACTTTTTCTATGATGAGTTATCAGAAGATAAACTTTTAAAATAAATACCAAGGCTTAGAACACACTTATAGGCAGCTGATATTGATTGTCTCAATGTCATGGACGGGTCAGTATTTGGTGCTTTGAAATTCATAGGTGAATGGGAATTCCTAGAATCTCGTCCTATACGCTCGCTAAGCTTTCAATTGTTTCTTACTATCTTTGTTTTTAGGTTCATGTGAGCAGAGCTTTTCAAAACTAAGGCGTATCAAGAACTGTTTACGATCAACCTTGGGAAAGTCACGCTTTCTGATTTGGCTCTATTATTAATTTAAAGTGATACGGTGAAGTATATTGATTATGATCAAGTGATTGACAGATTTTTGGCTTTGAACACCAGGAAATGAACATTTTAGATAAAATAAATTTAACGTAAAAAATAACTATAACTTAACTTTGTTATAGTTCTTCAATACAATTACCTCCTGGCCGTCAATTAATTAGTTTTTGTTCTTGTCCATGTTATACTGTGGACTTATTTTAACAAGAAGAGATCCATCGCAAAAGTCGGGGGGTTGCGGGGACGGGGGACACCATGAGTTTACCGCAGCGGATGACACCAACCCTAGCTAAGCCACTGTGCGTAGCCTCGCAAAAAAAAAAAAAAAAAAAAAAGTACTGATATCATAATACACATTGATCGAAAATCAAACAAACCTTTAATATATTAGGCTAACTTTTTCCTCATTAAAATTTTAAATGTTACCAAATTTTACTTGAAGAAATACTATTTTGTGGGCTGGTTCAATATATCATTTATGTCTATTTGACGGATCTCATTTTTTTTTTTAAAATTCCAAGCCTATATCAATGGCATTCGTATATTAAGAAGAGAGGAGAGGATACATTTAAAAAAATAAAAACAACAAAAAACAACAATGGTCTTGTGGCGCATGAAGGTGGGTGCTGGGGAGGCGGTCCGACCCTGGCAGCTTCGTGCTCAGTACCTCTTCTGCAGATTGCTCGCCCCTGGCAGCACTCTTTTTTTCCTTACATTGAGGAGTTGCATATCGGCCAACTCCCACCTTGCCCTAATCTTCTACCAGTTATATTGCTGGTATATGCAATTCTAATCAGATAAATGTCTATACATTAGATGTGTAAGTTACAATAATAAAGAAAGGAATGTATTTATTTGGCTAACTTAGTGTTTAAAGAAATGCCCCCCAACCCCTTTGTGGTCGATTTGCCCGAGCTTGGGGTGGAGCTGAAAACAAACAAAAAAAGCCTGCTCCAAATACTAAGACTTTACCTTCTAATAAAAAAGAGTGTGTAGGCTACATTTCTTGGAATCGAAAATGAAAGAACCAGGGCAGCTTTTCCGTAAATCATTCCTGCCATATTCTATAAAGTGGAGCTTTACACAATGGATGTTAAATTGACAATTTATATAATATTAAAAAAAATAATTGATTTAAAATAATAGGAACGGTACTAAAATTTTGTAAAGGTGTTGAGTAAGTGTAAGCCTACTTTATCCTCTTTACTAAAACTAAAGTAATAGTAATAGAGTTAAAGAAAGGACTGAGAAGTAAAACTATAATAGTACTATTACTCTTGGTAACTGAGTTAATGAGTAAATAGTAAATAGGAAGTGGCCCAAATATTTTTTTTTTAAAGTGACGTGTAACAGCCATTTTTAGAGGGTTAGGCTAGACTATAAATCTTTTGCAAAAAACACAAATTTCATCTTCATCTAGGCCTATCTAGAAATTAATATATAGAAATGAAGTTATAATTTTATTTGGTGAGATTTTTAAACCCACTATACTTATACCTGCTTATTTATCTTCATGTGTGTAACAGTAGCTGTGAAAACTTTGAGCACTTTCCAAATGTATGTCTTATTAAAGTTATTTTGCTAACAAATGCGCCTATGGCCTATGCCTATGCCTATGCCTATGGCCTATGCCTATACTAATACACAGTTTACATAATACAACACATTGAAGTTGAATAAAAAAAAAACCTACTTTTACATAAAATCAAGACTTGTAATTTGTATAATTTAATTTGAGGGTATTTAAAGAAAAACGTGAAAAGAAAGATTATTATTTATAAAGGAAAATTAAAAAAAAATGTTTATTGAATTTTATTTAATTATATGTTTGTGTTAAATTTTAAATCAATTCTTATACTTTATATTTATAAAAAAAAGTAAGAGTAATTATTAATCTTTCTTTAATCTAAAATTGAAAAATAATGCAATAATGCATGTAATTTAGGCCTATAACTATAAGGTCTATAAGTATAAGTATAAGACTCCTAATACGAATGAGCATATCAGTACATGATTATATTTTTAAAGTTAATGGGATATTTCGCCTGTCATTTTCTTTAGACTACTTTTCAGACATATTGGTCTTGATAATGATAATGAATCCACAATCTCTCCTTCATAAACTTTGACTTTGTCTTTTTCATCTTCATCCAAATGTGATTCCTTGTCTTATTGTCTATGTACTATGGGAGGAATTCCAGATTTCTTCAATAGAAAATAACTATTAACTATAGTATTGACTAGTGTCAATAGTAATATTTTTATGAATTTCATAGACATAAATGTTAAATGAGTCTAATTAATTATCATTTCTTCATATTATATTTAAATATTATTTCACCATTAATATTAGTAGTTATATGAATTAAAGAAAGTGTTAGATTAAAACTAGAAATCACAAGAGAAGTTAATTAGTAGGCTACTTGATAAGTCAGTACAATTCAGTTGACATTTTTTTTACTAAGATGTTTAGCCTGTCATTTTTTTATTTCTACTTTTCAGACTTCTTGGTCTTGATAATGAATCCACAATGTCTCCTTCATGAACTTTTCTTTAAACTATTTCTTTGAATAATATATTTTCTGATCTTTGCTTTAGTTTTAGTATTTTAATTTTAAGCCTTGCTAGCGTATGATTGCTGATGCTTTTTCAATGAATACAATGCTTTTTTAAATATAATTTTGCTTAACAGTGTTATATACAGCTATAATGTACAGAATTCAATCTCTTATTTTACTATGTGGCTTGTGACAAACAGTAAATAACTAAGGATGATACCATTAATTAAAAACAGTAATAAAGAACGAAACCCAAACTAGAGCTAATTACAAATAATAATTTAAGTTAATTTAAAAATTACAAAATCAAATAGAGTAACACTAAGGCCATTCACTTACAGTACAGCAATGAACTTGTACTGGTACAGTGTTGGAAGGTGCACACACGCACCCAGTAATTATAATTTACAATATCTGCGGTAAGTACAGTATGTTAGTCTGTAAGTCTCGCTCTGTAATTACAAGCTCTGTTTGTCTCACATTCTCGTTCTAGCTTTATCGGCTTATTTATAGTCTTTCTTAGAGACTTTTCCAGAAAGCCGTTTGGCATATTATCTGTATCTTGGTCTGTCTTGTATGTACTAAAGAATTCTAAAGACTATAGACTATGTTTTCATGTAGTCAAGGGAGACTCTTTATAATTAAACCACACCCATCTTCGGCGAACTAGGGGTCACCCAGAGTTCATGCTTCTTAACAGCTTATAAACAATTATATAATTTATATGTACAACAAAAATTAATTTCTGGACAAAGTATCAGCAATAACATTATTTTTGCCTTTAATATGTTTTATGTCCAAATCATACTCTTGTAAAAATATACTCCATTTGTTTTATTAGGCACATTAGGAACAAGTGAAACAAAATCTACAATTACAGATTGAACAATATCTTTCTCTGACAGTGACAAATGTCCTAGTTTCTTATCTAAATTGGCCAGTATTTCTGAATTTTTGTGTTTGTAATGACTAACTTTATCTGGGACACTATCAGATGTTTCAGTAACATTTGAGTAACATTTTCTTTAGGTAGGTACTGAAGTTACACTTGAGATTATGTTAACATTAGCTTCTGAGGATGAAAAATTATCATCACATTTTCTTTCAACATATTCCATAACATGTTAATGTGACATAACTGTTTCTTTCTTTTACGAGCTGGTGTTAACACAAATTAATTTAAATCATTAAGTTTGGACTCAAATATATAAGGACCAAAATAGCTTGTAGTGCCTACCCTGATATCAGCAAATGTGCAAGCACTTTGTCCCTTGAAACAAAGTGTCTGAATTCAGACTTTTTGTCATACCAAACTTTCATTTTAGATTGAGAAACTTTTAAACTTGAAAATTGAGATTCAGCCATATTTACAGCATTAAAAGTTTAGTTTTAAACTTTAAGACAGTCCAAAAGTCCTTCAGTGGGTGTTGATGACATCCACATATCTTTTAAAAGTTGAAGGGGGCCACAAACCATATGGTCAAACACAAGTTTGAAGGGGTTGAATCCAAGTGATTCTTTAACAGCTTCTCTTGCGTTGAACAGTAGCATTGTTGAGTCCTTCATCCCAGTCTTTCTTTTGTTCTAGGCTGTAAGTTCTCATCATATTCTTGAGCGTCTGATAGAATCGCTCAAGAGCTCCCTGCGTCTCAGGATGATATGCACCCAACAAGCAGTGTTCTATACCAATTTTGGTTCATCACTTGCTTGAATAGTCCAGCCTTGAAGTTGGTTCCTTGATAAGATTGTATTGACCTCGGAAGACCAAACAATGTAAAAAAAAATCATCAAAGCTTTGACGATGTTTGGAGTCTTGACATTGCAAAGAGGAATAGCTTCTGGGAACTTTGTTGATGCACACATGATTGTTAGCAAGTATTGATGACCTGATTTTGTCTTTGGCTGGAATGGGTTGAAGATGAGCTGCTGGTATCTTTTGATTTGGTTTCCCTACCACCTAACAAGTGTGGCATGATCTGCAGTAATCAACCACATCTTTCTTTATTTTGGAACAAAAGAAGTACGACGTTATTTTGTGACAAGTCTTGTTTACTCCCAAATGGCCTCAAAGTGGTGAATCATGGGCTTTGTTCAGGACTTCGTTCCAGAAAAGTGTAGGAACTACTATTTGATGAACTATCCTCCATTCTTTGTCAGCTTTTGGAGGTCACCATTTTCTCATAAGTATGTCATCTTGTAGGTAATAACATACAGGAAATTGTTCAGCCTTTTCTTGGGTCAAAGCATTCTCTCAAAGTTTAAAAATTTCTGGATCACTCTTCTGCTCTTCTATAAGCTGCATTCGAGTGTTAGTCTTGTGAGTATTTGACTCTTCATTGAGACTTGCGAAAAAAGTTGTTCCCAGATCAAGATCTAGATTAACTTTATTAATTTTTGGTGAAATTCTTTTACAGACAATACAGAATTGAAGTACTCTTCTGTAGATAAAGAAGTCTCAAAAAGTGATAAAAGGCAAGGCACAGAGTATTTGCAAGGTTCTATATCACATCTTCCCTATATTGTCTGAATTTGCAGAAAACAAATGTATAATATAGTTCACCAAAAATCAGAACAAATATATTTGTCTATACACCTGTTCACATTATTTTCTCCCCCTTTTTCCCCTGCACTTTAATACCCCCCCCCCCTCCCACCTCCCATCTATCGAGAACTACAACTTGCATATACAACTTTCCCATTCACCAATTACACCTTTCTAAACTATATCTGAGCCCCTCACTTAACTCCCATTGCCCCACACTAATACTAATACTCTTATAGTCTAGATAGAAGAATTCCTGCTATTATATATATTTTATAATGCACCATTAGTCTACCATTGTTAAAAATCCTTTAGTCTCCCAATTTGAACACACCTATATTCTTCCATTAGAAATATTACATAAAAGGGATTTCAATCTGTTTTTAAGATGGATGAAATTCTTTTATTGATCAAGATAATTGGACATTTTTTTTTTAATCACATTGTACATATTTATCTTCAGCACTTAAATAAATACATAATTTAACCAAGACAACATTTTACAATTAGAAAAAATAAAAACACAAAACATCTAAAGTATTTCTCTAGCATAGAAATCGGACGTCATTAAACTACTTCAGTGACAATAATGACATAATTAGTGATCAGGGATGTAAAAGAATTCAAAAACTTTTTTTTACTGACCAAAAAAAATAGAATGTTACTGTGGAAAAAAAAGTTGGCAGCTGGGAGAAATAATTAAAATGCCTTTCTGCTTCTGATCCCCTTTTAAAATCTACCCCTCACACACTAAATCATTAATTTAATTTAAAATAACTTTAAACAATAATAATTATGGGACATTGCTCAAGCTTCAAATATGATGTTTCTCGTATGCTGAATGTTACATACGTGCTTAAAATGTATTATTATTTTGTTACCAGATTTTTCCTTGGTATAAAATTTATATGCTTTTGCTTTTTTTTCAACAGATTTCGTTGTAAGAATTTAAAACCTCAACAATGTTATGGGAAGTGTTGATCCTCATTTTCATCATAGCAATGATACGGTATTTTTTCAGTACTGAAATGTACCACAAATGGTGTAGAACAAGTAAATGTTTCTTTTCAAATTTTCAATAACCTATTATTTTCCAAAAAATAAATCTAACTTCTTCAGTCTTATGAGTTTTGAGAAAAATTGCAAGAAATTAATGTTATTTATTTATTTTTTTGTTATTGATAGATAAAGAGAATTTAGATTTAGTTTAATCAATTTCAAATTAATTTTACAATGGTTGTGTAAAAACTTATTTTAAAAAAAATTAACAAACAACCAAAACTGATTTTAAAATATTGTTTATTTTATTCTGAGCTCTCCAAAAATTACATTTGACAGAACAGATACAAAACCTGTAAAATATGATTAACCTTTGAAAGAGCATAAAATAATGATATTTGGATGCTAAGCAGGGGCTAGGGTTATTGCCACCTGGGTTGGGTCAATATTTATGCTGTCAATTTCCCACAAAAAAAAACCCCCACCTCTCTAGAAATAGAAAAAAATTCCCACCTAGCGTAACTGCCACCTCCACTCCAATCTCTCTATGCCAGCGATGCTTAGATCTTAAATTAAAAGTTTAATAATGCAAATGACATGTATGAAATAAATTGGCCAGACATGAGAAGCAAATTATTAAATTTTTGGCTAGTTTATAAGCTATGGGTGTATAAAGAATAAAGGCTTTAAAAATATTATAAAAATAGTGTTTTAATTGAAATATATTAAATTAAATTACCAGAACTAAATTTTGTCTTTGTTATATGACTTTTTAAGTGTGCATTTTTGTTTGTTCATATAGCATCTGTTTTAAAGTTCTTTATGAAAGTGATAAATACAACTGCTAAACAATAACAAAAAGTTCATGCTTCAAGTTTGTTTTACTTTATTACTTTGTTTCATTTTTTTCAAGCAAACGCCAGTTTAAGAAATAAGGATAATGGTTTGAGGAGAAAGGAAAACTCTCATAATTTTCTTCACACCC
Source organism: Lymnaea stagnalis (assembly GCA_964033795.1). Lineage (NCBI taxonomy): Eukaryota > Metazoa > Mollusca > Gastropoda > Lymnaeidae > Lymnaea > Lymnaea stagnalis. The sequence continues at coordinate 325,166 of CAXITT010000046.1, read as the reverse complement.
CAAGTCCTGCTAGAATAACACCTTCTATACTAGAAACGAATAGAGAGGGGTCATCATCTTTGGAGCTAGCAAGAAAGATGTTAAGAGAAATAGATCTCAAAGACAGTGTTTCAAGTGAAGAAAAACATACTCAAAAGGATGGAAGGGATATGAAGAGCTATAATTTAGAGAGGCCTTCAGTTAACTATAATGGTCTTAAAAACCGTTCCAATAAGGCATGTAATGGGCAAAAGGATGAAGCTAGCAGAACCAATAATTCTGACACCCCTGTTAAGGAAAGCTTACCAATAACAAAAACACCAGTTTTGCAGTCTCAAAGCACAAGGGTTGATAATAACATAACTTCTCAGAGATCCAGCCACCAAAATGGTAGTACATTTAAAAAAAAGGGCTTTAGGAAAGATATTATTGGCCTGTTAGATAATGACACAATATTACCAAGCAAAACTCAACCTGCAGCAACAAAAGAAATATCACATAATACTACTGAAAGGGAATTCATAAGTGCCCAGTCTTCAGTGTTTGAGAAATTGCCTGGGGGGTTGCCTTCTAAAGATAAAACTCAGCTTTTATCTACCACACAGACATCAAAAGAGGAAAAGACATCATCTCCCCTGCATTCACTAAACTTGCCAGATAAAAATGTTAATGTCTCCAATGCACCAGAGATTAAATCATATTCTCCTGAAACTTACCCTGTAGCAAAGAGAAATGGTGAAACATCAAATCGGACACAAAGCCCTGGTTGCTATAGCTCTTTATATAATTCTGATAATTCTGGAAACTATAAAAAAAATGTGTATCCTGGTGATTCAAAGCCTGTCCATGCTAAAAACAATTTAAATTATTCAGGAAAAGCTAAATTTGGCCTGAATTATAGTAAAGATTGTAAAATGGATACCAGTACAGATAATGTATATAACATCCCAGCTGACATGGATTTGGATTCCTCAACAAGTTTATATGTTGACAGTTTTAATTCGCCTATGGATGATGAAATGGAAAGCCCCAGTGACATGCAGCTGATTTCAGAGATGGATCAAGACATAATGTGGGATTTAGAACTATTAGCTAAACCTGAGAGTTTAGTCAGAAAACCACAAAAGTTTGGGACATTTTTATTTCCTAAATACACAGAAAATAAACATTCCTTCAGAAATGAGGATGCAATGAATTGTGATGATACTCTTAATGAAAATAATGTTGAAATGATTAATAAGCATACAACTTCTCACAGTTTTAACAATTCACCTGGAAATCTTGCTAGGTCTAATAATACTAAACTCATTACTGGTAAAGAAATTACTCCTGGAAACCAAAAGTCTTTCAGAAGAAAAGGTCTTAGCAATATCAATCAGCCATCTGCTTTAGGACCAATGGCTGTACCAACAAATCTCACTGAAAAGCCAAACTTAAATCTTCATCATCGTCACTTAGCTGAATCTGGACAAATCTCAAAACCAGACGGGAGCAATCAAAGAATGGATAAGTCCGTAACATCGAATAAAATATCTGATACCAGTGTCAGTGTGTCAGGACAAATACTTCCTTCTACTGGGAAATTGAGGCCGCAAATATTATCACTTAACAAATCAGGAGGGAATACCCTAGACTTAAATGCAGGCATCAGAAGAGCAGAGCAGCCAAAAAATGCTATCATTTCTGAGTCACAGGATACTGTTGAAGAAAAGAAAAAGAGGTCTGGAAAATCAGATGAGCTCGAACTGGTTAACGACTCAAAAATGAAGAAGGCCAAATTGGTGAGTGATTTTAGTTAAAGTTCCTTGTTTAAAAAAACAAACAAATTAGCAAAAATTGGTAAAGCAGGATCTCCGGGAACACCTGATGACTCTCAGGGTTATAAATTTATCTGGTTGTTGTCATTTTGGATGGGACTATATTAGGTAGCCTCTCTATAATAGGTAGCCTCTCTATAATAGGTAGCCCCTCTATATTAAGTAACCTCTCTATGATAGGTAGCCCCTCTTTATCTTTGGCTCCGGCAGACATAGGGCAGTAATTGTTTTTTTAAAGAAAAGATTTTGTGTGTGTTATTTTAGTTAGGGTGTAGATTTAAAATTGGGGAGGGTTCATTGTTTTCTTTTTTTATAAGATAACTTTGTAACAGATATTTCATCTTGTCCACATAGTTTGTTACACAAATAACTTAAAATTTTTTTTTTTTTTTTATCAAACTCAAATTCTTATAACATTATTTTTTTAAATGTTATCTTTCATATTCTCTGAATACTTAAACTTCTGTTGATAAATTAAATCCATTAAATATTCCCCATCTGGAAGTGTTTGATTTGTTTTCATTTATTCTACTCACCAAAAGCCATGATAGTTTTCAATGCAACATTTGCTGATATTACATGAATCAACAGTACATCTTTAGGTATGAATTTCCAGTTAATGAATAATGCAGTGATAATGGATTATGGATCTTTAATTTGGTTTTAGTTTGTTTGTGATGCAGTCTGTTGGTCTTAGTCTGTCTTGACACCCATCTTGAAGTCTTAGTCTGTCTATCATGTGTCATCATGTTTGTTGCAGGCTCTTAGAGTTGCACATTGTTTTAATTTTAATCCTTCCATAGGGATGTTCTCATTTACTTTTAATATCAGCTTCCCTTTATTGTACGGTTAATTTGGTTCCTTAAGCCATACAAATATTCCATTTCAAAATATGATAGTCCCTCTGTTATTTAAAATATAATTCTCTCCTTTCCCTGATCAGCTTCTTGTATATAAACTTATAAATATATATTATCATCTTGATTTTTATAAATCCTTCTCTGTGACCTTATTGAGTAGTAAACATCAATTATCTACATTTTAAATTGAGGCTTGCTTCTCCTACCATAAATATATTAATGAATGCATTTGTCAAGTACAATGACAACTGAAGAAATACAACAAATTTTATTAGCCAGAAATTAGCAAATCACACTTCATGAGGAACTTAATTAATTCATCAGGGAATTTCATCTCTTAAAAATATAACTCTTCTTTCATGATTTATTATACACATTTTACACAATTATGCATTAGATTTAGTAAAAGAAAAAAAAAATGTTAAAATTGTTTTCAAGCTTTGCTAGTCCACAGATTAGTCAGTACTCTATCAACATTGGGGTCGTTAGCAAATTACGTCACGATCAGGGGGGAGAGAGGGGGTCGAGACTTTGTGAGAGGGGGAGGGGGCTTTCAAAAATTTGTGATGTCACGTTTTTCTTTTTTTTAAACTAAAACTTTCTAATTTTGAAAAATGTTTATTTAAATAATTATTAAAAAAATTAATTTGAGGTCGAAATTGCCTCAGGCATTAAATAAAAGTGTAACTCAGTCGCGCGCACCTGCGCATAACGAAAAATGACGCAGAAACTGTTGTGGCCATTTTACATTCGGCTTGTGGATGACTTCATTGTTTTGCATGACAGTTTTCTAATAATACTACATCTTAATCCATTATGTTAAAATGTTAAAGAATAGAATAAAATCTTTATTATGAAACATGTTTTATGTTTTCAATTTTTATTGGTGTGACGAGACAAGGGGGGGGGGGGCGCAATTTGTGAACGACCCCATTCATAAAATGAAATAAAAGTTAAGTTTTATATCTACTCCATAAAGCCTTGCAGAGATTTAATCAAATATATAGCTTTTAAATAAGCATATTCCTTAAGCTTTATTTGTATATGAAAACATAATATCTATTTTTAATATTTTTTTTTCTAGTCTGAATTTCCTAACTATTTGGCAAAGCGAATAGTGAGGCGGTCTCAGATGAAGAAACTTATGAGCAACAAGCTGAAAGATGCTGGACAGAAGGAAAATTATGATATTACAGAGATGGAAGCACACAGTGTTGAAGGTATTAATGCTGAAAAAATTGAACTACTTACTTTTATTCTGCCTCAGTTGCTCATTTAGTACAGATAATATAACATGGTGATTTTCAATAATTATGCCCAATTTAAATATAAAACATAATTGCATGGCAAATAATTTTTATGATAATTGTTTAGTTGTTTTTTTTTATAAATAAAATTAATGTCTACATTTAATAACAGCAATTATTTCCTTGTTCTTGAGAAAGCATCGCTTTTTTGTTTTTATTGTTGTACATAATCATAGTAATTGGATATTTAATACCGGGTACCGGTAATTGAAATAGTTTGGTGAAATCAGGACATAAAGTGGTGAATTAATTTAATTAATTTAATCAAATTCCCACTGTCTTTATCACAAGGTCACCCTTTTGTCAAAATTGCTATAATTGTTTTAAATACCAGCATTAACTCTTAATATTTAAAGAAATGTACAACAAAAATCTGCACTCTAAATTTTTTTGTCCAATCAAAATGTGAAGCAACTGATTAAAGATCTATCTTTTCCATACTTGTAATGTCTATTTTTAAGCACTATTAGGAAAATTCATCAACTGTTAAAACAAAGTTAGAACTACAACTCCATACCACTTTTATTTGCAATCATCTTGAGCTGTAGTATCTTAGCAAGACAAGCTTTTATTCATTAGCTATTTACAAATTTGTTTGTAGTTCTAGGAACGAATTGTTGGGATTGCAATGAGAAGTTTGATTCTTCCGAGTGCACCTGGTGTCCCTATAAACATCAGATTTGTCTGCCGTGCATTAAGAGAGTCATAAAAATTTTCATGAATGCAAAAGATCAAGTAAGGAATTTCACAAACATTTTTATAAGTTCTTTTCCTTTGTAATTTAATTTTGTGTTACTTTCTCCCCCCCCCCCCCAATCTTGTTTGCGTAACCATTGTTTTGATCAGTATCAAATTTAAAATAGAGCTGAAAGGGTTTATTGACCAGCGGAGTGGGAGCAGTGGTGGTAGAAGAAAAATTACAGCAGCTGGTATCTATTTAAATCTATAAAATTAACATATAAAAAAAGTTAGTAATCCCCTCCCCCCTCTTCCGATACCCAGTTATACTAAGTGGGTAGTTCAAGAAAGCAGTTTTGTTGGGATTGCACTTTAAAAATTTTACCATTGTCCCAAATAACAATTGTGTTACAATCAATTACTCAAGTTAAAGTTCAGCATGAACCATCTTATGGAAATGGATGGTATTCTATCAGATACTTTTTTGCCTCCTTTAGTAATTTGATTAAAGGTAGCAAATCTGATTAACTCAATGGCTGATGAATGTAGCATTTATTTAAATTTTCAGAAAATTTACCAAACATAAACCATCAATTTTTTACAGATGCAACTGACCTGTCCTGTTGAGACTTGTCGGGAAATAATTGAAATTGGTAAGTTATCACCTTTTAATTTATAGTTGAAATAAATATTGTGCAATTTAATATGAATTAGGTACTTTTAAAGCTAAAATTCCAGCTCATTAGAATTTGATTTACTCGTTTAGACATGTTTCTTAACTTTAAAAATGAATTGACATATTTTACCTTTTAATAATTTTAAAACACAGTATTAATTTAAATATTCTTTTCCTTGAAAAATGTATGCAAATGTGCAGTTTATGAAAAATTATCTACTATAAATAACAGACTTCACTAACGCCCTACATGGAGAAAAAATACAACTGCTTAGATTGTGAAAATTTTCCTCTAATTATCTGGACAAATTTCACCTACGAGGGGCCTGCTGGTTTGGGATGAAGATGATGATCAAATATTTAGAGGGATTGGGTTGGGGAAGGACTATTAAATCTACTCATGAATTTTTTTAACCAAAATCTTAAATTATCACTTGCAGACCTTGTGACAAAACAAGTTGACCCGCTTACTTTTGATATACTTAAAAGGAAACTTCTCAAAAGACAGGAAAGGGCCAATGAAGAAGTTGTGGAGTATCTGTTTCAGAAAATCAGGTTAGTGAAAATTATTTGTGGCCTCCCTCCTGAAATGTGGAAATTGTACAAATGCTTTTTGACACTTTGAATTCGGATGAAAGCCTCAATTATTTGTTGTTTTGATTCTCTTATAATATCTTCTATGGTTCAGGGGTGTGGAAAAAAGGTGGGTTTATGTTGCAAGTGTAATTATCAGGATTAATCATCATTAAGGCTTAGACATTTCAGATATCCATCGCAAGCTAGAAAAGTGTCTAAAACGAAAAATAATTAAGTTTTTCCAAATCCAAATATAAAAAGATTCAAAGCCATCTAAAAATAAAAAACACTTTAAAAAAGTGATAATATATAAAAATAAATATTATAATTTAATATAATTTATTGATTTAATTTTTAAAAATCCTTATGAACACATACTTATTTCTTAATTTAACCATTCTTCATTCAGCTGTCTAAACTGCAAGACTGTTGCTAGTATGGATAAGAAGGCGATACACTTTAAATGCAGAAACTGTCCTAAAGTAAGTAACATTGTAAACACATGGTAAATATGAGAGAGGCTGATTTTAAAGTAAATGTAAAAAAAACATGTGTATTCGCAAGTAGGATTTTTGTATGCATGCTAAAGAAAAGTTTTCAATGCTTGAGATTAAGGCAGATGAGAATAGATGTTAATACATGAAGACATAGAATAGTTAAAATTTATAATAATAATAAAATGACTTATGCAAAACAACAGAGGAAATAGACACCTTGCCCCAAGGTATTATTTGCATATTGTTTAAGAATGATTGATTTTGTAGTCACATTACATTGAATAATTGTGGAGTTCAGTGGAAATGGGGCCAATAATTATGCAGACTTTATTTTCTGCTGTTTATAATTGATATGTTTAATTAATAAAATAAATCCAAAAACATAGAATTTTGAGTTATATGTTTAATTTTGGTGTATTTTTATACTATGAATAAAGTTGTTGTTTTTTTGTTGTTTTTTTTAAATCAGTTATCAAAATTTATTTGTGATGAAGCTTGATAAATCTTGTGTATACTTGATAAGGTGATCCTTTACTTATTCAGGAATATTGTAGTTACTGCCACAAAGATTGGCCTGGAAGTAACTTACACAATGAGTGCAGACTCCTGAATTGTTCTGGCACCAAATGTTTTCAGGAGCTCCACGTACCTCCAGATAATTGGGAAGAAAGTTACTCAGCATTGAACAAAGTGCAGGTCAGTTGGATGAAATGTAATAAAACATGGTCTGCTTCATTTGTGGATTCAGTTTAGCCCACAGATAATAAAAACTGTTTTTTTTTTAAGAAGGGTTCTTCTAAGGGAGCTCTTATGTCACTGCCCCTAGTGTTTGAGGTAACCACAATCCCTTTTAAAGAGCTACCACACCTTCACTCGGTTAGGAGGGGGCTAGGTGAATTGTTTGATTTGATATTTTCCAACCCAAAGATACTTTAACTCAGGAGAATGTTGGAAGTAATTTGAATAAACTGTACTTTCTACGCATTCCATTTTCCACCCCTCACCCTTACTGGCAGAACGAGCAGTGAGGCAGTGAAGAGTATGGGACTTCTTGTAAAATATCTTCGGTACCAAATAAGAACTACAAAATTTTCCCTTTAGCCATATCCCATAACAAGACCACTGAATCAGAATGATGATGAGGATGTTAAGTTTTTTTTTTTTAAATTTGCTATAAGCATAAAACTATTCAACTTCTTATGTGTTTAATGTATAGTGTTTTTTTTCAATTTGAAAATTGGCGATGGGTTATGGAATTTAATTCAGATAATTAAAGGGGAAAAAATTAAAAAGAATCATTGGAATGTTTGGCTATTGAAAATGTTGTGATAACTTCATACATAGAAACAAAAACAAATGGTGTTTTGATGAATCTTGTAAAGAAATGTCTCAAATCTTTGATCTCAGTCATGTCTTTGATCTCAGTCATGTCTTTGTTTTCACTTTATAATGCCCCTGTTTTTAACAATCTACACACAAATGTAGGCTGTCCTGTTAACATTTAGTGCTACTTTGCTCTTGTTTTGATTTTCTATACTTACAAATAAAAATAAAAAATATTGTATTTTTAGAATGAGCTCAAAAGTCTGTCAAAAACCAGCTTGGTGAATCTAAATGGACGTGAAGGAAGAGCAATTATAAGTTTATTCATACAAACCTCACCTGATTTTTGGATCACAAACATAATCCGATTGCAAAATATGAAGCTCTGGGAAAAATATGTTTTGTAAGTAGAGTATTTAAATTCTATTTAATTTACTATGGCACTTGTCTGAAGTTTTAACTGACAAACTGTTCATTTTTCTAGATAGTGCTTAAAACGGCCCATGGAATCTTTTTAAAATCTTTTTAATCAGAAAGTTGTGTTAGGATTAGCAAATTCTGGAAAGTGAAAGCAAATCTCATGTAAAGAAGTTTATGGATGTCAATGACAGATAGTTGGTTGAATCAATTAGTTTGCTGCAAATTAGTGAGGCTGTTGTCTCATCCAGCCCAGATGTATCAGCATGTATATGGCAGTCAGCCAATAGGAGTTAGTAAGTGACTCATCACCTGCCCTCCCCTATCTGTTACATATCGCTTATTTGCATTGCTGATAATTTAGGTAAATTATAGAGAATATGGAAAATAATTAATGTGATTGTTGTAATCCTGCTCTGAGTTGTAATATACTACTCCTAAATGGGTAAGAAATTCATTATCAAGTTCGTTTTTTTTTTTTTTTGCCATCTTGGCGCACAACATTTAACCACTTCATTACTGATCACGTCGACACGACTTCACGGTCACCCACTTTCAATTACCAAGGACGTCACATTGTGGTCATAACAAAAATGTAAGAACTTTTCTGAAATGCCAAGGACGTCACATTTCAATGCTATATATTTCCTTATTCGTTAATCTATAGAGAAGTTAAGCGAATCGGATAGAAAATGAAATTTACCGAAAATTTCATCTTTTAAGTTTTTTGTTGCTGAGTCATCAAAAATCGATGCCAAAACCCTGTGGTAATGAAGGGGTTAAATACATAACAAAAATATAAATATGATATTTTAAAGATTAATAAGTAAGTAACATTTTGGTTTTTTACAACTTACTGGCACCATCACATTTTCCCACCACTTTCAAGCTAAGGTCAATTATTATTTTATTCCCACTTCTTTTGTTTCTTGTTTTATCTGCTGCTGAAATGCTGAAGGCTGCTTGCACAAACGTTCAATATATTGTACTTTTCTTCCTTGCAAGCTTTTCACATATGATGTTCTAAAATCTCCTACAAATTAGAATTTTTTTTTACATTAGTAACCTTAAGATTTATCAAATAGGAAACGCAAGCACATGGTTGAGGAAATAGGCGTGTCCAACATCAACGAGAGAGCCTTATTTCATGGAACAAATGAAAAAAATATTTCTCTTATTTCTGAAGAAGGCTTTGATATGAGGGTAGAAACTGCAAACGCAAAGTTGTTTGGCATAGGTGAGAAATATGATTTATAGGCACACTTTGCTTAGATTAAATCAATTTGTAATTAACTATTATATTTTTTTAGAATTGATTTTCATTGTTTTGTTTACAACTGCAACACTTGAATAATAGATTAATTCCCATTGATATTTGATGTTAAATTTCTTGAATGTTTATCGAGTTTGATTTTTTACTAGGTGTTTCTTTGCTCCAATGTTTCTTTAGTGCTTGATAATATTGTTTTCCCCAGGTACCTATTTCAGTACAACATCAAAATATTCCCAACAATACGCAGGATCATCCAATAAAATGTTCATGGTCAGAGTGCTATGTGGATACTCAGTCCAAGGGTCTGCATCATACAAACGGCCACCCAAGGACAAGTCTGGTAGAATGTATGACAGCTGTGTGAATAAAGAAAGTGGCCCAAGTATTTACTGCCTCTTTGACAACTCTCAGTGTTACCCTGCCTACGTTATTGAGTATAAAAAGAAATAATAGTAATAATGTTGAATGTTGATATAATTTTATAATTATTCATTTTCCCTGTCATTAAATATCAGGGCATTATTCTGTTGTTTTTTATTTTGTCAGGTTCATTATATTATAAAATATTTCTTATGGTTTGAACACATTTCTCTGTATTGCTCTATTATTGTACAGTGAAGGGTAAATTTATAACATATCGCTAAGGCTCCTTAAACTTTTTATGACACAGATTTTATAGGTACCCGGTATATGAATTTTATTTCACCAAGTTATTTATTGATTTGAAGTAGTGTAAGCACAAGAATAAAATTCTAGTATGGGTGTATTTCAGGGTTTGAACAGATGAGTTTTTTGTTTTATTTTGTAATGTGAACTGGAGGCAGTGTGTGAGATTATGAACTTTGGGACCATTTAGATGTATAGATTTATTTTCACCTAATTAATTAAAAATACCTATATCCCTTCTCGTCTGGTAGTACCAATTTTAGACTGACCCTTCCCCATAATCACAACATTGAGTTTATTTTTTTTATTAAGTCATTTGTTTATGTAATCATGTTCTTGCAGTTTAAGACTTGAATGGCAGTCTAATAAATAAACCATATGATAAGATTGGATTATTGTAAGAGAAAGGCTCTTGTGCTCTAGGTACAATGGATAGATGGAACAACTTCAGGTGCAGAGTTAACACAGGCATTTCTGGCTTGTCTTTCGTGCTCCGCCGCAGCTGTCCCATCAGCTTCATGTAGTATAAGGAGGAATGCAACGATGCTCGATCCTTTGCTGATCATTGTCCCATTTTATATCAGATCCGTTCAGTGAGGATTTTAGGTTGTCTTTAAAATGTTATTCTGCCCACCAGAAAACTGCTGTCTGTGCTCGAGCTTATCATAAAATAGCTTTTTTTGGACAAGTGGTAATCTGACATTCTCACCACATTAAAATGGTATAGGAACTGGGAAGACCTGCCTGTTGGGTGAGTTGTTTTTTTTAATAGCAAATTAAGGATTTGAAATTTGGATGACAACATTAAAAATGGGGAAGTTTACGTTGTCGAAACATAGAATTAATTATTTTAAACCATATATTCATTTAGCAGAATTTTATTTTTGTATCATTTATTTCATTTTTTGTCCCTCAAATATAAGCACTGGTGATTTTAAGGACTTTAGGTCAACTTAAACTTTAAGTTGATCATCTTTTCTTTGTTAAATTCATCTTTTCTTTGTTAAATTCATCTTTTGTTTTGAGTGTATATCTTTACTCATGACACGTAATCTGGAGCCAGAATGTTTTATTTGTGCCATGATATCAGGAAATCTTTCCAGACTGATTCTTTTGGTTCATATTCATTGATGTTTATGGAATTTATGCTGTTGAATGTTATGCTGTATGACTTTATAAATAATGAATGTTACCTTATTCCCCCCCCCCCCTCAATTTCCAACTGTGATCTTAATATTTTAAAATTAATTCCACATACAATTATTTTTAGAGCATCTGTAATTATATCTTTCGCTTATAGGATCTTGTTAATCTGTATATTATTTGATCTGATAGCATTACTTTGAATTATTTGATACACATTATCTTTTTAAGTCTTATCTTCTTTTGAAGCTCTCTACCATCTCCAGAAACACACACACACACACTTCCCTGCTCTTTACCCAGAGGAATTACCAAGTGATCATGATTTTTTATTAATGAAAGCTTATTACTGAGTGCTGTGCCAAGAGAAGACAAATGTGTCTCCATCTAAAAGGACTTAACATTTTATTTTTTTTTTATAAATCCATCCCTGTGGCTCTACAGCCCATTTTGGGCTTTGGCCTGAAACACCACTTCCTTCCACTCAGACCTAACGAATGCTTTCCTAAAACTAAAAGGACTTTAACAGGTTTTTTTATTTTTTTTATAGAAACTATTAGTTAATTTTGATAAGATTTGGTTGTTTCTTTCCAGCTATAGATATTTTCAAGTCATTACAACAACAAAAAATGTTTCTCAAAAAGTTTCATTGCTCGACTATGTAGTCCAATGGTAATGTCGCCTGCCTCGAAACCATGAGCTAGGGAATTTGTATTTGTGCTGGTGTCATCCCCAGCTAAAGGAAAGAGGCCTAATAAATATCCCCCCCCCCCGCATGGGATGTAGGCTACACTCTGGTGTGAAGAAATGCTATACAGGTTTTTGTGCACCATGGTGCGCATTCCGTAAATGGGCGCTATTAATAAATTAATGACGGATAAACCTGTGCACACCTACAACTACTACCGCTCTGTTGGCCTCGTTCTGAATATTCAAGGTCTTATTCAAACAAAATTGTTTTGTCACATGTTTTTATTGAAAGAGTGCGTTAGTTTAGTAAACGTTATTAGAATTCATAGACCAAGCCCTGGTTACAATCAATTCACTAAATTATCTCCCACTGCAGAAAATCATCTCGACTTGCATATTGTTATGTAGCACAATTTCCTGTGCGTGAACTTTCCTCGACCTCGTAGTACACTCCTAGCAGACAGTAACGTCTGCTGTGGGCGTGGCTAAATCTCTGATATAGCTTGTTTACAATCGGCTTCCAATTACGCATTGGGTAGAATGTCTCCGGGTAACTTCTCGAATGTACTCCTTAACCCGAGATATGTAAACAACATGTCATAGGTCCTTCTGGAAGCGTCTTACGCTACATGTATATAAAGGATTGACAGATACGGAGGGACGGAGATTTTTCAGATAGATTTTCTTAACATTACGAGGCGTGTTTTATTCTTTGTGTATTTGTGTGCTCATATGTGTTTATTTCGCATTATTTATTGGCACATTATTCTAACTGTGTTAAATTTGTACCGGTACAAGATCTACCATACTGTAAGTTGAAGATTGTAATTATATTTTCTTTTCTTTTGTAATTATCTTTAGACTTAATAAATCTCATTAATTGTAACTAGAAACTGTTTTGGGTCGTATCTTTAATTTTGTTGATTCTATGGTATCGCCCTTTGTTAGGCACTGTTTACAACGAGCCAATTAAAATTAAAATAGGAGATTAATTTCTCCCAATACAAGTCAGTGCGTAACAATATTCATATACAAACTGTTAAATTTTTGCCTAGTTGAGGACTATTTCTCAAGAAGTCTATGATCTGCTTTTTAGAACACACCGGACTATACTAACATCGAAACAAATACTACTGATTTTTAGCTATAAATCTATCAGGATTTATAAACCAGTTATCATCTGGGAATCAACAATATCATTTCCTTCAACAATTCTATTTACCGGATCTTGGTTATGAGACTGAACTAAAATAGGCCTAAAACTTTCCAGTCGTAGGCGTACTCTGAAAGCTGTGCAGTACTCAGTTACCCTGACATGGAATTGTTAGACTTAGTCTGATATTGTTATTTGAATTTGTAATCGCACAGTAAAGTGTAATCGCCCATAATTTATAAATAAATTATCCATTTAAAGCTAATTTTGTGTCTGAGTTGCAATTTATTTCATTTCCTTAAAGTTTATTCTTTAGATAATATTTATAAACCCTCCAACTTATACTTCAATAAATCGCAGGACGATGACTATATTCTATTCCTTTCAGCTAATTTCGAGACAGTGTCTTGGGAAGACAGTGTCTTGGGAAGACAGTGAATTGGGGAAGGGTGTAAAGTCCATCTACCCGTATTTTCCCAAAATGTTACAGTTTAAACCACCATTCCTTAAACTGAAAATAAATATAGAAATTACACCGCCATTAATCAATGCTAGGATTAGACATGTCTGAGGCCTTGTTTGTCTGGAGTTTGAAGACAAATATCAAGGCACTTAATGCAGTAGCTCTAAAGTTTTTATGTTAAAATGTGTTGTCATGACAACCTTTATATGACTGCGATTCTATGGCTATACAATTTCATTCTAGGAAACAGAGTGGCAGAAACTTAACAGTTAAGCAAACCTGAATCCAGGGCCGTGTAGAGGATTTTTGGCACCAGAGCAAATACAAATTTTGTGTCCTCGGAAACTTCAAAATTATTTTGTCAAATTTTTGCGAATTTGAGACAAATGATATAGGCCTATTATTGAAACACTACAAAAGCACCTTTCTAGTCTTAAAAAATTTTTTTTTTATTTGCTTTAAAATTTATAATCAAAATTGTTGCGAATTAGAGATGATAGAATTTTTTTATATTAAAACACAAGAAAAGCACTATTCTAGCTAATTTTTGTTTTTTTGCAAAGTCATATATGATATTTGTTAAATGAGAATTCCACACCAAAAAGGACTCGATATAAAGGCTTGATTAGACAAAATCGATAGATCTCCCTTGAACCATAGATAGGGCCTACACCTAAATTTAATATGGTTTTGCTAAATGCTCGCTTTGCAATTCCATCAGTTACAGGACTTGGAAAAAAAAAAAGGAATGCAATGATCACATGTCCCAAAATTTCACACAGCTTAAATTATGAAATGTCGTTCAGCAAATTCATTAGAGAAAGAGTCTAGGCACTAAACTTGGCTTGGTGTATGTGTTTCAATTGCAAGATTTCTTTCACCAGACCATTTTCAGAAACAGAAGAATATTTTCAGTAATAAACAGTGCAAGAACTTATAATTTCAGCTCCAGAAACGAAAGAGTAATTCCACAAAAAGCTGAACATAGCTGCAATCTCTTCCACATCTCTAAAGCGAGCCTGTAAGTCCAAAATGATACGTATCTATAATACTAGTAACAGGTCAATAAAGTTCTTTCTATCATCTGGGTCAAATGAAGTATTTTAATCACACGAAGCGTCCTTTGATTTTTTTCCTTCTCTTGAATACGATGATTTCTGAGTCAGTTTAACTTTAGCCTCTTCCAGAAATGTTGTCACTGACCCAAACAGATTTCAATTAACATTTAATTGGATACTGATCGGTTATTTCAATGTCGATCGTAACTTTCCCCATCGATCATTCAGGGTTAATAATTTCATACAAACATTTGCCAGTTATTAAGTTATTTTTATTTCAGCAAAAGCCAGATGGCCCATTGAACAAAACACCACCAATCATTTTCTTAGGTATATCGCAGCGCTGTGGCCTTGTTTGAACAATTTAAAAAAAAATGTCTCAGCACCCATAAGGCTTCAATCTGCATACAATCCAAATAAATTAAATTTAAATGAGTTAATCCATATTATGGTGAAAAGACAGCGGTTTTTGTTTGTTTGTTTTAGAGGGGTTGCTTGAATGTCATATCCACGACCTCGGCAATCCGTAAATGAAATTTTCAATACTTCAAGAGACCCAAGGCCCAATTCGGCCACGTAATATCTAGTATATGTTGAGAAATTGCGGAATATCAAAAGTCTGTCTTCGATGGAAAATTCTTGCGATTCTGCACTCACGCCTGATGACAAAATGTTATTTTTTTTCGGCGTGGCTCACATCAGATGTAGCATCGACTATGACTGAGTAATTTATGTCTCACTATCAACACGGCCTTGTGTATAAGCCTATATCCAACACACAACTTTCAATCATTTGGTGTCGGGAGGTAGCGACACCGGGTATTCACTAACAGAGTACGCACTGCCATGGTCTAAACGATTTTTTTTTTAAAGGACAACAGATCACATGCAAATTTGACACATGTGTAACCAATCTCAATGCGTGCTTTATGAAAAGTTCAGCTAGGTGACCTTATAATTTGGTTAGAAAACACTTTTTTTACGATTTAAGTGTCCGATAACTATCGTGACAGGAAGCTGTATCTATCTAAATTCTGATAAAATTTTCAATTAATATCAAATAGGATGTGATATGACGATTCTAATTACATTAATCGAATCGTTCAAAATTAAAATGGTTTTTAAAAATGACTTGTTACTCATTTAAAGGGTTAACAAAATAATAGTTTACAAATTGTTTTAATATCTTTTAATAAATTTATTAAAAAAAAAAAAATTATTTGAGACCAAATATATCAAAACCCAGAAATACTGAAAAATAATTATTTTCGCAGATTCGTCTCTAGCACCGCCCCTTACCATTTGAGCACGATTGTCGGATATTGATTGGTTGATTGAATACTTAAATAGCGCTTAGTGTCAATGCTATTTTAGCATGCTCACTGCGCTCTCAGGGATGGCATCCGGGGCGTCGCAGGGGTTGTCGGAATGATTCATTGTTTCGATGTTTGCCGCCTGTAGGGGACGCCATCTCTGGGTTTGAATTTAGAGTTTGCGTCTCTTAGATGAGTTGCCGACCAAGGTTAACGAGTCCCATCTACCTGGGGTGCTGGTGAGTTTTTTTTTGCTTGACTGGGCTTTGACTGGAATTGAACTTGAGATTTTCTCAGTTTAGACCACTCGGCCACCCGGATATCACAAGGTCTTTTATATGCGTCTGTGATTTCACGTTTATCTGCTACCTTTACCTTTGGGATGATCTATTTGAGGAAGTTAATCTTACACAGCAGTATCTGCAGACTTAAGGTTTTACTTTTGACAAAGTGGTGACCAACCAAGAGGCCTTAAGATTGTTTCTTCACCAAAAGGGCTGTCATTTGGTAGAAAATTGAAAATGCACGAGAACTATTTACGATCCACCATGGGAAAGTCAAGTTTTTCTGATCTGGCTCTACTATCAACTGAAAGTGATACAGTGAAGGACATTGATTTTGGTCATGTGATTGACAGGTATGCAGCTTTGAATACCAGAAATGTAAAATAAAGTAAATTTAATGTAAATAATGATTGAAACTTAACTTTGTTACAGTTCTTAAATACATTGACCTCCTAACCTTTAATTAAGTTGTTTTCCTTCTTGTCATTGTTATACTGTGGACATATTTTAACAAAAAGAAATCAATTGTGGAAGTTGGAAGTGGGGGGGGGGGTGTCACCGCACCGGTTGACACCAACACCACTACACCACTGATCCATGGTACACAATTCAAAAACTTGAAAACCGCTAATGTTGTTTTCCTTCTTGTCATTGGTATACTGGGGACATATTTTAACAAAAAGAAATCAATCGGGGAAGTTGGAAGTGGGGGGGGGGGGTGTCACCGCACCGGTTGACACCAACACCACTACACCACTGATACATGGTACACAATTCAAAAACTTGAAAACCGCTAAACAGCAATGAATTGAATGTATCAGGATTATTGATAAATATACAAACGATGCCAGCTGCTACGGCCTTATTTTTAAATTACGCCACACGCACGGAAACCTACTAAGGTGAACTGTGGACTTGTTGAAGTTGTTAAAACGCTGTTGTTTATGTTGAGGCATCTAGTGAGTCACTTGTGTGAAACGCAAATAAAAATTATGACGATACAATGTATTTATTTATTTTTTTTAAACTGCGTTGATATGCTTTAGCCATTAAGAATATTTAAAAATCATGGATTTCACAAATATTTAGGTGGCGGCTTTATTGGAGAAAAAAATCGAGTATGTATGGACTGAGCTTCAGTATCAGAGTTTCAGTATAATTATTTTGGAATTTATGCATAAAGTACGTACATACACCCCATGCCAAATGCAATCGAACGCAAAATCTGCAACCCTTCCACACCCCCCCCCCCCAGATGCGTACGTCAATTCATATGTTATGTTCCATGTAGATGAAATTATTCCCCTAAACAAATCCAAGTATGTAATAATAACAAAAAATTTGGATGAGCATAATCCACTTGAAAATGTGTTTAAGACTAGCCAGGAAGAATTCACAAAAGCTAAAATAATTATTGAAGGAAAAATATATCAGTATCAGGGCAAAAGACAATACAGACGACAAACAGATAACTTCTTTCGTATAAATCAACTCCAAGACCTGTTGGGCTGGTCCAAAACAAATAACAGGATACATATCCCTAAGCGTGAATGCTTGTGTGTTGAGGATCTAGATACTTTTATAAATGACAAATGACTTTTATCGTCGTTTTGACAATCTTGATTTTGTAAAATTTGCATAACGACATGATTAATTCGTTTAACAAAGCAGTCTTACACAGGACTGTGATTCACTGAACCGGCCATGACGTCGTTATTTAAACAATTGATTGCAACCAAGGCCTCGGGGCCAGACAAATTAAGTGGACGGCTTGTTAAACTGCGATTAGGAGAGCTCTCCTGCATTGTTTTTTTTGTTTTAAAACATATTTTATACGCTTGTGCTGGTATGAAAAACGTTCAGAAATTATACCAATTCCAAAGAAAAATAAAGTCATTTGCAATAAATACTTACATCCTGGTCTCAATTACCTCTATTGTAATGTAATGTTTTGAGAAACTTATCCTCATAACAATTTCAAATGAAGTACATGAAAACCTTGATTCCCCCACTAATTTGTTTAAAAATCTTCCAGAAGTACAGAGGATGCAATCTTACTATTATTGGAGTGATTTTACCACCATGGACAGCCCTAAAATATGCTTCATCAGCCCTTAGCAATATCCAAAGGCACATTGTGATATATAAGATTTCTTCGTTAGGTTTAAAGCGTAGGTACCTTTTAATAGGTTGTCCACAATGCGTCATGGTGAATTGCCAAATTATTATTATTTGTTTGCTGGCATCTGTCCATCACAATATGACGATGGTGTAGACTTCGCAGGACGAAATCTACAAGGTCTGAGAATATGAAGCTGTCGGAATGTTTCATCGTGTCAATGTTATCCGCCTACGGGACTCCATCTGAATTCATCGTTTTTTTATGAGAGTGGATCTTAGACTGGGCTTAGGTGGGGATTGAACTCCAAACCATGAACTTGAGATTGGCCAGTCGGCGGCCACCCAGCTGCCCGAAGTACCGAATCGCCACAAAGTTGCGTTCTCTCCCCTGTCCTGTACACATTATGCACCATAGATACCCAGAGCCCAAGCAACACCATCGTTGGCTTTGCATCCGAAGGGTGAAAGCTTATGCAGCAACTTAGTTACAAACTTTATTAGTTGGTGCGATGAAAATTTTCTTCAATTGAATGTCTCAAAAATGAAAGTAATGGTTGTCGATTTCCGGGGAAATCACCCAATTGCAGATATCACCACATTTATAGAGCAAGTAGAGACATATAAGTATAAGTACATTGGTGTCACCATCAACAATAAGCCCACAAGGCATAAACACGGCCAAATTCTGTATCAAAAGTTCAGCCGAAAACTATTCTATCTTAAACACTTGAACAACATCGGCGTAAACAAAAAAGTTATTAATTTATTCTACAGTGCAACAATGGGAAGCCTACTAAACTTCAATTTTACTTGCGGGTGTGGGAATTCATCATCTGACATCAACATCAAACATAGTTCTACTAGTGTAATCCAGAAAGCTAGTAGTATCACAAAAAACTAAACATCTTCACCGAAGCATTATTTGAAGAAAAATGCTGTTGTTGAACTGATAACAAAAATGGATCAAACGCCACACCCTCTTCATCACTGATACTTAAGATCAACTCGATCAGGGTGAATCCTTTCTCTTAAAGTTAGGACCGAAAATTTTATAAAAAATTATTTTGCTCCCCATTGAGTATGAATTTACCAGCGTGCTCCCCCAGCAAAGACCAAAATCTAACTAATCACCAACATTGTCACTAGGTGAGTTCATTTATGGCTGATGATATCTAATCTAGGAGATCTACTTTAGATTTCTTGTGTTTATTTGTTATAATTTTTAAGTGTTGTCTTGGTTAAATATGTAGTTACGTATGTGCTGAAAATAAATCTTTGCACTGTAATAAAAAAAATTCCATTTATTTTGCTCAGTAAAGAATATTATCTTATTTATGGAATGGGTGTCTCCTAAGCATAAAGCTTGAGGCTTGAAGTTTACTAAAATTGATAGTCTAGAAATAGAGGTTTGAATTCCCCTATAAGCAATCTTTTGATAAGTTTGATTTATAAAATATGAAATTCTTGCATTGGTTTGATCTCCCCGATATGGCATTCTTTAATCGGGTTGATCTCCCCGAATAGACATTCTTCCATCGGTTTGATGTCTCCGATATGGCATTCTTCCATTGGTTTGATAAATCCGATTTGGCATTCTATCATGGGTTTGATCGCCTCCAAATTTTAATCTTGTCAATCAAAAATGAGAAACCACTAACAGATATACACAGAGGCGTAGCGTGGTGGGGGCTGGGGAGGGGGGACAGATGTCCCCGGGCGCCAGCTAGTTAGGGGCGCCAAAATGTGCTTTGATATTATTTTATTGATGAAAAAAATGGGTTTGAGAGTTGAAAAAAAAGAAAAAGGGGCGCTAAAAATGGATCTTGTCCCCGGGCGCGAATCTTGTCCCCGGACGCCAAACACCCTCGCTACGCCACTGGATATACACCTCATTATGTAGCGCCTATTTACAATGTATATTATGCCACTAGACAGATTTCTTTACAGTTATATAAGAAGGAAGAAACAGACAACAAAATTAATTTTGTTTTTTGGTCAAAGCTTTATAGTTTAGACCAACCACTTGTTTCGAATTATTAACATCTGTTTGACATTAAACAAAATATACACTCATAAAGTGGCGCGATGATTCGCGACTTTTAATGGAGAGAATCGTTGTCACCAAACGCGATGAATTATTCATTTATTTCACAAGAATTATTAAAATCGATAACTTTTACCACGTGTGACGTCATTGTTATGATTTGTATAGCGAATGAGATGAAAAGAACATTACAGTTCACGATAACATCATTGTCTAATAGCCTTAAACAATGAATGTGCCAAACACACGTCCCGCGCGACACGTTGAAATGGTGTGGATCCACAAATTCGAAGTGATGTGACAAATATGAAGGAAAAAAAAAACCACAAGTAAAAACAGATCGATACACAACTGTTTAATTTGTGTTCATATTAACGTAACAATGTTATTGTGTACTGTTTGATCACCCCTTTTTTTGCAGGTCCGGGTTAGCGCAGGGTTAGTGTTTGCCGAAGCCAGGGCAAACTGCAATGATTGACGATGAAAAAAGTAGCTCTGAATTATACACCAGGCACAGCTCCTTTTAATGTAGCCTAGAAGACGAGACCATCAAGCACAGTTTGAATGTTTACACCATCAGTGAAATAGGCCAGACACGTTATTTTATTCTCAATTAGCCAAGGAAAAGAAATGCATACAGCTGGTTCGGAGCTACTGATGCGCCAAACTGTGATCATTCTTGAAGGCATAAGTCCACCCAAAAAAATAAAAATGTGCCATGATTTTTTATTGTACTAACATCTAATATATTTGTATCCCTCTTTCGTTTTTTTTTTTTAAAGTTTAAAACTTAGCAAATCTTTTTCACGCTTTAAAAAAATTATTGAGGTATTTGTGAATCGGTGACATATTGGGGTTTTTTGGGGTTTTTTTTTTTTTTTTTGTTTGTTTTTTGTGGGTGTTTTTAACCAAAAAACCACCAACGTTTTCAAAAATTTAAAAAAAAATAAAAAAAAAAAAGAGAGAGAAAATTACAGCGAATGTCCAAAATAATTAAGAGGCATGACGGCATATACTTTAATTGTAGGCCTCGCCTTCTGGGGCTGTGGTGGTGTAGTTTCATGTCTCAACGAAGACATAAATGAAGATAAGGAGATGCTTGTGCAACTGTACAACGACCTGGCCCAAAGGAGAGTCTTGAACACCAAACTCGGACCGCTGCCACCTGGGCGTGCCGTGAACTTTGACGTGGGATTAGCTGTGAAGTTAGTAAGTTGCATGTGGTGGTATTTAGTAGTTAATGGTGTTGTTTTGTTGCATTCTATAAATCAATCACTACATGGATAGCCGCTAGATATGTTTTGTAAAGAAATAGTTTAATGCGGAAAATGGGGGCATTAAGTGTGATCGATTGTAAAATTGCATTATTATTTTTGTGGATTTCTAAGTGTAATAAGTTTGAATGGCAAAAACCAATGTAAAAAATTTTCTTATCTCCCGTATGTAACATACCACATGGAATAAGTTAAACGCATTTCCTGGGGGCTCCATTTAGGTAAGAGTAGTCTTTCTAAAAAAACGTCAATACAAGTCATGGGAGAAATACATTTTCCTTGTTAGTTGAAAATAGATTTGAAAAAAAATCTTCCCTCATAGCTTAACATGTTTTATAAGACAACTGAATGATGGCATAGTAATAGTATTTTGTTCTTTACTTATTATTCTTTTTTAAAGCTGCAGACCTTGGTGTTAAAGTTTTAAAATATTTAAATGTGTGCGTATGGGTGATATGTGCCATTGTCGTCGACTAAATTTGGTGTTAAAATCATATTTCATAAACTTGAGAATTATAGTTGACGGATTCAACAGTTTCTGTTTCGCCTTCTGAATAGTAAGCTACATGTTCCCTTGGCTCACAATGACTCGTTCTTAAAAAGCCTTACTAATTATTCTGTTTACACTATTTCCAGAACTTTATTTATCCACACAAAATTATATTTTGAATGTAGAAAGAAATCTTACAAGTTCTCATACAATATTCAAATGAAGAAATACATGAGGCAAGAAATGTGTAATTATTTCTTGTTTAAAACAGGTTCACGGTGTAAATGAAGCCAGGCAGACAATCACCTCATTTATTGTCCTTAACGTCACTTGGCAGGATCGAGATTTGGCTTGGAATATGGAAGACTACGGCAACTGGTCTTGTGTCTCAATGCCCAGCAAGATGTAAGCTCCAATATTTTTATGCAGAAATGCTTTATCACGCTTAGTTCCCTTTTTCTTCTTCACGCAGGGACCGGGCTCTCTCAGGCGTTGTAAGTCCCGTGGTGGTCTTAAGAAATAAACGGCACCGGGTCGCTTACTAACCGTAGCAAAATTTTGTTGAAATCAACACGTAAAAATTCAGTGTTCAATAAAGCAGATTGTATTTTAAAATACTCTTCGTTCCGTTGTAGAAGATATAGAACGTTGATTGTTTACTGTCTTTGGACGACTTAACGAAACTTATTATCTGTTGCTTATTGCTTGATAATATTTTTGGTGAAAGTGATGTATAAAGACCGAAGCCTTCGAATGGGTTAAAACTTACATCCATACATCCTTGTGGCGCTATACCCCATGTAGGGCTTTGGCCTGCCTCACTACTTCTTTCCACTAAGACCTAACTAATGCTTTTCTTTTCCTTGCTTGGAATCGCAGCTGCTGTAGATCTTTTTCCCTATCATCTATCCATCTAAGCCAGGATCTGCCTTTATGCCATTTTCCTCTGGGGTTTTGATGATGTATCCTCGTCACTCCTCTGTCATTGTAGTTTTTCATAGAGCTAATTACTTCTGTAGTTTCTTCTAGAGGTTGGGGTCCTACTAATGGGTCTGATCCTCCACGTGGTGGTTGATAATCTTCATCGTGTCTATTGTCTGCATTTATTATGTCCTCTAAATATTCAGCCCACCTCTTCGGTGCTTTACTATTTTCCTTAATTTGTTCTCCATCCTGGCGTTTGCAGTCTGGCTTGGTATCCATTCTTTTCATCTTTTATCTACATGTACATTCCTCTGATGTTTCCCTCTCTTGTTAAGTCTTATATTTCTTTTAGTTAAGCTTTTTCCCATTCCCTCTTTTACTTCCTACACATTTGTGTGGCTTTGATTCTAGCTTACCAGTATGTTTGTCTTGTCTTTCCGTCTTTCTGGTTTCCCTTGACCTATGTATCATGGTCATTCTAGCTTCGCCCCTTTCTTCGAGAGTCTCTATGCATTCATTATACAACCAGCCTATTTTATTGTTAAGTTTGCTGGAATCCTATTTTTTTTCTGCTGATCTTTTCATAGCTTAAAAAAAACGTAAACATACATTATAACTATCCACAAACATGCATAGGTAAACAAAAAGAAGCTTATCGCTTACATAAATGTCACAACGTATTGTTTTTAAAAGCTTACGCAAAGAGTTTTTGTAAAACTATATTTTATTATTCTGAATTTTCAAAAAAAAAAAAAAAAAAAAAAAAAAAAAAAAAACACCATTTAATCCAACCCAGGATTTGGCTGGTGGACATGTATTTTTCCAGCAGCACGGACCCAGACTCTGGGAAAGTTGTGGTACCAGAAACAGTGAAACTCACGTCCGACGGAATGATCAACTTCATGATGTGGGACATTGTTGAATCGTTCTGTGATTTCGATGTGAAGTACTACCCGCTGGACACGCAGGCGTGCACCTTTTCCGTGTCTTTCTTCAACCCCAGCATCGGCCTCACCGCTGCGGTCTCGTACCTAGAGCAGCACGACTACACCACGGAAATGGTTCGCATCAATGGCGAGTGGGAGCTTCTGAACGTTACCTGGCGTAAATTCGAGGCACCATCTCTACTTAACATAGAGTTGACGATCTTCATCAGGCGCGAGTCTCTGTACTACATCCTCTGCGTCCTGATGCCCATGGTGAGCACGTCTCTGCTGACGCTGATCGTGTTTTGGATACCGCCCGATTCCGGTGAAAGGGTTTCCTACCTGGTCTCCATCTCATCGTCCACCACGGTGTTTCTAGGGTTTATCAGGTGCGTAGTCTTGCCTACTTTTTTGGAGATAAAAAGTATAATGCACAATCAAACCCAATATTTCAAATAGTAAAATTTGAATAAAATAACTAGCATCATTCAGTTTACGAATTTTCTTGATCACCCCGAGGTGTGCAAATAACGATATTTACTTATGTTGGCTGGCGGCGTTAAGTTTTGGATCGGCACACAATATCATATCATCCCATGGCGCCATTCTGCTTTCGCTCGATACATACAAATTTATCGAAATAAATTTGTCAAATTTAAACTGGATTTCATTAAAATTTTGACGGATTAAACGGTCATACATGGGGGACTGCGTTCAAGCCTCGTGAAGTTATTAAATAATGTACAAGTTTTTTTTTTTTTTGGTTAGTTTAGCATTGAAAAAAAAGGCCAATTAACAGAACCATTTCGGCGAGATGACTTATTCAGCAGGCCATACAATAATAAATATCAGATACATTTAAAGGAAAATAATAGACTAAGGCAGTGGTTCTTAACCTGTGGGTCTCGACCCTTTTGGGGGTCGAACGACCCTCACACAGGGGTCGCACTTAAGGACAGTGGAAAACACATATTTATGAAGTATAGCAACGATAAAAAAATATTTTTATGGTTGGGGGGTCACCTCATCATGAGAAACTGTATCAAAGGGTCGCGGCATTAGAAGGTTAAGAATCACTGGACTAAAGTATCTTAAAAATTAAACTGTGTGCCGAAAGAAAACTGTTGTAATCTACAAAAACTTATTTTCTTGTACCGCTATTTGTTAATTGAAACAACTTATATCACCGTTACTTAAATATACCTTTTTTTTTTAAAGAGCGGTAAATCAGAAGCATACTTGCTGTAGATATTGTATAACCTTATTGACACAATTTCCCATTCTGTTTATACCAGCGGAGCGATGCCGCGCAACATGTCCACGGCCACCAACACCCCGCGCATGATGCTCTTCCTGGCCTACGTCATTGTAGAGAACGCCTCAGTCATCGCCGCCAACGTGTTCGTCATGCGTGTGTACGAAAGGGAAAAGCTGGCACGACGGCGGGACAAGAACGCCGACCCCGCTGCCGAAGCCGTCATCGAAGACTGTCACCGCGTGGACAAGCCCCGAGACGAAAGTTTGGAGAAAGAAGCAGGTTCAGATCATGTGGTTAAACCGAGACGCCTGAGCCGTGTTAAGCGTCGGTTAGTGAACCGAGTGTCGTCTATGGTTGGGCTGAATGTCAACGACGAAAACGCCACAAGGGAGGAAGAGGCTGGAGACAAGACGAAGAAGATGTCGGGAGTGAAGTGGGACATAATATTATTCTGGTCCTTCCTGGTTACCAGTGTTCCCTTTTACGCTTTAGTTTTCAACGTTTAAAACAAAGGTTGTAAAATACCCCTTCCCCCCCCC